>VYXF01002452.1:585872-712776 GCA_013397295.1 Polioptila caerulea
GGGGAGAAGTAAACACATTGCCAAAATACTAAGCCAATTAGCTTAGGTGAAGGGCCAGGATTTTCTGGTGTAGCCTGGAGTTTGGAATTGCTCTCACCAGTAAAACACTTCCAGAAGGTCCAAAAAGCAGCTATGCTGCTTTTTATTTTTTACTTTAATTTTTTTCCCCCATGAGTTTTGGTATTCAGTCCTTAAACCCCAATGTTAACAGAGTTATTCTCCTGTCTTTCTGGACATCACTGTGTCTTGGATGCTTTATACTCCACTATTGGGAATTTTCTTCATGCTCTGTTTGCACTAAAATTATTTACTGACTTTTAAAGAAAGTTCTTTGGCCTTAAGAGCATGAAATCCAAGGCTCAAGAGTCTCGCAACCAGTGTTCCTTGTCAGTCTTCTGACTTCTTTATTTGGGTGCTCAGATACAGTTCTTTGACTGAGATCACCAAAAGCACTTGAATTCAGCAGCACAGGCTCACCATTTAGCAGGAAACAGTGCCGGATGAGTGGCGATGAAGGGACAGAAGACAGCAGTCCCCGGCTCTGAACAACCCTAGGGAATACTGTCCTGGAGACACCGGAGTGTGCAGTGCTGCTGAGCGCGCCGTGTGACCGGTCTCTAGAGCACCAAGCTCGCTGGACATGGACAAAGGAGTCTGCTTTTGGGAACATACAGAATGCTGGAAACACCAACCAAGAAGGTCAGGACCCCATTGCACTGAGCCTTTACAGACTCAGCAGTCGAAGTGAACCATCATCCATCATCCAGTTTGCACCTCGTTATCACGCAGGCAAGCTCTCATATAGAGAGAGATCTGAAGGGAAACTTCCTGAGAAATTCAGGGTTGGAGTCAATAATTACTTAACATCCAGCACCACAAAGAGACCACGTTTGCTAAATTCACAGTTTTCAAATGAAAGGTTGGATCACTCTCCCTAGTCGTAAACCCTCCCATCCCCGAGGTATATTCCCACCTGAACCTCCCAAAGCAGCAAAGTGCCCTCGAGTGCCCTGCCCTCAGCTATCCGACCTTTGAATGAGCGGATGGCACGGAGCCCAGAAGTAGAAAGACCTGTTTGCACTGATTATCCTAGGTGTCATTAGCAGGATTCTTTACAAAGAACTCCCTCCTTTGAAGGGCAGACATCCCCTTGCCTGTGAAGAATAACTGCGAGCACTGGCTATCGGATTTATCCTTCCTTTGCTGTGGCCTCTCCAAAACGTGGAACCTCTTTGAGCTGGCTGCTCTCAGAAAAAAAAAAAAAAGCTGAATTTTCTGTGTTGACCTGCCCCGTTTTCAGTCTTTTCCCAATGGTTTTGATGAGACAGTCTGTGAAATAAAGCTGAAAACACTCTATTGTCAGAAAGATTCTGTGACCCAAAGGTGCCAAGCACCTTCTAAAATAAATGCCTGAAGACAAGTGAAGTAGCAATTGGGAAAGTCTTTATCTGAAATTTGTATTCAGAAGTTCTGATATGAGGAAGCTGTAGAAATGCAGCAGTGATAAGTGCATTTGTCAGGCAGCTCCTTTTGAAAAGTGCTAGTACACATGGTTACTGTTCAGAGAAACAGAGGTGGGTGTGATGTTCCGTAGCCTTCAGCTTTGCCCTTGGCAGGGGATTATCCCCTGGGAAGGATATAGCATACCATTAAGTTCCTCTTTGTAAAGGTAATGAGGAATGGTGTCTCTTGAAGTCTTGCAGAAAAGGCTGTAAAACCTATTGACATGTATTTTTTTCTTCTCTTGTTACATCTTGGTTTATTTGAGAAATGAAACTCCTACAGAAGAAAGCCTAATGTTGGCACATAGTAGGGGAAGAGGCAACAGGATGAAGATCGTCAAGTAAATATACACACATAATACTTGCCAGTTTAGAATCTAGAGTTACCAAACGCTGGAAAAACTCATCCCAAATTTTCCTTTACTGTGTAACATTTGCACTAGAATGGGTTGACAAGTGTGTCTTCATTTCTCATTGTAGACTATACATCGGCCAGTGGATAAATCACAGAATCACAGAATTTTCTGAGTTGGAAGGGACCCATAATGATCATCAAGTCTAACTCTTAGCCCTGCACAGGACAACCCCAAAAATCACACCATGTGCCTGAGAGCATTGTCAAATTCTTCCTGAACTCTGTCAGGCTTGGTGCTGCGACCACTTCCCTGGAGAGCCTGTTCCAGTGTCCAGCCACACTCTGGGTGAAGAACCTTTTCCTGATGTCCAGCCTAAACTTTCCCTGACTCAATTTCAGGCTATTCCCTCGGGTTCTGTCACTGGTCACCAGAGAAGAGATAAGGCTTCCCCTCATGAGGAAGATGATGTCTCCCCTCAGTCTCCTCCAGGCTGAACAGACCAAGAGATTTCAGCCTCTCCTCATGTAGCTTCCTCTCCCGTCCCTTCCCCATCTCTGCTGTCCGCCTTTGGATGCTCTCTCACAGCTTTACATCCTCCCTACATTGTGGCACCCAGAACTGCCCCCAGCACTCGAGGTGAGGCTGCCCCAGTGCAGAGCAGAGTGGGACAATCCCCTCCCTTACCTGACTGTCCCTGATGTCCCCCAGGACAGGGTTGGCCCTCCTGTGTGCCAGGGCACTGCTGGCTCCTGTTCAACTTGCCATGGACCAGGACCCCCAGGTCCCTTTGTGTGGCACTGCTCTCCAGCCCCTCCTTGCCCAAGGGACTGGCCTGTTATTCTGATCACTTAGAGCAATGCTGGTGTCATCATTTGTGTGGTAGCGAAAATGTGGGTCACATCTGCACAAGTTTCTGAATTAGTTCAATTGTTGTGTGTGTCTCTGTATGACTGCAGTTACAGCATTATGCTCTGCACTACTGCCTACGGCTAGGAAATGTAAACAGGGTCTGTTGGTTTAAGCACATTAATGTGACACACTTTATCTAACTAAAAAGGAACAAAGCCCAAGGCACAACTTTGCAAAATAGGTACATCATCTCAGTACTTACTAATATTATTCTATTAAATTAAGAAATGTGCTTCTGTCCTGTATCACACAGAGATAATTTAAGACAGGATTTGATTCTTTCTTTGTAACATTAAGAGCTGAAGTAGAAAAAGACTGTATAAGATTTTTTTAAAGAGTCACCTGGGGTTTTCTTGCAGGAGTAGTAAATACAAGTTAGATTTTAATGGTACTTGATATATAAAAAATAATGAAATATAGGCCAAAGAACTCATCCAAGTTTTGTACATTTCATAACAGTTATTTATTTAATATTATTATTACTACATCGGTCATATGACAGAAAAGTCAGTCCAGTTAACTGCTAACTTTTGTATGTGAGAAACATTACAAAACTAAGGAAATTTACCTTCATCAGATGCATGAAAAGCAGTTCAAAAGACAGAGAGTGTTCTTATAGTGGTCATTAAAAATTGCTAGATGATGAAACTTCAGAAAGAAATGTAACAAAATTCCACAGTTCACTAACAAGGATTTTACAACATAATTTCTCATAGAAAGTGAAAATGGGAATGCTGAGGTGTGTTCAAGACCTAGCCTACAGTTGGAGGCAGACAATGTTAAGGAAAGGAAATAATTAACCATGAAAGGCACCAAGTGGTTTAATAATTGTTATTCCAAGAATGAAAGTATCAGTACAAATGGGACCGGAAGGGAAAGCTGGATAAACATAACTGGGGAATATGGTGCTCACTGAGCTGATGGGGCTACACACAGGAAGGATCCGTTCATCATTTGATTTGCTGGGTAAAAGAGAGATAGCGCTGGAAAAAGATTGAAGCAAACCATGAGTAAACAAGACTCTGGGATGAGATGCGCCCCTTACAGCACTTTTAATGTGTGGTGCTTGTCCATCTCAACCAGCTGTCCCCAAATGAAAAGTTGGTGTGGAATGGGCCATCCTTCCCCAGCCCTACATTCTTTTAAGCTTTGTTCCCTAGGAGGCTGCAAAAGCTGCCTGGAGCAACGATCCAGGTCTGTGTCACCTCTGCATTAGGCTGAAACTCAGTGCCTGGAGAGTGCTCCTCTCCATCTCAGGTTTGCTGCTGCTGTAACAGGCAGTCTGGAAAAAGGACTCTCTGCCCCATCCTGGGCATAGGCAAGTGCTATTCTAGAGGAAGGAAATAATTTTGTTCAAAGGGGAAGCAAAACTAGGCTTAGCTTGCAATAAATTTAGATGAATTTCTAACTAAATTTAGAAATTAAATTTTACTACCTGGAACTGGCTTGCAAATAACAGATTTCTTTGGGAGGTAATTAACCATCCTTTTTTAGGGAGATTTTTCTGCTTCTGAATCTGGCTAATGAGGCAGTGCAGAGCTGCATGAAACTTTAGAGAAGACCATGAAGCAGGTGGAACTTTCCCAACCTCTGCAACATTTCCTATTCTATTGAACGTTCAGTTTGGTTTTTCTGAATTTTTTTTTTCTAAATGTCTTATTTTATTTCAAGAGTCTCACATTATGGTGCTAGGCTTTCCAGCAGGTCCTGAAACTGTGGCAGATGGGCAAAATACCATGTCTTTGGAAAGGCTCCGAGATCCTGGCTTTGTGCAACTGAATGGTTCTAAAAGTCCTTCATTGTCTTGAGCCAGCTCAGATGAGCGATTGCTCATCATCCTGTCCTCACCTCGTGCCATCCCAGACAGCCAAGGAGCCCATGCTCGGTAGCTGAATCTGCCCAGGGATAAGGATTTACTGAACAATCCAGAGAGCTTAGTGACAGAGGTGTATGCCAGCTGAGTTTCTTTAGCATTGTTTGTGGGTTGTTTTGGGAAAGTCATTTCAGGCTCTCCTATTTTAGCAGGCTTCTCCTTTTCCCTCCTTTGTCTCCCTCCACTTTCCGTGTTTTAATTTTTGCTGCTCCTTTTTGTTGGCATTAGCAAAGAAGGAACTTCTCCTGGTTTTAAGTTTGGGATTGGTTTAATGGTATATTCATCAGCCACCCATTGGTGAAACTATAGTCCAAGTTCAGCTGCATAGAATATGAACTCCGTTGACTTCAGTGGCATTTCTCTGATTTCAACATCTGCGGACCTCCCTCTGATTCCATTGAGCAAAAGCTAACACATGCAAAGCTGGTTTTCTTCTCTCTTTTTTTTTTTTTTTCTTTTTTTTTTTTTTAACAAAACCCCTTGCTGGCAAAGTGCATGTGTTGAACCATCATTGGAAAAATGCAGTTATTGTGGGCTTGGTCTCATAGTAACAACAACAATAAGGCTGTGGTAAGACCTTGGGGTCCAGTGGCAGTGTTGAAAACCACATCCCGTGCTCGAAGGAGATCTCTATCTCCCTCATCACCCAGGTCCAGCAGTGCTGCTGGTGAGGGCTCCTTGCCCTTGGCAGAGGTGGCCGGTGGAGCCGTGGGATGCAGATGTGCCCGGCCTGGGGAGGCTGAGGAGCTGCGGTCCGCGAGCAGATGGAGATAGCGCTGAACAATGCGCCTGGCAGCGGCGGCCGCTCCTCGCAGAGGCTCTCACAATGCAGCCCCGCCGCCCCAGTGCCACGCATTGTTCTCCTCAGCCGAGGACTCTGTTCCATAGCGAGCAGGAATCCTTTCTCTGCTCCAGTGCCGGCCTGACGCTATCGCACTGGTCCTGGGGTAACCACAGTGGTTTGACACAACGCAGCTCCGATGGTGAGCTGTGCTGCACATTCATGTGAGCTTCCTTGGAAAGGGCCTGTGGACATCTGGTCTGAATCTCCCTCCCATTCACATCCACATCCCCTGTCACTTCCCGAGAGACAATAAATAACTCCTGGGGCTGATACTGCACGCAAGGCTGGACCTTGTGTGCTGGCCTGTGCCTTCCCTCGGTGGCTGGTGCGTGCTTCTCCCGAGAGGCACGGGCAGAGGAGGGCAGCCAAGGGAGCGCATTGTTCCTCTCCGCAGGGCTTGGATGGACATCTCCTCTTCCTTTCCACTCTGGTGGCAGGAGGAACCAGCCCATGATTTCTCGTGCAGACATGTAGTATCAGGTTGGGGGACGCTGTTGCTGCTTCAGGTTCAATTCACCCAGCAGGATCCTGACTGATGCTGTGGCAGATAATGCATCTCCACGCAGCTTTTAGTATGGGAGAGGCCCTGTCAGACCTAGACAGACAGAACAGATGCAGGGTTTGTCTTTCTTGAACCAATCCATCACACTTTTAATTGCCTATCCTTTGGTGACAGGCTGTCACATTTGTTAAAGAAAACCTAGAAGAGAATGTGTTAACTCTTCCCCTCCTACTTTTTGTGGTTTTGTGGGAAGACTGAAGGAAAGTTAGGTCAGAGAAGCACATTGTTTAACATTTGTATTAGGATGCGTGGCTTCTGTTGTAATGCTGTCAGCCCTGTAGCTGGAGGATCTCACATTTCCTGGATGTGAAACAGCATCTAAGCATTACAAAACTTGGCTTGTCACCTCTTCCCTTTTCCTCTTGCTCCATCTCCCATGGGTTGCAGTAAAAGCGGATGAGAAAGAGATGGCACGACCGGGAACTCTTCTAACAAAGGAGAAAAAGGCCACTGAGGCCGGTGCAGGTTGTGCTCTGGTGCCAGTGAAATCTGTGCCAGCAAGGAGAATCTGTGCCTGGGGAGGGGAAGGGCAGGAGCCAACAGGAAGGCAGGGAAGAGAGCAAAATGCCACTTCTGATTTTGTGCTTACTCGTCAGGAACAGGGAGCTGACACACCTGACAACAGGGCTGAACATGAACAAGAAGGGCTACTGAAAATCATCCGATTTGTTGTCCTTTCTCCCTTCCAAATGCAGTTTCTCCCCCTGCCCCCAAAGACTTCATTCTGAGCACCAACTACTCAAAACTGTTGCTCTGCTCCATCACATGGACTGCTCCTGATGTCTCGTATGGGTGATGTTTTTCTGATGTTAGCTCACTTCCAGTGCTTCACTTGTTTCTGTTAGTCAAACAATGTTTTCCTCTTCCACAGTTAATATTCTGAGTTCTGAGGTACAGGTACAAAATCCATTGTCTTGAGGAAGACCTCCCAGACTGAAAACTTTTTTGGTCAGATTTATGGAGCATAAGAAATCATCCTTACAAGAGCGATGAAGGCTGCTGCCACGGGGCTCCCCTCACACCCCTTCTCACTCCCCAGCAACTTCTCTCTGCCTTGAAAACAAATAAATGTTTAATAAACTTAGAGGAAATATTCAGAAAGTTCTGTGCAGAGAGATGAAGGGTCAGGGCTTTATAGTGAATAAAGTGCAATTCATTTGAGCTTTGGTTCTGGCCAAGGAGAAACTGTGCTGTAGTGAAGAGTGTGGTCAGGCAAGGTCAGATTAATGTCATTCAAAAGCAGCATGGGGATGCTATACCCTCAGTGTCTGGCATGTGGATAAATTGTGTCACCAGTTTAATCTTCATAATAAGTGCACATTTGTTCTCAAAAAAGATCAGTGGCTGGCTGGTGGCATGGCAACAGCCCATGACACTGCCATATAGGAGACTTGGGTTTGGGGGAGGTGAAGGGGAATGTTGCCTCTAGGAAATTAAAAATTAGAACTACAGCCTGCTTAGCAAATGTCTGACTACGCCCTTGTACTGTACCACAGTGCATCACAAGGAAAGAGTTCTTACTTAAATGTCAAATAGCAACTTCTTTTTCCTGATGGGTTTTTGTAGGCCAATGGAAAAATCCGGCAACTAGATGAGGTTGTTTGGCTGATTATTTTTATTTTTTTAAAAATAATTTTATTTTAATAGGAATATGTTGTATTCAGTGTCTCTTCTGAAAAAGAAAAAACAGAAGGTGTTTCCATTCTGTGCTGGATTTATGTACGTAGTTTTTCATCACAGAAGAAGTCTGAAGAGACAGAATACATTTGGGATATGGACTCTGCTTTGCTGGGTGAATGGAGATGCGTCTCCTAATCTACTCATGACAAGTGCTGTCTTCTGATTAAAGTATTTCTTCCCTAGTTCTTATGCCATTCATCTTCTTTCTCAGTCTTTGTTGCTAGATGGTACAAGTGCTTCTCATCTCCTCTTGTAAGACGTTCTCCAGTTTTCCTCTCATTTTACTAGTCTTCCTCCTCCAGTTTAGATTACTTCCTCCAGTAATCCAGCACAAGCCTGGGGCACATTGGGCTATGGCCAGAAGACTGAAGAGAGCAAGGGATTATGCCAAAGATACCCACACATGATTTACTGTCTTCATGGCTTTTGCCTGTATTAATTATCACTCTTCCAGGCAATACTTGGACTTGGTTTCTGAACCAGCAAAGGCTGGAGACCATTCTTAAAAAGCTATTTGCGCCTGACTCTTTTGACAAGGTGGGAGGATTTGGAGGTTTAGACAAACTCTGTGCCATTCTGCACTGCCTACAAGCCAGGGGGGACCACCCCCCAGCATGTTTTCTTTTAGTAGCACACACAGACCTTTGGTGACCACAACTGGTCAAGGTCTTCTTTGATGAGGTCCTGCCAGTGCCTGGCATTTATTGATTTCAGGAATACTTTCCACCCTGTAGTGGAAATACTTAATTCTAGGTGACATTTACCTTTTCAAGTGGTCTGGCCACACTGCTTGGCTAACACAAGTTCCTACTCCTGATTTCTTAAGTGAACACCCTTTTACCTCGAATAGTAAAATTTTCCTCCATATTTCTGAAGACTATTTGGCTCTTGTTAGTTAAAATTCTGCTGCTTGTCAGTATGGACAAGGATGTCCAACCTCAGTCATCAGAAAGTTTCATTAGGCACTCTTCTGTGTCAAAATTGTTAAAGATATAAAAAGGATTGATACTGACTCTTTCGAAACTCTGGTAGTGATTTTCTTCCTTTCAGCTCAACCCATTGTCACCTCCCTTTTAGCCAATTCCTTAACTACTTTGCAAATTCTTATCTTAATCCTTGCTTTTTCTACTTGAACTAATAGTTTCCATCTGGCAGTGTACCAAATGCTTTGTTCTAGTCCATATAAATGACATCTTCCCATCGTGCCTTTGTCTGTAAAATCAGATAAGAGCATTACGGTAGACAGGCAGAAGCTGCCTTTGTTAGGGTTATGTTGCGTGTTCTTCCAGTTTTAGTTTGTTTCTATGTTTTAAGTTCCTTCCCTCAAAAAATTTCCAAACCATGGATTTACTCTATAGAGGCTGGAATATATTTATAGCGCACATAACTTGTTTTTTTAGCCTGCAAGAGGACAGCTTTTCAACTCAGGTTGTCTGGAATTAGAGGCAAAGAAAATCTGCTTCTCTAGTCTCACCCCAGCATTACTAAGGCCAGGATATTGATTTCCATACACCTGAAACATATCTCATTGCTTCTATTCAACTTGCAAGCTCATTGCAGACTGAGTTTTGGACTGTGTTTCCAGCTTGACAATTCTTCTCGGGGACACATGAAGAGCTTGTTGTCCTGTGTGTGAACATTAAGAACTAGTGATGGGAGGCCCAGAATATCACCCACTAATCGCTTCTGCACCCCATTTTACTTTCTAAGTTAGGCAGAGCGAATTAGACTGTCAATATTTGTATTTTCTCTTGGACTGTCTATGGAGCAGACCTCAGCTAATGCAGGGATGTGGGGAGGCACGCACATGAGCCAGCAAGCCACCAACACAACCTGGCAGTGGTGAGTTTGTGGAACCAGTGGCACCTTTTCTATGGACATGTCTTTCAGATCACCAGCAGAAGTAACCATGAACTGGCTTCTAATTTATTTCTTGGGATCAAGTTCAGTTTAACCACAGGGAATATATGGGTTTGGTGGGGTATATCTGCCTGCACCACCATCCTAGTTTCAGGGACAAGGTATCTATCTTTTGCCATGAAGGACATAAAAAATATTGTGGTTCAAAAAGCGTGATCTAACAAATGTCACTACAAATTAAAGCAGCCACAGTGGAAAAGATGCAAACCTATTCCATAATTATTACATGTATCTAACAGCTATCTCCAGCAATGAAGAGAAGATTCTCTGTGGGTAGATGAAGTTTGCACTCAGGAGTTATGAACACTAATTAAAACTCTGTAAGTGTGCTCATTATTTTTCAGTTTCTAAGCTGAGGAGACATGTGCTGCCAATAATGACTAAACTAATACTACTTCAGTTACCTCTCTGTTTTCTCTCTTCTGAAGAGATCTGGGTACAAAAAGCGTGTTAAGCCAGTTTCCCTTGTACTGTTTATTTTCCCTTTACTGTCCCTTCTTTTCATTTTTAATTATGAGAGCAGAATTCCTTCCAGCCAAGGATCTCTGAACCTGGAGAGAGAGTGGGGATGCCTGCAGGTCCCTCCTGCCTGATCTAAAAAGGCTACAAAGGAAAACAAGTTTGTGGGTGCTACACAGTAATGTCCCTATGTGAAATTTCTGAAAGGTTCTGCTCCTCCTCTAAAACATTCTAGGGGCTTTCAGGCTGAAAAGGGACTGTGAACTCTAGCTCAAGAGTAAAGCTTTGTTCACAGAGCTCTCAGCTCCTTTCTGTGTGCTTATTTATTTATACAATCTCCCTTATCTTTTCTTGTGTGCCTTGCCATTTCCTTCAGCTCACATCTCTGCTTCTTGACCTATTCAACTTCTTTCTTTCATGACGTCAGTGCATTTTCACATTCTCCTTCAGTCTGTCCCACAATAAAGCCCAACTTTTCTCCTGCATGCTTTCTGAGTGATTTCCTGCGTGTGTGTCCTGTTTTGGTTTCAAGAAGGAAAGGAGATCTGTGTCGTGGATGGTTTTAATGGTTTGTGCAGATGCACAGGGGAGCAGGGCTGGGAACTGAAGGGCCTGTGCTCCAAAGGAGCCTCCTGCTCTGGTTAGCCCTGAGCCCTCTCTTGCAGCAGTGAGTGCCATCCCTTGTCCACTGTGTGGATAGATGTGGTGTTGTACATGTGTGAGCACACTCCTCAAACACGCTTAGGTCTCAGATGTGGGACAGGGAAAGCTCTGAGCCAGCCCCTCGCCGTGCAGCCCCTTGAGCACTCATCTCATGAGTCTGTGGAGCACCAGTGCCGTGCTCCAGGCTGGGACACAAGAGCAGGAAGGATGCTCTGGCTCCCTGCTGCACCTCAGGGGTCTCAGAGGGCTGCAGGCCATGTCTATTGAGTGACCACAGGTTCACAGGTATCTCTTATGTGCCCCCAACAGACTGGATGCCCACTTGGGCTGCTTCAAGGAGACTGATGCTCTTGAGAGAGCCTTGGTTCATAAGGCACTGGGGAGAGCCAGGCATTTTATAGACATGCTTTATTGAAGTGTGAAAGACTAGCACACATCTTGATTTTAATTCTTTAAATTCACTTTGACAGACGGCAGGATTTTGACTTCTCACCTCATACCATGTGCTTTGTAGAGTGCAAAAAACTCTTGACTGTCCTTCCAGATGGCATGCAACTCCCATCCCCCAAATAAAGTCCAGCAGCATTAATATTTTAGTACTTAATTTTTCTTTTAGCAATTTAGGTCTGACATACAAACTGCTTGCTTTGATCACTTGGAAAAAAATACTGATAAAATAAATTAAAGGAGAAGTCTTGACTTAAGTTTAAAAACAACTTCCTTCTCATTAGGCTTTCCACGGGAACCATGTATCATATTTATTTAAGCATTGAAGAAAATATTTAGCCTATTCACAAAGGTTAAATAATCAGCTGATAAGATTTGTAGCTAAAGTATGTTTAAATGTACTCATTAAACATAGTATGTGTTGGGCAATTTTTCAAAAGCTCTGCTGCTACATGTAAACCATTAGGAAGTGGAAAAGAAAAAGCCAAAAGGAACGAAAGCATTCCTTGTGAACAAATACAGTTGTGCATTGTATAGACTGCAGCTAGCGAGAGTCAAAAAGTCAGAATAACAAGACCCAGAAGAAGGCTATAACGATACAATTTATTCTTCAGAGAAACCAAGAGAACTAACCCCAGCATTTTGCTCTAAAAAAAGGACTACGTGTTTTAGCTCACCTTGTAATTTATGTCTATAATAATTGAGAGGGATAGTTAAATGTAACTTAAAAAAAGCTCAAAGACTGTGGAAACAAACATTTCTTGCTGAGCTGAATTTACTTTCCAGCTCTGTCAGAGAAAGTATTTTTTTGTCTGATTGGTTTTACTGGTGCACAGAATAAATCCATACTAGGTTTGGGTGAAAGTAAAATGTTACTTTCGCTCTATAAATAAAAAGATGACCTTTTAGAAACTGACTGGAGTTTATTTTCTATAATATTTTCCCCCTGATTTGAAGTTCCACTTTAGGCAGAAGCCAAAAATATCAATCACCTTATCTGAAAGCATGGGACAAAAAAAGATGTATTTTTGCTTAAACAAACCTTTTCCTTTGAAGTCTCACAGCCTGGTCTTTGAGATGATGTGAATGACACCTCTGGGCAAACAAGACATTTTTTTATACAGGTTGCAAACTTGAGTACTGAGATCATGAGAGGGAGGAGATGACATCTGGAGGTTTTGTATTAAAGATTGGGTTCTACTGCTTTTATTCACAAATAGTCTTGCTCTTTGGGCGATCCTGCTCATTCCTTTGGGCCTATGCCTGATAGTGCAGCATAAATTGCCGTGGGACCAGGCAAGAGCTAAGCTGCTGCTCCGTAGGTGTGTGGCAGGATTAAGTGACAGAACATTGTAGTAAGAATTAAGGGATCAGTGATACACAAAGAAAACAAGTACTTCATCTGCTGTTTGTGCTCCAGTTTGGGAGTTAATGTGGGGCTGCCTATTCTTCTATTTTGGTGTAGATGTGAGAGAGGAACATCTGATCAGGGCTTTCTCTTTTGGAAAAGACTTATGCCAGAGCCTTTTTTCCTTGGTCATGCAGACAGCTGTGTTTATTGTGTCACCAATACAGTGCATGCCTGCTCATATGGTAGCAATGTGCATGAGCAAGAGGTCATGTGTGAGGTCTTGTTGCTGGGGACACTGTGTCTGAACATGTGCTGAGGCATGGAAGCAAGTGACTCTCTCACCTGTGTTAAATGCTGGGAGATATGTTAAATGCTGCTTTTTGGTTTTGCTGTTTTTTTCTGTTTGATGTGTGTCTCTTACAGGCTCAGGGTTTTTGGAAGAAAGGATGATATGGAGTGGGCTGTGGCCTTGGTGGAGCATGAAACGACAGTCCCGGGCTGCAGGCACGTGAACACCACTGCAGTAAAGTTCTGCTAATAATACCCGAAAATAATTAATAAATCTGTCCAGATAAAATTAAAACTCTGTCTGGAGTGGGATGAGACATACAGGCGACATGGCTGATCATTGTTAAATCTCTGCAGTGCTGCTGTATCTGTTTTGTCCCTGCAGGAGGGAGGAGGAACTCCTGGATCACCTTTGTCCATGAGCCTGGCAAGATAACATCATCTAGCATAGCACAGTTCAATGAACCCTTTTATTGCCTAGCTGGGGAGGTGCATGTGGACTTTTTTTTAAGAGCAAAAGCATTTCTTCAGCTCATGGGTTTTGTTTGCTTTCGAAAATCATTATTTGCCAGCCTTGGTGATTATTTTTTCAACATTGCACCAGTGTTGTGACGTTGGTCAGAAAACCATTTGGAAAGGCTGAAGGGACAAGTGCTGCCTGTGCCCATACTCTGACACAGGGATTTCACCACCGCTTGTAGGCCCCCTGCAGGGAAAAAGAGTTAATGGAGAGGGTTCATAATGTTCTACAGCACAGGAATCAGCCATGGTAAACTCGCTGTCGCATGAACCCGCTTCCTCACCCAGCCTTTAATGACCTTCAGACCCACTCTGCTTCACAGGTCATAAATGCTTAAGTACCCTGGCAGCTCTTGGGCATGGGAAGGGCCTCAACATACTCAAGACAAAATAACAGGGAATTATATATACACGATATGCACACACACATAAATTACCAGCATTTTAAATACCACGTATAGAGCACAGGTTTGCAAATCTGGGGTTAGAACTCACATGGTTGATGTGAGAGGGGCTGTGCCTAATATTAATCTAATTGCCATGTGTTGCCTGAGAAAATGCATTCAGCTCAATAGCTGAATGACTTGGATTTGGCTCTGCACAAAATTTTGCTGTTCCATCAGAAGATTAAAAGGTTTTCTTAACCATAAACTGTGCATTTTTCAGTGCCGCCAAGCTATTAGGTTTTCAGGAGTTCAGGTTTTTGTCAAGGGCTCAAACACCTCAGTAAAAAACAGAAACACCACAAAAACAGAAACAGTCCAGTTTTGTTGAAGACAATTTTTCATTGGTAAAAAGGCTAGACAAAACTCTCCACACAACCTTACACTATGTATGGGCTATGATATGGTGTAAAACATTTAAATGTTGTTATTTCACTGACACCACCCTATTGACTGCTGTTTCATGGACACCTACCACACAGAAAGAAAACTATTTAGAATTGCTTTCTGTCCAAGCTCTTTGGACAGGCCCAGTGAGACACCCAAATACATGCTCAACTTCTTGGCACCAGAGCAGAGCCATTGACTTCAGTGGTGTAGCTCATGTGCTTAGGCTTAAATGTGTGCTGGAAAACAAGAGATTAGAGTCACTGAGTTCAGAGCTGCAGCAATGAAAAGCTCCCTGTATTTGCAGTCAAAGATGAAGTGGAACACAGGGCTAAAACAATACTACTAGGATGAGGTTGGGTTTTTAGTTAGTCTATGTTTTTCACCTAGCTTTTGAGGTCATCGCTTGCCATCACTGGCCTGCATGACAAAGGCAGCCTCCTAAACCTACAAAATTCCAGTGTGTATTTCAGAGAAAGTGAAGTGTTAAACCAGAATTTACAGTATCCCCCCTCCCTTTCCCCCACTTTCTCCTCTGTTCCTTTTGACATCTGAGAAGACCAACCACAACTGCATACCATTTATAGATTTGCCTGATTAAAAACAGTTTTCCCTATAGGTCCTATCATGTAGAAGACACAAGGTTTTTGTCGAGAGACCCGCTACTGGCAGAAACTGTTTTGCTGCTATTGCTAGTAAGAAATTGGTAACTAGATCCATGTCCTGTTTTTTATGCCAGCTTTATAATTATACTATTTCAGTGGTAGGCCAGATATTTGGGCCAAGGGTAATTTAGAAATTCTAGATCTCTATTCAGTTTTGCTTTTTATGTTCATCTTTAGTGCAGCTATGTCTCCTTGCAACATATAATCTTCCTGCATTTTCCTCCCTTACTGTGGTTTCTGTGACCCATGGTCACAATATAACAAATGCATTTTATTCAGCACAGCTTTGTGAAACCATAGGAAACAATTATTGGCTTTAAAGAGAATTATTTTCTTGTTCTTTATGTCTCTGTCCTCAGATAATTATGCACAGCTCACACTGTGCTCTGTGACTGGAGGAGCAGGGTTTGTCCCTTCAGTTCAGAAATGCTTTTTGCTTTCCTGCCATTTCTGTCATTTCAAGAGCTCTGTGGAGCCTATTTGACTTTCTTGAATGCAGTTTTTTGTAACCTATGAGACTGTGGTTGGCTGGGTTATCCTTCTGGTGTGGTAATGGTCTCTGCAGTCTTTACTTGGACTGTGATTACACAAAGTATATATTTGTCTTTTTTCAGCTTATATATGCTGTGAATGTCCTGAGCTAATGGTATCTCTGAGATGTGGTTTCTGGAGCACTAGTGTGTCCATTATGCTGTGTTTGCTTTCTACGGTGAAACATACAGCCAAAAATGCAACTTCTCCCTTTTCTTCAGCACAAGCTTTCCCCTCTGCTCTCTATCATGTCATTGTTCCTTTGCTTATTCTGTATGTGTTTTTGTTTGTTTGCTTGTTTCTTTTGTGTCCTTTGAACCTCTGGAAAATAGCTGACAAGCCTTGGTTTCAGCTGAGGGCCTTCCAAACCTTAGGGATTTCAGATGAATAATTTCTTCCATTGTCTATGAAATACTGAAGATACATTAATTTTTAACCAGATTTCTTTGAAGCCTACCTGGAAACCCCAGCTCCCACCAGCTCAAATGTGCCACCACAGCCAAACACCATAACCACTTCCCATGCTGAATAATGATTTTATTCTTGGAGCTCCAAAATAACTGCCTTGAGCCTTTTTTTTTTTTTTCAGCTGTCTTTCTGTTTCTGTTGGGCATGATAGTCCTGGTGCATAACACTATACAAATAGTCATGCATGTATAGTATTCTGAGGTGATATAAGCATGAGAAAATAAAAAAGTCAAGTGGGGTCACATGTCCCCATCCCTCTGCAGAGAAGCATGGTTTGGGTGTACACCTCCTTGCACCATGGCTCAGTGTCAGGGCAGGCTGTGCCTCCTCCCCAGACAGATGTTTCCTATTTCTGGAGTCTCAACATTACGGCTTTTTGGATTGTCTTTTCACATCCAGATTTAGTTTTGTTCCAGATAAAATATAATAAGCATTTTCATAAGTTATTTAGTGCCACTGATGTGGGGGCATGTGTGCCCATGAATGTGAATGGGTGTGCAGCTGTAGGGTTTGTATCAGGATTCTGCTTGGCACATGGGCATGGAATAAATCTTGAAGTAATTTTCACCACAGGAATTGGGGAATGAATTACTTCCTTTTTTCAGTGGCTAAATGTATATGCAAAGCATATTTGACAAACTGGTTTTGAAATACACCTCCTAGTAAACATGGCAGCTTTTTATTTGCCTCTTCTTCCTCCTGCCATGCAAATGGTCCCAGGATTTCCCCACTCACAACACAGGGACACACAAACCAGAGACACCTGGGACTATAATCTTCAGCAATTTTCTGTTGCACTCTCTCCATCACAGTCCCCATCTGCTCCAGCTTTCCACTTCTTTTCTTCTTTCAAGCAAAAAGGTGGATAGTTACTTGTCCTTTCTGCAAATTAATTTGTTTACTGGCATTCAGTATCATTTCCCTGTCTTTTATATTCATTTGAGCTACCAGTTACTCAAACAGTGAATCATCCTCACATGAGGTGGGCTGGAATGAGGTCCCTGGGCCTCATTCCTTGTGGAAAGGGATGCATTGAGACGCACAGGAGTGCTGTCCTTGGCAGGGCTTCTGGGGGTCTGGCCCAGGAAGGTCTATGTTTACTAGAAATGTTTGCTCAGAAGACATTATCTCCCCAGGTCTGGGGAAGATTTTTCACATAACCTAGAATATTGTCTCTAGACTGAACTTCTGGGGTGTTGCCCATCACCAGGTTATTGCTTCTGTTTACACATTTTATTCTTCTGGCTCCTAGCTAATAGACAGTCAAGTCCACTGTGCACTGTCTGCTGCCTGCAGGTTTCCATTTGCAACGTGCTCCTTCTGCTCCTAAGTACCTGGTGTCAGTATTTTGGCATGTAGCCCTTCCTGAGGGGTGGGTTGGTGAGGGGAACCAAACCACTGCTTTTTCAGCTATACATTTCTCAGTTTACATGCCCTGCCTTTCTATCAGCCTTGAATTATTTATTCAGGCCTTAGCTTAGATTCTCAACGGCTGATTTCTTTTTCCAGAATAACTTCAGTGCTTTAGATAGCAACAAGACCCAAGGCACATAAGAGCTCTTTCTCTTTCATACAGTCAGGATGATAGTGGACAGTTTGTTTAACTTTTGCTGTACAAAGCTGTTAACGTGAAGGGTGTTCTGGCAGAGGTAAGCAGGAGGGGAGTTCATCCCTTGAATTCCATGGCATTTTAGGATACATGTGATTTCTCAAGGGAAAAACCATTATATGCATACTCCATGAGCATTCAGTCTATGGGAAGACAGAAACAAGTAAAGATCTGACTGCTCTGTTACAGCCTGAAATTCTTGTCTCACAGAGGAATTTCTGTCAGAGATGTAAGTAAATAATATCTATCTGAACATTTTTTTTTATTTTTAATGACGTTCAAACTTATATCCTTTGGACTAGTTTTATCCCCTCCAGGGTCAGAGCTCTGTTCTAGCAAAAAAAAAATAATAGATAGTAACATGCAAAATCTGTGCTATATGTGTTGGCTAAAAATTTGGGGATACAGTGTGCTCCAAGTAAACATTTAGCTTCTAAATGTTTTGCTACTTCTGGAGAATTTGAGGAGGCTGAGTTGAGAAACTGGCTGAACCATTAATTGATATCCAAGCTCAGATGATGTCTTGCAGGGAGATTGATGCTTTCACTATGTCATTTCCCATAAGTCTTTTTTCCTTGCTGCTGTTCTTTCTTATCATCCTAATTTTTCCTGAACTTCCCCACCCATCACTAAGGCAAGCAGAGTTAAGCATCTGATTTGACCTGAGTGGCTCTGCTCTGCCTTTTCAACTCATGACTGATCAAACCAAATCTGCAATCTCTGGCACAGACCACAAAGGCTGGCTGGGGTCTGAGGACTTGCAGTAACTACTGTCAAGTGGTTGCCTGACCCCTGTGATTTTACCCCTCCCCTTCTCATAAGGACATGTATCCTGAGATCAAAGACCCTTCAGCATTTTTATGGGAAGTCAGCTGGAGGCATGTAGGCTGGTTTGGAATACTCTGAAAGCTCTGGATACTTTGTGGAGAACAGGCCATCTGCCTCTGCAAAAATGTGTCTGTCTCTGCTGATGAATCCTTCTCCTCTTCTTCTATTTTCCAAGGATCCCTGCTTGATTTAGGACTGGTTTTTGAACAAAATTATAATATGGTTTCTCTGATGGCATCATAAGGCTGCAACATGGAAAGAGCCAAATTAGGAGAAGGGATAAGAAAGCACATCACTGCTGAAAGGCACAGCTGTGTTGCTCTGTCCCCTTTACTCTCCCTCTCTGTCACAGTTTCCAGCAGGGGCTGGTGGTGCTTCTTGTCTTGCAAAGGGCAGCCCACTGCTCTGGTAGCAGCGCCTTTGCTGCTGAGGGTGATTGAGCCATGTCCTATGGAGGTGACACAGGGGGTTGGGGTGACATCCTGCTGGGTTAGGGAATGTTAAAGTGGGCTTGTTCAAAGGGATGGAAAGGTAAAGCAGACCATGGCCTGTCCCAGCACGGAGTTTGGCTGCTGTGCTGTAACATCAGCATTGCTCAACTCCAGGGACAGTTTCAGTGTCTGCTACAGAGGAGCTGCAGCAGCTACAGATGGAGCCACAAACTGAGGCTGCTTCAAGAGCAGCTACAATACAATGTATTCCTCCTGTAATCCTCCCAGATGTCTTTCAGACCTCAGGAAATTCAATGAAAGAACGTATGACTATTATTCCCAGTTATTTTACTATAAAGGAAAAAAAATCTCCATACCAAACACCCATACCAAATTTATGTCTAAGATGGTTGGTTTTATAGGCACCACCATATGGCTGAACTGCATTTTGCCTCACTGAGCAGTGGTTTTTGCCTTCTCTTTTTATTATTATTTTTTTTCTTCTCTTTCTGAAGGTAGCAGGAATGAACTGCAGAGTAAATTGCCTTCTTGTCTGCTCAGGGGACCAGCAAATATTTGATTGCTTCACAGAGGTAATTTTCTTGCAGAGGCAGAGTGGAGCTGTAGCTAGTAAATTTGAAGATACCCTAGGGGTGGTCCTTTAAGCCAGGTGTGGATCAAATGTGGTGGACACTCGCACAAGTTGCACTGTATTCTCACAGCTAGATAAAATTTGTAATGAAAATGAAAAAACCAACTCAAATTGTGTGAAATTTTCAGTGAGAACAGAGCCTTTGTTGACCTGACTGTGCAAGCACAGCCTTGGGGAACCATCATGGGGGAACTTCTGCCCTTGTGCTGTGGTGGGGCTGTTGGGGCAGAACAAGAAGTGGCAGTTTTTGGGTGAAATGTGAGGTCTTTGACATGTGATAAGCAGAGGCATTGCTGGATAACAGGACAGAGATCACATCTGAGCTAGAATACATCTCCTTCAGTTCAGATAAATGTTGGGAGCTCATGGCAGAGTGCTGCAAAGCACTACCTGTCCATGTGTTTGGTGCTGCCTGTGCTTGCCTGTGGCCTTAAACCCTTGCTGGTCTGGTGCATCTTCTGTCCATCCCCTTCCTGAGTCTCGCTCCTGTCCTCTCCCTGTCCTCATGACCTTATGTTTAGATCAGCTGTCAGATGCCATTTTGAAAAGAAAAGCAGCTCTCAGAGCTTTTGTACTGATAGCACAGTGTGGGCTGTGATTAAGTAATTTCCTTCTGTATTTATTTTTATTTTTTGGCTGAATTATTCTTAATGCTTGCTGCTTTGTCCATTCAATAACCTCTGCATTGCTTTTCAAGTGCATTCTTTTAACCCATTCTTCCCAGCCTGTCTCTGTGTCTTCATTTTTTACAATGTGGTTAAACAACATTGACTTAACCCACATGCCCCTGGGGAGAGGATTCTGCAGAGCCTTCCCTCTGCTCCAAAGCATGGCTACAAATACAGTTGGTCCTGCTCTTTGTGGAAAGTACATCCTGCTATCCTCAGCAGCAGAAATTTAACCAGATACTTCACCCCAGTCATAATGGGTTATTTATTGGCCACAGAGAAAGGATTATTTTCTGGGACTTCAGATAAGGCTGGGGCCAGGAAACAGCTTGCAGTTGTCTCTGCAAATTCATCTAGTCCCTACCATAGTGTTTTGCTGTTTCCTCCCTCGTTATCTTCAGAGCAGAGGCTGTCAGGAAGGGGCAGGCTGGCAAGGGCAGCTCAGCCTCCCCGAAACAGACTTTTCCCACATCCTCATGATCTCGTGAGACAGCCAGCCAGGCTCTGGCAGCCCCTCTGTCCCTCTCTGGCAACACATGCAGAAAGTTGTCCTGTTTTCCCCACTCAGCCAAGAGAGCTCTAAGAGCTTTCTAATCAGCTCACTGTCAGCCTGTTTCCTCTCATCATTTAAAATGAGACCGTGCTAAGTTTACAGCTGCCAAAGCTTTTGCTTGGACTCAAAACACCGAGGGTTTGAGAGGCAGATTGTAACTGCCAGGGCAGATTTCTAAGGAGGCACCACCCAGGGAAGATGGGCCTTTTCCTCTTGTCAAAAATACTCTAAGTGGATGAGAAATCATCACCCTGGCTAACAAGTTTTACTTGCAATTGTTCTCTTTGAAAACTGGCTGCTTGTTTTGTTTCCCGTGGTGAGATGTGTACCTTTGTTAAGTGAGATGACCTAAAAGTCTGTGCAAATAAGTTAAATTCCCATGGGAGGTGAGTGATGTTGGGCTTTTGGTTTTATTCATGCACATGCAGGAGTCTGCAGGTTTCTCCTGCTCATGGTTTTAGAAGCCTCACTAGTGTATCAGTACTGAAGGCACACACTTTGCTGACCTGCCTCTGCTGCTCCGAGCCTGAGCACTGGTAGGGCTGAGTGATACATCTTTGCTATGAAGAACCAGTTCCAACTTTTTTTCACAGGTCCCCAGTTTGCCTTTGGAGGTTATAAAAGCCAGGCAAAAATCTTTACAAAAGCCTGCTTGGGACCACTCATTTTGGTGGCAGTCTAATTTTTCAGAGAGGCTGCAGCTCTCTTCTTTAAGGCAGGCTTCCAAAGCACGGGCAAATAGGAACTTCAAGGTGCAAAATAACCAGCACTATGTAGAAATCACCAGCATGTGAAAAACATGGCAGAAGTTAGTTATCGCTAATGCAAGCATGTCCCCATTACACCAGCACATTCGTCATCTATGACAGACTTCTTTCTAGCTTAGACATGTTACTGAGAGGACACTAACTTGTGGAATTCAACAGGAGCCTTTCTTCAACCTCCTCTTGACTCCTCGTCCATGCATACAGTGGAGATGTTCTGTGTTGGCACAGAGGAAGGGCAGGTAGGATGTTGGTGCAGCCCTTTGGAAAATGGCCTTTCTCACACATTTGGGAAGTTGTAGGTAGCTGAGCCTGGATACCAGCATCAGTCTGAAAGACAAACTGGAGTGAAATGGGGTCTACACTTCTAAAAAGACAAAAGTGCTACATCCATCCAACATGGGACTTACAAGTCACAGTGCCTGACTTGTGCTGCAGTTCTTGCACACACTTGATGTGGAAAGGAGGCAACATGCAGGAGAGTGAATTGCACCAGGGGGAACCTAGGGGTGTGGAATACAGGGGTGGTGAAGGTCACAGGGGCACAGGGTGGGATTTGGGGCCAGGTGATATGGGATAAGGTTTCCTGGCTGTAGGTTGTATGAGCTGGACGGAGGAGAACAGGACCTGGGTTACAGGTTCATGGGTAGAATGGGATGGTACAATTACATATTTTGGAGACACTTAGGATTTCTCTCCCAGTCTTGCTGAGAGCCATCCACCATCTAAAGGGAACCCTTTGGAGTTTGCTTTTAGAGAAGATTTGAGATTTAGAGTCTTAAATTTAGAATTGCAAATGCCCCAAAGATGGAAACCATACAGATTGCACAGCATGGAAATGGGAAAAGGGCCCTCTACTTTCAGCATTTGTTAGAAGAGATGTGTTCTTGTCTTGGGCTTGTTGTGTACAATGACATTATTCCCAACACATTCTGCTCATATCATATTCATACAAAAAACATTCTTTCTGCTGGTATGTCATTGACATTTAGCATAAATCATTGAGCACATTTGATCTCCTGTGTTCTGAATTTCTTGAAAATCATTGTGATATTCATAATCTTGAAAGTATTGGACAGCTTCAAACACAGAACTTGCACTGTATGTATAACATATAATTGTAAACCTGAGGTTTACACACGGAAAATTTGCAGCCGAAAATACACCCTGACATAAACCCGTCCATTTTTTATGGGACTCCCATTTTATCCTACTTTAGATGTCTGAAAAATATAATAACTATAGTAACATGCATTTTAAAGTAATGATACCAACATTAATAGAACAAATTATGATGCAATATTTAGACTTCATTAGTTTCTTTAAAATATTTCTTTCACATTACAAAATTTCATTTAGGGAAACTGGTTCTTTTTTTTTTTGATGTGGGTTAATTCCCCTCCACCTAGGGTTACTGAGTTTACCATGTAAAAAGAAACAACAGTTCTTTTTGACACCAGCCTACCTACAGGACCAGCAAATTAGTTTAATTTCTTCTGGTGCTAGAAATACATAAGCTTTAATCATGAATCAGAAACACACCCTCTGAAATATGTTAACTCATCAAAGCAAAGGGCACACTAGCTTTAAAAGAGAAGCCTTATTATACACAGTATATAATACCTGATATTTATATTATATAGTTTGGTTTCAGTTATGGAGTTTGATGTGTATATACATGTGTTTGATGTGTGTGTATGCATATACACTGGTTTCAATCCAGGTGTAATGCTGACCTACAAGAGGCTGGGTTGGGCCGCCTGAAGTTCTCTTTCAGCCTTCTCTAGAAGTACGAAGAAGTGAGATGGGTGCTTTGCTTATAAAAATTCTACACAGAGTTTATATTTTCTCAGTCCTGGTAAAGACTTGAGTTTATTCAGGTTAATTTTGACAATGACTATTCCATGGAGTAAAGGGATTATCCTTTTTTGCACCATCTTTTTGCTGCATTACAATGGAAGCTAGAATGGGTAACTTGGGAGGATGCAGAGACATTGAACATTGAGGAGTGAAGTTAGGACAGCCAAAGCCCAAATGGAACTGAATCTGGCCAGGGATGCTAAAAAACATGAGGAGCTCCTTTAGGTACATGAGTGACAAAAGGTAGCCTACAGAAAAGGTGGGCCCACTGCTGAATGAGGTGGGGCACCTGGTTACACAGGATATGGAAAAGGCTGAAGTACTGAGTGCCTTCTTGCCTCAGATGGCACTCATGAAAGCAGAGCAAACTGGCAAATGTCATTGCAAGGCTACTCCTAGTAATCTTTGATCACAGCAACTGGAGAAATACTCAAAACTGGAGGAAAGCAAATGTCAGGACTATCTTCAAGAATGTGGGAAGAAGGACCCAGAGAACAGCAGGACAGTCAGCCTCTCCTTGATCCCTGGGAAGATGGTGGAGCAGCTCATCCTGGAGACCATTTCCAGGCACATTTCAGAGAAGAAAATCATCCGTAGAAAATTATCAGATGGCAGCATGGCTTCAAGGGGATGTTATGTTTGACCAACTTTAATGACTTCTACAGTGAAATGACTGGCCTGGTAAACTGGAGGAGAGCAATGGATGCTGTTTACCTGGGCTTCAGGCCCTGTTGATGTAAGGACTAATAAGTGAAGAAGCTGGATTGAAAACTGGTTGGGTACAAAGTGTGATTAGTGGCACAGACTAGTTGGAGGCCAATAACTGGCACAGTACCGCAGGAGACAACACTGAATCTGGTCCTGTTTCACATTTCCTCTAATGATCTGGGTCATGGGCCAGAATGCACCCTCAGAAAATCTGCTGATGACATAGACCTGGGAGGAGTGGTTGACAGTGCAGAGGGTGGTGCTGCCATCCAGAGAGACCACAACAGACTGAAGAAATGTGCTGAAAGTTACCTCATGGAATTCCACGTGGATAAGCACCAAATTCCTCTCTTGGGGGAGAAACAATCCCAGGTGCCATTGTATGTTGAGGGTCACCTCGCTGGAAAGCAGCTTGGCAGGAAAGGACCTGGTGGTCCTGGCAGGTACCAAGCTGAATTTGAGTGAGCAAGGTGCCTTTGCAGCAGAGCAAGGCCAATGGTGTCCGGAGCTGCAGGAGACACAGCACTGCCAGCAGGTTGAGAGGGTGAGCCTTCTACTCTGCTCTGTACTGGTGAGTCCACATCTGAAGTGCTGTGTCCAGTTCTGTGTTCCTCAGTACAGGAAAGACATGGACACACTGGAGAGAGTCCAATGAAAGGCCACACAAATGATTAAGGGACTAGAGCATTTCATCTTTGAGGAAAGGATGTGGGACATGGATCTGTTTAATCTGGAGATAAATGAAGGAGGGGTGTGTGTGTGTGTGTTTGTGTGTGTGTGTGTAATCTTATTAACATGTTTAAATACCTGGAGGGAGGGTGCAAAGGAGATAGAGCCAGACTCTGTTCAGAGCTGCTCAGTGACAGGTTCAGAGGGAACGGGAACTGACTGAGAACACCAGAGGTTCCTTCTAAACATCAGGAAACACTTTTCCACAGTGAGGATGACCCAGTACCAACACATGTTTCCCAGGGAGGTAGTGGAGTCTTCATCGTTGGAGACACAGTCCTGGACAGCTGGCTGTAGGTGGCCTTGTTTGAGCAAGGATTTTGGACCAGATGACTTCCAGAGGTCCCATCTAACCTCAAACATCCTGTGATCCCATGCTTACATTAAATTTTAAGCCCTTGCTCTTGTTTCATTTTTCTGTGATCGCTATGTTAGGAAAACCTTTTACTCACATTTTTCAAAAGTGCTGCAAAACATTGTCCATCCTGTCACACTTTGTGCATAGAAGAGAGTAGGATTTACTTGTGTAATGGATGTGTTTCTATTTTTAAAAAATCTGGCCCATTGTTTTGCTTCTACAGCAAATCACCAGAGTGTCTGAGCCCATCTGCTTTTAAGAATCCTTATTGTTCCTGCGGGAACAATAATCAGCATGCTACCAAGAGCTCATGAAACTGGATTGTAGTTTTCATGTATTTCTATTCACTAACAGACATGTAACTGAAATGTTTGTGTGCAGAAGAGTTGCTTGGGCATTTGCTGGGAGATGTTGGGTATCTCTGCATTTCTTGCGCCTGGCAGGGAATGAGGATCCTAACATAACCTTAAACCTTTCAGAGACCTTGTCTCCACATCCCAGGCTTTGGAATTTGTAATTTCCCTAGGCTGGAAAGAAACTCCTGCGTGTTTTTTCCAGTGTCAAAAGAAGGGCAATGAATCTGGTGAAGGGTCTGGATCACAAGTCTCATGAGGAGTGGCTGAGGAAACTGGAGGTGTTTTGTCTGGACAAGAAGATGGTCAGGAAGAGCTTATTGCTGTCCACAACTACCTGAAAGGAAGTTGTAGTGAGGTGGGGTCAGTCTCTTCTCTCAGGTAACAAGTGACAGGACCTGACTAAATGACCTCAAGTTGCATCAGGGGAGATTTAGATTGGATGTTGGGAAAAAAATCTTCACTGGAAGGATTGTCAAGCACTGAAACAGACTGTCCTAAGAAATGGTTGAGTCACCATCCCTGGAGATATTTAAAAGACATGTAAATGTTGACACTTAGGGAAATGGTTTGGTGGTGGACTGGGCAGTTCCGGGTTAATCGTTGGACTCAACAAACTTCAGGTTCTTTTCCAACCTAAATGGGTCTGTGATTCCCTCTGACATCTGGAGGCCCAAATCACTGTTCCTGGGGCAGGTCTTCCCTGCTCCATTTGGCTTTGCCATTTCCAGGTAACCACCCTGTCTTTGCCAGCCTCACTCAAATGACCATGAGTTAACTTGAGGCGAGAATTTATTTCACGGACGAGAATTCTCATCACAAACAGAAGAAAAAACATCAGAAGCCCAAAAATGCAATTACAGTCTAAGTCAAGGCTTAACTCCCAAAGTGCCTGGTGCTGCTCACCTGTGGTTTCTGGGGTCCATCCCAGCTCCCCAGACCAACAGGAGTTAGATTCAGAGGGCTCCTTTCTCCCAGCCTCCTGCTAGATACTGGATGAATGAATGATATCAACTATATGATCCAAGGGACTGTGGACTACCAAGTGCTGAGGTTTTTTAGTACTACACGCTGTTTAACCTCAGTGATTGATGGATGTGGGGAATAGACAGGACTGCTGCTGAAGATCAACACCCTCAGGCTCTCAATTAAGGCATTTGAAGTCACAATAAATTTTTCCAGGCAAGCAAAATGAGAGACAAGTAGTTCCCAGTAGTTCGAAACAAATCAAATGCTCTTTATCAGCCACATCATAGCTCTTCTTTATGCATCACAGGGAAGCAGAAATAGCTCAAACCCATGAAATAGTTTCCAAGTATCTGTAGTTACCTGGGGGTCTTTGACTCGGTTCAACCAGGAATGCCAAGAAACTGTGTTTGTAATGTTGCCAGCCACTAACATGGGAGCAACTCTGCAGGCACAAATTGAAATGTGACCTAATCAGAGAGCTGCGGGAGAAGCAAGATGATTAAAAAGGAGGCACATTGGATGTGACGGAGATCAGTGCAGACAGGAAAGGAGGAGATCAGTAGTCTCTTCAAGCTTGCTTAAAATTAGTCCTGCCCAGTTGAATACTGGTGTGAATGCAGTAGTGAGTTCTGAAAAGAGATGAACAGTTTATGTCAAAATAATGCAACAAATTCCAACCCCAAGTAAATGTAGGAACACAAGTTCTGCCCTGTGCCTGAGGCCCTGATCCGGCGGATGATTACATGCATGAAAAAGCCCAGTGAATGCAGGTCCATTCATGCATGCACAAACACTCACAGGGCTGGGGTTTTATTGTGCATCCCCTGCAATCTACTGGGTGCTATAGACATCAGCCTGAACTGTGGCCCGTGTTTTCTCAGGAATAGTTAGAAAACTAAACAAAACACATAACAAACCTGAGGCACATTTCACATCTGAGTCACTGAAAGTTTGTACAGTAAACACATGTATTCAAAACTGGACAAGTTTATTTTACACAAGGCAAGCTGGTTTTGTAATTTTTTCAACTTATAAGGCAAGGAAAGAGATTCCTCTCCCTCTTCTCTGCCCATACATTTCCCTTGTTTGTGAGTCTTTAGAAGGCTGTGAAGCTGCACCAGGAGCAAACAAGGACTTTCTTTAATGGATAAATATTTACAACTGCCAATTTAGATACCTAAGGCTGAGGCTGATTTCTTTGAAACATGCACCGGAAACTCTCAGGCCTTGATCCTGCCCAGACTGAAACGTGTCCTGGAGCAGCAGCTGCTCCTCATAATGCATGTCTGAAATGCTGAGCAGGACCTCAGAGCACTTTGACAGAACTGGGCTGGCCTATTTGTGCTGCATAATTCAAACCATTCTACATGCACCATCAGAATGCATCTATTTCACTCTACTTGGTGTCCTTCCTGTAATTCTTGTAACTCCTTGATGTAAAACTTTTCACTTGTTTGGCCAGTGCTTTCCTGGGGTCAAAAGTTGACCTCTGAAGCACGAGCCTGAGGCTGGACAATGCCAGCAATGGTGAATCCATTGCTATGGGGCTGATTGTGAGGCTGCAGTATTAGTGATTCCTCAACTGGGCAGCTGGGGAAATGTCAGGGTATGCTAGGGATCTTCCTGATATCCTTGGTCAATTCTGATTCTTGTGTGATAAGAGAATTGAGGTGAAGGGGCTAAAGAAAAATATATTTTTTGAGGTAGAATAAAAGTTGCACGAATTAAGAACTTAAAATATGAGTGTGATATAAGGCTGCTGGTAATAAATAGAGCAGAAGATGATTTGGCAAGTCCAAAATTGTAATGTAATATGTCCCCAAGTGAGCATATTTGTAAGCTTACTGGAATGCCATTATCTGAGGAACCCTCCTTTTTATTTATGGTCTTGACTCTCTACAGCATATAATTTAAGGCCTCATTGAGTTGTGTAAAGGGCATAGGATCAGCATTCACAAGTCATGAGATAACTTCTCAGCTTCTTCAGTGAGTGACCCTGTCAGCCAACCCCTGCCACTTCACTCTGCCCACCCCCTGCTCCTCAAGGATGAGGGTGAGCACTGTGTCCAGCTGCTGGGTTGCTCTGTTGGCAAGGAGCTTTATTTCAGCTCCCAGTGATATGAGGGCAAACAGCTCCTGCAGTGTGTTTCCTGTAGATGACTTTCTAGTATCTCCCAACTCTCTAGATCTCAAGCCTGGATGGGATCTGGGAATATAACTCACAAAACTGCCCACACACAGAAATCAGAGTGGAAAAGTGAGAGGGCTATGTGCCCCTTCTGGGGCAGTCCTCTCCAGAAGATCTAGTCTGGAAGGTCTTGCACCAGTCTGGAGGGCCTTGTTTCAGTGTTTTTTCTGTTATTTTTCTCTTTGGTACAAGTTGAGTTGTGCAATACTTTAAGCAACAAAGATTTATGGAGAAAATAGATTGTCTGGATTCCTTATGAGGGAAAGCATCACCATAAATTTATTTCCGTCTTTGCTTTCTGGCTACCTCTTCTTTTCTGTGCCCTCAGAAGTTTTGAACATGGCTCAGAAGCTCAGTCCTGCTGCCACATAAAAGCTCAGGGAACCAGGAAGGATATAATCACCACGAGAAACTGAACTCATAGAGAGCTGGAAAAGCCTTTTGGTTCTGACTCAAAACACTCCTGGAATGGGGTTTCAGGGCTTACACTGGAAGCAGTTTTCTTCGGTCAAGCTGTGCATGGTGCCACCAAATGCCTCCTTGTCCATCCCCTGGGAGCCAGTACATGAGTGCCATGGCATAGTCTCACATAGTCTCACACACAAGACCAACACTGCTGCTCTTTCTTTCCTCTCCTTGTCACTGAGCATATGATTAGCATAAGGAAAGGTGCCACATCTGTCCCATGTCAGTGCCTTTACATCCCACCTCCCCACCCACCTCTGGCAGATGGTGCCTTGCTCCTGGCCAATAACACTGGATGAAAATCTCACTGAGAAGAGCAGTGTCTCCCAAGTTATTGTGGTGAATGTGTGTGAACCCCTTTGCCTGTGGCCACCTTGATGCCCTGCACATCCACCCTTCACCCCTGTTCCCTCCAGGTCTTCCCTGGGTGTTCAGTCCCTGTTAGCCATGACCAGCCTGGTCTCTCTGTGGCAGGGACGTGTCCATGCTGCAGCACAGCCCCCTGACCCATGTTAGGGCCATGCCTGGCTGTGAGTTCCCAGAGCACTCCCAATTCACACCTTTGTGACCAGGCTAGGGATTTCCACATGAATCTGCTGAAAATGTGGTTTAAATCTTGAACCTGGTAACTTCTGTCTCAGAGAGAGCTCCAGGGACAGCATACAGTTGTGAGCACAGGAATAGAACCCCTTATGGAGGGTAACATGTTTATTCTTTGTGGGTAGAAGTCTTGAACAAGAATTCCTCCCCACTT
This sequence comes from Polioptila caerulea, assembly GCA_013397295.1. Taxonomy (NCBI): domain Eukaryota; kingdom Metazoa; phylum Chordata; class Aves; order Passeriformes; family Certhiidae; genus Polioptila; species Polioptila caerulea. The sequence continues at coordinate 615,629 of VYXF01002452.1, forward strand.
TGACTTCAGAGGTGTGGACACAGCTCCCAGTTGTAGGCTCTGATGCCTCTCTGCCCAGCCCTGTTTGCACTGAGGCTGGTGATAAGTATAAAATCTTGGTAGAGAAACACTGACAGACAACTTATTTCTCCAATAGTTAAAGGAACATGGTACAATTTGCTAGCTGAAAAAAACATTCAAACTTTAGAGCATGATAATTTAGTTCAGATGTACCTCTCGGATAATAAACACTATTCCCCTCCCACAACACTACATACTCTCTGTCACATTTGCCACTGAAAAAACTTTATTTAAGAATAGGGAAAACAACTAGGTCAGTTTAAAATGTGTAGTTAGTTCTCCTTAAACTCTGAAGTGGTAGCTAAGTGACCAAAATATTTTAAGAACTAGAGAAAAGTGTTGTTAATCCCCTTCTCACTCAGCAGGTTGTTACTATGAAGTGATAAAACGTCAGGATACAAGCAAGACCAAATAAGAAAATGGTCAATTCAGAAGATAGTAATATGAGCCAGCTTGTTCTGAGTCTGTACTCTGCTGTAACATCCCCTCCATGACATTTTCAATTGAAAAAAAATAATTATACAGTACAGTTAATTCAGTCAAAGTTTGTTTCATCCAAGTGGAGTGACTGGCTCTTCGTGTGAGTTTCACCAAGGAAATGCTCCTTGGTCTTAAGCCTGCTCATCCTGAGGAAGTGTGCTTGAGCTAGATGCACAGACTGCCTTGTTCTGCAGTTTTCAAAGTTTTTTTTTTGATGTTGTGCATGTGCTGCATCCTGGGAGAGGAGGTAGAAAAGGGTGCTTCACTTGGAGGTAGTTCTTCAGTCCTACACAGGCAGAGGTGGTCCAGGGGCAGGGGTTGCACAGCTTTGGTGCATCTCCTGTGGCCCACTGGGCCTTGGGGATAATCTCACCCTGACTTGGTGCTCCCAGCTCACCTGCATTCTGACTCACCTGGGCAACTGACACAATGCTAAGATGAAATGTAGGTAGTAGCATTTGTTTTAAACACAACCCCAAACCCCAAATGCTCCCTGGAAAAACGGGCCTCCTTCTTTTTAAGATAATGTGAAATGTCAGAATGAAATGTAAGGTTAACCTGGCTTTTTCTCAGCTTAAGTGCATATTTGCCTGTTGTCTGCCTACCCACCCTGTCCAGTGTAAAAAACAAACCAGCTGTGCTGCCACTCTGATAGGTAGCAGTCCATGTTTGCCTCTGGGCAGATATTTACTGCTACATCTGGCTTTGCTTTGCCATACTGCTAACCTCCCTTTTCCTATCTACATTCATTTTGTTTTTATTAAATTTCCCTCAGAATACTCTAGTTTGTATTACTAATGTCAACAATTGCTTTTATCACAGATAATTACTCCTCTGACAAAAGCTGTACCATCCTGCATGCATTTCAAATCCATTTTATGGACAAATATTGAAATATAGTATTTGGCCATGCATGCAATTATATATATTTATAGTAATCAAATTCTAAGGCATGACAGTCCAGAAGTAAGTTTGTTGCCAATTTTCTTGATCATGTCTTTAGCTGACAACTTCTACTAAATCTTAAAGAAGCTTACATTGTGATATTGTGATGTTTATGAAGTAATTTATATAGTATGTTTAAGCATTCTATAAAAATACCTATAAAAACCCAAACTATGCCTTTAACTCACCACAATAGGTAAAATATGGAATCTCTAGAGCTAATAAATATCTATTGATACATAGGTTGGAAAAAGAAACTGGACACCTCAATTAGAGATAATAGATGACTTCCTTTTTATTAAGTAGGACACAGAAATCATATCTTTTCTCATTTACCAATACTGCCACAGGCTTTATGCAATTCATTTGCCCTTCTGGAGCTTTGTGTCCCACGTAGGCAGTATATCACAAAAGGACTATGAGATGGAGCACTGCTCTTGGAAGGTACCAGAGGCTTTGTTATGTATTTGGCTCATTTTAGTTGGGAATTAAAAGTGACACAGGTATTTCTTTCTCTGGAATGAAACAAACTTACCAGAAATGGTCAGAAATGGTCTGGATCCACTTCACTAACTGGTGTTTTCTTCTCTGACATGTACTAAGTGAAGAGAGGCAGGATATCCATAATGCTCTGTTTAAATGTAGCTTCTGTTAGCACAGACAGCTCAGAACAGCAAAGAACATTTAATTTTCTTTCTGTGTCTCCACTGCTGTAGATGAACAACTTCCTTGAGTCATTCACATGAGCCTGACTTGGCCCATGGTTTTTTGGCATCAGCAGTAAAGTTTAGTGTCTTCCCTGATTCCACCACATCAGGATAAGAGTTTTTCACTCATATCTCTTTTCTGAGGTGTTTTAATCACTATCTGGCTTTCTTGCACCCTCTGCAAAGTGTTGCTCTCTATTGGTAATGTGGTCACCATACCATCAAACAAAACCCACCTAGCGCTGAGACTTTGCCCAGCTTTCCTGACAGAGCTTAGGAATGTGCTGCCTTGGCCTCCCTTGGCTACAGACATTTTCCACAGCATCTCATGCACAGCATTTGTGTGAGAATCCTGATGCATTTTGTCTGTGAGCTGACAGGACTTTGTCTGGCAGATCATGACATTTAGGAGGTGCTTTGGCAGGCAGCTGTTAATGCTTGAGGGAGTGTGTCTGCAGCCAGCACATATCCTCTTAGCTTGTATGTAGCCTGCAAAGTTGAAGTTGGCAGCTCAAGAAATCACTTTACCACTGTGTTTTCTCCCCCCAGTACTGTTAAAAACTGTGCCCTTTCCCATGTTCTTTTTTTCATGCAGACATTTTTCACATGCCTTCTTGGATCGCCTCTGAAAACCTTCTTCACCTTCTTATCTGCTTTGCTCTGTATCAGGTTTTCTGGGGACACCATGGTTTGTGAAATAGCTTAACATGAATAATGGTCCTGCTGGCTTTCAGGCTGAATCCTTTTGTTGACAGTAACTGGAGTATCCATTGCTTTGATAACTAAGTCCTGGTTGCTCTTCTAGCACTGTGCTCAGATCACCAGCAAACACTGGACACATTCACTGCAGTGTGCCCTTTTTTGTGGACCCTGATCTTGAGCTTCACACAGTTTTATGCTTTGGGTCCCTTTTCTGTCTATTGACTGGTAAATTTGAACTGCAGAAAGAGTGATGAACATCCTGCTCTGAGCATCTTGTCTCATAATCGATCCCACCCCACTCTCCATGGCTCCGCTCTGTCATGGTGCATCTAGATGGTCCTGTGGGAGCACAGATGTTGAGGGCTGTCCAATGTCACCTTAGACAGCCTGGCTAAGGAGTGGGTGATGGAGTTACCACACTGGTTGTGAGCTTTTTTCCCATCTCCATGCATTTCTATGCTGTATTTGTCACCCCACTGCACAGCTTGTGCTCACCAAGCCCAGCCATGCAACAGGGAGCTCCTGACAGTGCTGACATCCTTGCACTCACCATACCCAGGCTGTGTCGAAGGGGTGCTTTGGTTTCACTGTAACCAGTTCTGGGTGGAAAGAAATGCTCTCTACACTGTTTCTACCTCTTGCTCTCCTCCTTACACTCAGTCCTGCCTAGGGGGAACTCCCCACCTATGCTGGCTCACACATTTGGAGGCTCCACTGTGAATCCATTTGAAAGCAAATATATATTTAAAAAAACAACAAAACAAAACAAAACAAAACCCAAAACAAACCAAAACAAACCAAAAATTAAATTCTGACATTTTAAAAGATAGGTTATCTTCTTAATCTTTATTTGATCTTACTACAGGAAGAGTGGTGTTTGCACAGAGTCAGGGCCTGTGCAATACAGTACCAGAGTGGGAATGAGAAATGGCAATGGACATTATATTCAGGAAAACACCAGAAGATGACTTTGTGGCGTGTTTTAAATCAAGAACCCAGAGCCTGTGACTAGCAGATCTGCAGTCTCTCTTCTAAGGTGAAGAAAAGTCTTCATCCTCTTAGGAGCTTCCAGCATTCCTGGCCACATTATTAAGCAGGATACAAAAGATTTTTTGACATCATTGGGAGAAAATGAATCCTCCCTTTTCACCTTTGTTTCTATGCTCTCTGGGGCTGCTGGTCTGGATGCTGAGGTGTATGTTCTGCCTTGGCAGCATGTGAAGAGTTTACAAGGGGAACAAACTCCCCATTTTGCTGATGACCTTGGGAAAATGGGAGAAGATTGCAGGTTGCTGTTTATCATCAGAGATCTCATGGGTCCTTCCCTGCAGTGGGCTCTGGATGGGAACAGCCTCTGTATGTTTAGTTTTTGCTTAGAATAGATATGTAATAGATCTTTCTGGAGATCCGGAGTTGTTAATTAGAGGAGAAGCCAGAGTTGGGCAGATTGGGAAAAGTCAGAGCTCTGGAAAGTGTTTGTCAATTTGAATCTGTCTAAAATTGGGCAAAATAAGTGGGCGTGTGGGGTTAACCAGATGGTTTGTTTAGAGAAATTCTTCTTAGAGGCTTTTGAGCCTGGTATAACCAGGATGTGCTCTTTTCAGGATACCACTAGTCCTTTTCTAGCCTACACAAGGTGCCAAGACTGGCCACACCACTGCCCAGTCTTTTCCAGCCACTTATTCCATTAAAATTCAAGCAAGAGCCTCTGTGTCATAACATGTAATGGCAAGGACCTTTCTGATTTATGTGTCTGAATTCATTGAGCACATTCATTGAGCTGACCTGCATGCTGTCCTGTCTCTTAGTCTGTGTTGTGTTTGCTGATACAGCAGAGTCCTTTATCCAGCTCCCAGGCTAGTGGAAAGGTGCTCCTGTGGTCTGCAAGCAGCCAGGGAAAGATAACTATTTAGAGAGAAACAGAGCAGCAACTCAAGAGGATTGAAGTTGTAGCAAATGTTTAAAATTTGCATTTCTAGCCTACCTACAGATATTTTTTGTATTTTCATAAATTTTTAGGCAGTTATGAGATATATTGGCTGGCTATAAAGTTTACATTGCACTTCATCATTTGAGAGACACATTAGAAAATCTTATGTCTTGGTCTTTCTTTTTCCCCAATGTGCAGAGACCTATCATGTCTTACTTGGTTGCCTCCTGCTAAAGAGCCTTGAAACACCATCTCCTGGCACCTCTAGGGGTTTCTCATTTCATACAAAATTTATCATACTTGGAAATATCTGAGTGCATGAATTTAAAATCAGATTTCCACAGTTGTGTGGAGGAGGGAACTCACAGGAGGACAGAAAGAGCCAAGAACACGACTGAAGTAGTATCACTTTGAATCCAGGGGGATTACTGGTGATACTTACTCAGTTTTAAATTGAAGCCACTCTGACACAGCTTGTCTGTCAGTTGTGATACAAGTTTATATATTGTTTTAAAACCAGTTAGTTTATTCTACAGGTTGAAAATGCTTCAGCCAAGTTTTATTCATTATAGAAGCAAATTCTTGACACATCCTAGCTGATGATGGCAGGGAAAAAAACCCTTGATTTTTTCCTTTTTTCCCCCCTTGTCACAAGAATGTTTGAGCTGTTTAATTCCCATCTCTAATGAGGAGTTAGTTTTCAAACATATCTCTGCCTGTCTCAGAAGATTTATGCTCAGGAATTTGGATAAAATTGTGTACAGGAGAACAGAAATTATGGTTTTATTGTCACTTTTCTATGGTGTTTTTACTCTGGGATTTGTGTTAATATTTTCCAGCCAGAATGCCCTGCTGAGCTTGTAAGAGCAAAGCTCCCAGGGTGGGAAGATGTTTTGCTCACTGGGCATTCAGAGGCTCTGGAAGTGCAGTTTGTGTAGAGCACCCATTGGAATTGATCAGGTTGATGCCTCTTGCTGTGTCCACAAGACTGGTGACAGCCACCATCCCTTAGCAGGGGAGGCTGGTGGGAGTGTGCTGCCTGCACTGTGCTGGTGGCTGGGGTGGGCAGGGGTAGGTGGGGAGAAAAGTGCAGCAGCTCTTTAAATTCCCCACATAAACCTAAGCCTCTGCCCCATGCTCATCCCCTCACCAAGGGGGCACCACAAACAGGGGCGTCTTTATAAAGATCATTGGTTCTCTGAAATGCACATCCAGCAGTGGGCAGCTGGTTGGTGTTTCAGGGAATCCTGGCTCTGGTAAGCACGTTTGATGGGCCTGCTTTGCAGTTGTGATTGCTAACAGATTTCCCACCACTGCATCCCAGCAGGGGTACCTCATATCTCTCTGCAATTTGGGGTGATGTTTCCTCTTGTGAAAGTTGCATTTTATGTTGAGAAACTTCCAGGCTGCTGATCAGAAAATAGGAACATTTCTAAATCTCCTTATCTGAGTAACAGCAGTGGGAATGCTGAAATACTGATAGAGGGAAAACCAAGAGCCTTCTGGCTGAAGAGTCCTGGTTGGAAGGTAATCTGCAGTACTACTGTTATAAAGTGTTACACACAACCATGAGCTGATTTTGGTGGATAAAAAAATCAAACTACTCCTCTCTTCACAGCCCAAGCGTTTACATCAACCTACTTTGCTGCCAATAAACTGAGTGAAATCCAAACTTCTCACTTATATGGGCCTGAGTGGTTAATTCAAAATTGGTTGTGGCTTGAGAGCCATCATGGTCTCCTGTCTTCTCACAGTCACCTCCACACCAGCCTTTTGGGCAAGATGGTTGCAGAGCAGTTCTTTCCCTCTGGTGCAAGATCATGACCCCATCCTCATGGTACGTGTGCAGAGGCACTCTGTGGTGGTTTCCCCAGAACATCTGAGTAGCAGATTAATAATTGTGGGATACTTAGTTTTAGTAAGTGCCATGTTGGAGTTTACAGCTGATTTAGGTACCCCAGATTGTCTTTATCATTCCCTAGAGGAACTGGTCCTTCTGGAGAGGTATTTTGGATGGAAGAAAGCATGTGGAAGGAGCTCAGTGCTGCACATCCAGAAACAGACCTCCTAAGGTTGTGACTAAGTCCCAACTAGTTTGGAGCTAGTTATCCATGCATTCCAGGGGAGGGAGCCTGGTGTCTCGGATGGATGGTTACTCCACTGTCTTGGAGTCCTCCACTGCACTGTCCACAGAGGTAGCCACGATGACCCCAGCAGACTGAGCCCTCGCCTTTCAGATGCTGGATGAGCTCAGTCCCGCTCCATCTGCAGGTGGAACTGAAGGATTCTGCTGCTGCCTTGCTGTAGCATGGCCCATGCCAGCAGGGAGGTGTCACTGTGCCAACTGCCCGCCGTGCCTCTGGGCCCAAGGGTACCCTGGAGAAGGCAGTGGCACCATCAGCGTGAAGTTCATGGTCTCTCCTCTGATCAGCATTTGAGAGCCATCCAGCTCTCTAAATCTCCACCTGCCTTGGGTTTTCAAATCCCCCTCCATGGGATTTCATACTTTGCTCTGGGCAAATATTTCAGCTGGGGATTAGCAGAGACATCTCTCATGGCAGGAAAACGCTGTCAGGGGTCTACAGGGTCTTCCTCAATGGGGCAATGTTGAGCACCAGGGTACTGCCATGCTGGAAATAATATATGCTCTTATTGAATTGGATGTGACCTGAATTCTAGCTAAGAGAGTCACTGGGGTCTTACTGCTGCAGAACCAGAAATGGGCTTGAATTTCTTTCCTGTCATGGAGCAAGACAGCACTGGGAGACATGTCTGTCATCCAAAGCAGCAGAAATAACTTAAAAACTGCTAATGGGGAGAAGCTGAAATGGACTTTGCCTCTGGATCACAGTTCCTGTGTGCTCTGTGGGAGAAGGTTGTGTGTCAAGCCTGCTCTCCTTTAATGAAAATTGCATTAGGGAGGCCAAAACATGAAGAGCTCTGTAAATAAAAGGCAAACAGATAAGATGAAGTTTCCTATGATCTCTCCAGTGTCACGTTGTCTCAGCTTCATCATTTAATTACTGATGCAAAGCTGAGTAAGTTGCCAAAGTAAACTGTCCCCAAAACAGAACAAATATTCTAGGCACAGAAGCAGCCTTCTGATAAGGCTTTACATTTTCCTGTGAAAAGAAATATGAATAGATTTGCTGGAGGCATTTGTAATTTTTGTAAAGTATGTGCACTACTTCTGGGGTTTGTTTACTGGCCTGGGTATGCTATCTGTATCTCAAGAGCCCTTAGCAATATTGCTTTATTTAGACAAAGCTTTTCTGACAGCCATAATATAGTTGCTGTATTTTGAATCACCTTGCACACAACTAAACAATCCAGAATGTATTTGTCTCAGCTTGCAAACATTTCTGTAAACAGTTGACTCAATTTATGTTCACTCAGACCATATTCAGCAACTTTCCTCATTATTTTTGTCTTAAACTCAGCTTGAAAGAACTGCTCTGAATTAGAAGTTGGAGGAATAGGTTTGAAACCTTTTCTTGCTGGTTCATTAACCCTGTTTAATAGATTTTGTGGGAGAGTATTTTCTCCATACAATGATTATTTAAGCAATAGTTTCTATTTTTTCAAAATATTTATAAACCACCATGTTCCTCTGATATTTATTGGCACCTTGGAGCAATTTATTGCATGTATAATAGAAAGGAATGGATAAAGTTGTGTCTATTGTAAAACCAGGGTATTTTTATTTGTTCTTTAAATACCTTTGTGCAACTTCTGAAGCTGGTGTACAAAGGAAGGTTGTGCTCTTGTACTTGTCTATCTTTACTTTGTTAGTGGATTCTTTCTGGTGTCATGCTTTGTGCGTGGCTCAAAAAAAGTCATTAGGATTAGAGTCAAACATTAACCTTGTGACCTTCTTGTTTGTATACCTACTGTAAGTCTGTTCTGCTTGTATTTCTGCAGTTAGTAAAAGCAAACTTGTGTGCACAGTCCCTGGCTGGCAGTGGGCAAACTGAAATGTTTGTCAAGATCACTGATACCACATCCCTTCAAAACCAAATCTTCAAAGGCATGTCAGTGGCTGAGATTAAATAAGAAAGAGACTTTTAAAATGAATGTGTCTGTCTCCTTTCAAAAATAGTAAACTGACAAAAATAGCATTGTGACCCAAAGTGGTGATGCAGAGAGCAATAAATGGAAGACGAATACACATTTTAATGTTGGCTCAGCTTGGTAAATGAATATAGGCTATAAAATTCAAAGAAAAAAACCTTACCATCTGTCCCTGTCACAGTCCCCAGGACAATGTACCTTCATAAAATGGAAAAGGGCTGAAAATCCCACATGTTCCTCCTGTTTTTAAAAAAATTTGTACTCACCATTCCTTGGGCTTTTTTGAAAGTGTCTTTTTCTCCATGTGTGGGAGAGGAAAATCACTGACTGCTCTTAGTGTGGAAAATGTTTGAATGCAACTATAATGGGTAATACCAAAGGATGGTGCCTTGGCTGGGTAATTTCCATGTGTCAGGGCTTCCTGAAAACAGTAAATTGAGAAGTTGTAGAAAGCTTTTAGGCTTCTCTGTTCTTACCAGTAAAACCTGACAGGAGAATATTAATGTCCCACAGTGCCTCAGCTGCACTGCCCAGGGATGTTCCTGGGGAAGGGGCTGGGCACAGATGTTGCCATGGGACAGAGGACTGCAGTGGTGCCAAAGGCTGGATACTCCTCCTGCTGCTCACCAAACAGCTTTACCTGTTCCTTGGCCCTGCAGACCAAATGTCCCAGCCAAATCTGACTCCTCTGGGACTCCCACCGGGGTCACCAATGGCCAGTGAGTCCATCTGGAAAAGATGCCAAATGACCCCTCTGCCTGTTGCACTTGCGGCTCAGCTTGCATCTGGGAAATGGAAGAGAAAGACAAAACCAGGACCTCAGCTGGTGTAATGCATTTCTTTTTATTCTGAGCCAGGCAGCACCAGATCATGCCCTGGCTTGCCAGAATGGATTTGCTCTGGCTTGGGTGTGGCCAGAGGGACATTGGTGTGCAGGAGCACTCCCCTGCCAGCAGCTCCTCTCTGGGGGATGTCCTGCAGGGAGCCTGGCTCCTGCCCAGCTGCTGCAGCTCAGTGTCACCATGCACACCTTGACTAAGTACCTACAGACACAGGCTGCTGCTCCTACACTGAATTTTATTGTTTGTACCAGATGCTGCATCTTATCTCAGTGAGAATGAGACCTGGACTTCTCCCCTGTGTGCCTGTGGTTGTGTGCTCAGAATAAGGGCTGCTGCTGTGGTGTGAGGGCAGCAGCAAGGCTGGTGCAGCCAGCCAAATCCCACCAAACCTCCCTTCTTCCCTGTTCCCTCAATTTGTTCATCTGACTGGGCCACCCTTCCCCTACAAGCTTCCACTGCCATGGTTGCAGCTGCCTCCTTCATTGGCTTCCTTTCCCACCCCAAGGCAAATGCATCTTACCCTCCTCCTATGCTTCCCTCCTGTGCATGCTCACATGTCAGCTGTGCCAGACTCAGAAGAGAATATTTGATTGCAGCAATATCCTTACGACAGCAGTGTTCTATAATTCCATTATCAAACACATCATGTGTTTTGATCACACAGGGAAATTAATTCAGTCCATCAGTGCATGTTTATTGCCAGTACAAACCTCAGCAAGACTTTTAGAGAAAAATCCCTAACAAAGCACTTTCTTTGTAAGTTGGTATATTTTAAAATTGATATACTTTTTTTTTCTCCAGTCTGTGAAAGCCTTAGTAGTGTTAAGTCCCCAAACACTTCACAATCCCTGCAGATACCCTTGATAGCACTGCAAATTTTGAACACCTCCTTGATGGATATCAAATACAGTTATCAATGCAAAAAGTGTTTGAGTAGGGCTCACGTCAGTGGAAAAGTAGGGTCAAGCAGAGGTAGCTTTCTGGTAAAAAGTAATCTTTCTAAATAATTTTTTTGTGCTTTTCAGTGAGTGAGGGATAGTGTCTCCAAGGCAGGGACTACTTTCAAAGTGCAGATAAACATGAGTTTAGCCTGGAAAGAGATGTAAGAAAGCCAGAGAGATGTATAATCAGATTAAATTTTTGCTCCAGTGAAACCATACCATGATTTTATATTATTTTCTTGTCTTATAGGGCAAGCTTCTGAGACATTCAGACTCTTTCTCATTTCTGCTCTATCTCTAGTGGATGTGAGAGTTGCAGGTGAATTACAAAAGGGAACAGTCTGCAGGAGATGACAGATGGCTCTTAACCATAGATAAATTTCTCAGGGATACAAAGCAAAAGGACTAAAGAGAAAAAGGAGTCAGGTTTGAGATAATGAGGTACTGATGTAAATCAGAGCTATGATGGCAGAGCAGGCTTTGCCTGAGGACTCTAGAGATGTACGGGGAGATGAGGAGATGGATGGGATAAAGAAACAAAATTTCTGGAAGCAATGACACTTGGAAACCATTGCCTGCTCTCTGTCCCTGTCCTGCTCTGGCAGGGTCCTCATCCCTATTCCCCAGAACTTCTTTTCAGTCATGTAAAACTTTCTATCTTTACTCCTTACTACTCTTTAAGACTTAAATGGTTAATTCCAGTTCTGGGTCAGATGTTGACTCTCCCAGCCAGAAAATGGGAATATTTGCCATGTGGAGAAAATGTTTCGATTATATAGGCAGACCTCCTGTTTGTATAAAAACAAGAAGGAAGTTGGTTAAATAATGGCTGCTAATCATGTGAATGAGATAATGTACAGAGATAATCTAGGGGTGTGTGTGAGGGGATGTGTATTTGTGTGTAACCCCACTGTAGCCCTACACTGGAATCTATTACTCCTTTGCAATCTTATGGTAACTTTATTGGACTGAGAAAACAGAGGAGAGTATTGTTTTCTAGCAATGTTTTAGCATTGTAAAGTAAATACTCCAGCAAGTATTTACTAGCAGGAATACTATTACCATGGTTAATGAAACTCTAATCAGTAAATGGAGCCAGCTGCAAACACTGGGCTTTTTTTTTTTCTTAAAGTGCCTAAATGTCCTAGTAAGCATTTTCTTCTCTCAACAAAAATATCTATTTTTAAGGCTGCAGACTGCAAGGGGGCCTATGAGACCACAAGTGCTGTGCTACAATCAGTAATAAAAATACTACATAAAATGTTAGTGGAAAGTATAAAACTTCACTTCCGATATAGAGGTCTTACCTTTACTAAGAGCTTTGGGGTGTTAAAAAGGAACCTGAGTCTCAGAAATGCCAGCTATTGAGAATATTTAGGGTATGTGGTAAGTGTCTGCAATATGTTCCTAATAAATGGGCTATTGAGTCACTAACCTGACCACTAAGGGCAGCCTGTGCTGGGCAGAAGGGCTGAGAGATGCTCACTGAAAACAGATGGGGTCATCTGCACAGCAGTGCCCACCCATGGCCCCCAGCCCCATCTCTGCTGCTACTGAGGGCAGCCCCCAGCCTCCAGCATCTTTCTGCCTGTTCAAGATAAACAATCTGAAGAAAGTCTCCAGCTTTCTAACATGATGTTTCCCAGTAGCTGTGTCTGGAGGTTGTCTTGGAGAGCATGGACTCAGGCTTTGCAGCATTGCAGGAATTGGCTCCAGGAGTCATCCATTTAAAATTTAGCTTAACTTTTCTCTCTCCCCCAGGCCCTAGAGTCCCCTGTCCTGTTGCTGGGATGTTTTACAGCCCTTTGGCTTTGCAAAACTTCCAGGCATAGCCTGCATTTGCCTGTATGGGTCAATGCTGGCTCTGGGTGAAGCCCAACTCTTCTCCAGTATGGTCCAAAGTGAATTTGAGGGTGGGTGGGGGACTGTTTGTGTGATTGAACTTCAGATATCTAACACAAGTAGTCTCTGCAGGAACAAACCTCTCTCTGTTAGACTCCAAAGGGAAATCAGGATCTCAAATGTCAGGACTTTACCCTGTGCTCTAATCAGAAATCTACAGCTGGTGGTTGGAATGTCTGTGACAAGTGATCCAGACATCTCTGGAAACATCCCACTCTGGTACAGTTCTAATGGCATGCACAGAGTTGAGTACTAAGTATCAACTCATTAATGTTTTTGGGGAAGGAGAATAAACTTTGCAGCCAAGAACAGTTTTCCTAAGGTTGTTTTCCTGGTGTAGCTCCCTGCATCCTTGGTTGTGTTTATGAGAAAGCATTTCTGTTTACATGGAAAAACAAACCACAAGAGTCTTCTCATCTGTCATCCCTCTCTTTCTGCAAGTACACACATGTCCTTGGAAAGAGCCCTGCTTGGGCACTGGCTGGGGTTCAATGGCAGCATTGTGTGTCTGCATTCAGCAGTCACATACCACCAAAAGTAAGCAGTTGATGCAAACAGTTAACAAATAACCCAGAGGATTGCTATGGCTCATCCAAAACAAATCCAGGACCCAGCTAAATCTTTCTACTAACTTTAGGAGGGTTGATGCAAAATCATCACTTGCTTTCAGTTAGTTGATTGAAACTTAAAGGTAATTCCAAAAATGGTGGTAACAAGGCCACATTTGCCACTATACACAAGTCTTTCAAGTGGGGCAGCAGAGTCAACACCATATTTTCTGTTTTGACTTCTATGAAGAAGTTTATATCTCAGACCTTTAAATATCCATAAGAGAGACATCACATCATCACAAATGAAGATGTTTGTTTCTCTGAATTATATGGGAAGGCTTGCAGAAGTCTCTGTGACAAGAGGCACAGATCCCCAGGCACAGGCATTTTCCCTGCTTCTTGATGTGCAGGGATGACTGTCCACTTGTGGGGCACAGCTGGAGCCAGCTTAGGACAGCTGCAAAAAGGACTTTCAAGGACTCAGCTTGTGCTCTATAAGACACAAAACCCCCGTGGATTGGTATTGCATCTCACAGCTGGAGGTTTGGGCAGGTGTGGAACTCTGTGGCTGCACTAGGAGTTGGAGGATGCCATGGGCCAGTGGGGAAGGTGGGACAGTAAGGGGGTGCTGGTGCTCAGAGCAGAACTGGACATGTTTTCTCCAAGGGGCAACTCACCAAGGAGGTCCTGGGATGATGCATTGGTTTTATTCTCTGCTGCTGTGTGAAACCCTTCTCTTGTTCTACGCAACTCCTTTGACAGCCCTCAGCAGTGAGACCTTGAGAGAGGGACAGAAAGTGTCTAGGTCTCTTTTTTATTACTTGATCTCATATCTGCTTAACTAGAATAATAAAATATCCAGAGTTTGAAGTGACCCACCAGGATGACGAAGCCCAACTCCTGGATCTGCAGAAGGCAACCCCAAAAATCACACCATGTGCCTGAGACCACTGTCCAAACAGTTCCTGAACTCTGATAAGCTTGATGCCAAGATCACATCCATGGGGAACCTGTTCCAGCCTTTAGGAAGCTGTTCATTACAACCAACATGGAACTTACATGGAAGAATTGCCATCTCTCAGTCACAGCCTATGCAGGCAGTTTGGTCCTCTCTGCACCCTTACCATTGAACATTCAGGTGTGCTGCAGGCTCACAAAAAACATGTGCCTTGTCTTTTGTATTTTTCATGTTTTAAAAGAAAAACTGTTTTAAGACTGAATATGCCCAACTGAATAATTTATATTGAAATAGAAGATATGGATAGAAAGAAACTAAGAAAATACACACATTTTGGCAAGGAATTGTATTGTAAGTAATTTCAAATCAGGGGTTATTTTTTTGTCCAGTTTTAAGTTACAGAATATGGTTCAAGGTGTCTTATTCTTTAAAAACTGTTTAACAGGCATTATTCAAATATGTCATGCGGTTCTTTTGCGTGAATAACATACATGTCTGTGAGCTCACCAGGATATGTTGCAAGAGGATATTTCTGAGTGGCAGACAGCCATGTTACTTAATGAAATAACGTTTTCTTTTAAAGCTAATTTACATGGCATACTTTTGGCTCCTCAAGTACATACTGGAGGCAGAACTGACTGTGTGCCTTTAGCTTTTCTAGACTATGGAAAAATTAAGAAACAAGTGAACAAAACAAAAAGAACGGAAGATGGAAATGATAACAAAAAACCTCCTTGAATAGGAGACATCATATGTCACAAAAGCAAGGAGAGGGGTAATGGCCAGGCTTCCCAGCCCATGCGAGGCTGCCCACTGGTGAGGAGGGTTAGCAGGCGAAGAGGGAGTCACTGTGCTTCCTGGTGTATAAATTCTCTCTTTCTAGATGTAAGATTTTGTTTTACTCCTATGGTCACAAGAATTTGTTTGGAATCTTCTCAGGGTTGATTCTGCCCTCTCTAAACTTTCTGTGCTGTTGCTACTGAATTTTGTTGTTTCTCACTGAGACAGTTCCTGTGCCTCTCCCTGGCAGGTCTGCTTCTGCATTAGAGAGGCAATGTTTCTTTCCTGCTGAGGCCAGACATGGAGAGGACACTGGGCCTGTGGCATGGAGAGGACTGGTCTGAGGGCTTCCTGTCCCTACCACCCCAGGACATCCCTTCACTGGGCCTTCATATGTGGGCTTTCTCTGTGCAAACAGTCCCTTCAGTGCTGGTCCATGGCTGGAGCTGCTTGAGGAAGGCACTTGGCAGCACCCCTGCACCCCTTTGGACATTCCAGCATTAGCTGAGTTTGCTGCTAGTGCTGTCTGAAACTCAGCAGCTCAAAAAATAAATGCCTTGTCCTCAGGGAGGAACATAATCAACTTTCTCTGTATTAATTACCCAGCCTTGTACTTCAAGCCTCTACCCATGTAACCTGTGATGGAGTTGGAGTCTGTTGTTCAGAGAGAGAGGGAAAAGCTGTAGCCCACATGCAGTGGGGAAGAGCTGGAAATTAGGAACCATAATAGACAGTGTTGAAAGGAGAAGCCCCTGATTATTTCTGGAAAACTGTGAGAGCTTCAAAACCCTCAGAAACTTTGGGTGTTTTGGTGTTAACAGGATTCTAATTCAATATGGACACAGAAAGCACAACAGTCGCTAAGGGTCAGGTCTCCTCTGGGATGCAGCAGTTCAGACACTGAGCTTTGAAACTACACATAATTTGAAGCTCACAAGGATGACTGTAGGCAGAAGCTCAGAAGAGTTTTGGATTGTTGTCATCATGCCTCCTGTGTCCTTTGTGCTGAATCTGAAGCTTTGGTGATACATGAAAGAGCCAGTGTCTGGCATCATGCAGGGAGCTCTCATTTCAGCCCATGGCATGTGTATTCTGAGCCCAGAATTTGTCATGATGGGAATGCCAGGCTGGGAGGGCTCACCACGTACCCATCAGGAGGGTCAGCCCTGACCAGTGGATGTTCATCCACCCAAGCCCTGCTCAGGCACCTCAGAGGAGCTCAGCAGGAGAGGTCACTGTCACCTCCTTCCCCAGCCAGGCCAGTGGCCGGGCTTGGCTGCATGGCCCAGGCACCAGAGTGGGAGAGCAGCATCACATTCCCTTTTTTCTGTCTAGCCTCTCTCTTTCCTCACTTCTTTCTCTCTTCCTTTCCCCTGCTCTTCCTTGGTTTCATCAGTTCTCAGAGGGACTTCCAGCAAGCAGAGCTGCACCAGTGACAGCGCTTTGTGGTCTGAACTTTTAGAACTCACTGGAAAGATGTTGGCTTGGGTTTGGCACTGGCATGCCTGCATTTTGCATCCATAAACACGTGGAGCTGACGAGCAGGAACATCTGCCAAGGCAAGGTGAACAGGCAAGTAGTGCCCCTCACTGGGCTGCTCATTTTGATGATGGCAAAGCTTCCCAGCCAGCCTCTAGTGCTCAGTGAAGCACTAGGATACAGTTAACTGCGAGCAGAGACATGTTGACACATGGAAGCATTTATATCCATTCTTAAAAAAAAATCCAAACCAAAAATTCAACTCTCTGTTTGCAAAAACCCCCCAGATATTTCCTATGACAGTGTTTTTATTCAGGGCATGTACAGTTAAAATGCTGCTGGAAGTCAGACAGGAAAATCAAATTGAAGATAACTCTAACTTAATTATGAAGGCAAAAATGCTTCTTTTGAAAACATAAACATGTTATTCCATTTCTTTCTAACCTAGTCAAAGTGATGACCACTTATATATATATTTCTCCTCCTGGCTATGTTGTGATCCTTCATTATTTTCCACAAGTTCACTGTCACCTGAAGAGGTATTTTCCTCTTATTTCTCTAAATTATTGCATGGGTCTATAGAGAAACATTCAAGGTCTATAGAGAAACATTCCAATTCCAGCTCCTTTCCTTACTTTTGCCCTTTGAAAATGTTTCTGAATACACTCTCTTGAAATTATGAAAACCAAGTAAAGAGAACCTAAAAATGAAAATTATCCCCTATTTTAAAATGAGCTACAAAATACTTATTTTGCCATGAATTTAAAGTAATATATCCTCTTATTTGAGAAGTCATTATTCATTTGGTTGAAAAAGATTTTTTCAGGAGCTGTCTTGCAGATCTTGAGTCTGCATCTCACATATATGACCATGTAACAAAACAGTCTATGTTATCTCATTATAGCATCTCAAATGTGGATTAGGCAGGCATTACTTGTATTTAAAAACATCTTTTTCTTGATAGCAGCACATTTATCAAACTAATAAGATGAGTACTTGGCACTTAGTTCACTCTGGCAATTTAAGTGTGGGGTTAGATAAATGCTACTAAATGCATTTCTTTTTCTTCCCACCATTCCTTTGTGAATGTTTATTTCCACAAACATGAATGCTTTGGAGATGATATGAACTTACAATTGCAACCGTGTTTCAGTCCAGTAATTGCACAGACTTTTTTTGTACGTTAATATTTCCATCACTAAGATTTGCCAAACCAATTGTTATGTCTAATTTTTAGTGTCTTTCATTAAGCGGTTTCATTTTAATTTCATATTGAGAGCACTGCTGGTGAAGCCCAAGCCCCAAACTTTGAATTTTAAAGCTTTTGTTTTCCAGAAGGAAAAATGAGGACTCTCATCAGTCATTTCTGCTGTTTGAGTTGTGCCTTCTCTGAAGACCTGCTTGATGAGACATTCAGTGACGTTTCTTGGCAGAGGAGATCTGCAGGAATCCAATCACCACCAGGAGACAGAGTTTTTGGCTCAGGAGAGTCTGAGGTGATGTCTAAGAGCCTAGGTGGGATGGAGCCCTTGCCTTGCAGCTGCAGGTCACTCTTGTGTCTCTGTTGTAGAGATCACACATCATCCTCTGACGTCTTGCAGCACTGTGTTGTGCACAACCTTCTGATGAGAGCACAGCAAACCAGCCCATAATTTGCATAAAAGCACATTTGGAAATATAAGTGGGCTTTTTCACAGTAAAGGTTTCAAAGGGACAGTTTGCTTCCTGTTGCTTTTGTATCAGTCATGAGTAAATCCAGTGAGGAAGGGAGGGAGAAAAAGCAAAACAGTTTTACTGCTTGGCAAGGCAAAAGACCATTGCAGCTCTGGAGACTGATCTCTTATCGGAGGTCCTCTCCAAACCTGTGCTAAGTTCAGTGGCCAAGCCCATAACACCCAAAAGCACCCAAAAGTTACCTGAACTGCTTGTAGCTACTTGATTGTACTCTTCTCTCTTGACTAGATGCCGATGTTTCCTTGTTCTACTAATGAGGTTCAGCACTAGAACACCTCCTTGCACAGCAGACCTAGTTCCACCTTAGCACACGGAGCTGTCAGGTGTCAAGGCTGGTCCAGAGGTACTTATGGTTTTGTCAAGGGAGATGATAAGTAGTCTTGGTGTAGTATTTCTACATTTCTGGTAAGTTTGTAAAGGAAACAAGCTTGGTAACTCAAGAAACAGCAGTGAATGTACAAATTTAAATGGGTGGACTGAACACAGAAAGATAAAAAATCAGATTCAATCTCTCCTAGTATTGATACAGGATCCAGGCCTCTGCTGAGGAAACAGGTGCTTATGTTAAGTTCATGTCTCAAGACAGCATTGAAGAGTGTGCCTTCAGTTCAGAGCCTCTGGGAATGCTGCCTGGGATGAGGCAAGTCCCTGGTGGGACTTGGGCTGACACACACCATTGGCCCTCCTGTGGGAGCTGCTGCTGGTCTGGCTGTCAGCAAGCCTTAACAAGGCAAAGTCCATCTGGTAATGCTGACAAGATGACCCTTGAGTCAATGACATCCAGATTCATTGGCAATGGGATGCTGCAGCTGCTTTTTGACAGCTCCCCTAACACTCTGGCTTCAAGGACACGAGTTTTTAAGAGACTTGTTGTGTTATAGTGTGTGGTTACTCTGTAAAAGTTTGGATTCATAGGTTGAAACAAATTTAAAACACCCTCTTTTCATCCTGAAAACATGCACACACAGACACACACACACATATATATACACACACACACACATATATATATATGTATGTATATATATATATATATATGTAGTTGAGCATCTTGAAAACTGTCCATGTTTTTCCTATCAGTACTATTGGCAAGACAATGTCCCACACTGAGGGGTGAAAGCAGGGAATGTATAAGCTGTATGAAAAAAAGGGAAATGATTTGATTGAAAACTGATAGTTGGATCCAGCATAACCAGATAGATACTTAATTGCTTGCATGGATCATACACTGGCCATAAATGGCAGCTGCTCTTCAGATATGTCTTGGACCTCTATGTGCTTTTACACCAGAGTTTGTACTGGCACACAGTGGGATTCAGGTTTGGATGTGAGGGGGAAAGGAAAGAAAAGCAGAAATGTGTGTGTTTCTTGATACAAGCCTGCTGTAAAATGGGCTTTTAAACGTAAAGTTTAGGATAATCAAAACACTCTTAAGATGGGTCAAAAGTAGTTTTATTAGCATCTTCCATGAACTCCAGTGTTTTCTACAGCCTATAGATTCCATATCAGCAAATTGTTTTGGACTAAGAATTGCTTCAGATTATTTCCTTTTTTCAGCTCAAAACAAGAAAGAATTCGATTCCCTGAGTCTCTCTTGAGACCCATAGGTGAACTTTCCTATTAGAATTGTGTATTTCAGTGAACTAGAAATATTCACTGAAAAAATATTTCAAGATACTTTTTTTTGTGATCACAGAATCTTTGGGTTTTGAAAAAAACAGTGCGGCAAGGGAACAAGAGAGAGAAGTAAATTGAGAGTAGAAATGTTTTCAATGAAGCAAAAAAGAGAGAATTCACCACCCAAAGTACAAAAAATCCTAGTAGGGGGGAAAGGTGAGGAAAAATAACTGTGAGTGATATACTGTGGTTATTTTTATGTTTCCTTAATATAAATTCCCTTTTTAAACTTACTACTTCTATTTTTTCTCAGTGTAAGTCTTTTTTTTCCATGCCAGCCCCTTCTTAGCTACAGTCCAATCTGAAAGGGTTCAGATATGCTTCATATGAATTTCAAAAATGCAAGGCTTTGTAAAAAACTCCATCCTTTATAGCCTGGAAATTGCTATCTCACAAAGATATGGAGTTCTCGTGGTACTTGTCTGGCATTTCCCTTGGTTAGACAAGCAACAGAAGCAAACACTTCTCACTACAAGCTGGAGGGAAGCTGTTCCCAGTCCTGGAAAAACCAAAATAGCAGGAATGACTGAAAATGGAAAAACCAAGGGAAATAAAGCTTAGCTGGATTTCTATTGTTGTGTTACTTATGTTTGAATCTCTGTAATCTGCCTAGCTCTTAAGTTAGCAATTTTAAAAATTGAATTAATGTTTTTCCTTGCAGTATTTTTATGGTTGTTTCCCTGCTAACTCTGAAAGAATAAGTCAAACTGTATTTATTAGAAAAATGGCCCAGCCTCCTCACTGCTGAAACAAATAGCATAATTCTCTGCCTTTGACCTGGGAAGTATTTGTGGAGCCAGTTCCCAAGACTTCAAAAAAGAAGACTAAAGATAATAAAAACATATGTCAACATTTTAGGCTTTCCTTCTACTGCTTCATTGCTACTTCAGTGATCAAAAGGAGAAAAGTAATTGTTAATGTTTAATCTAGCTAATACTCTCGTGGCATTCCAGTTTGACTTGGCTTGGCTTCCTTTGCTTGCTTTGCCTGGGGTAGGCTGGTTTTTGCCATGTATTTGTGGTCACAGAAAGAAGAATTATTTATTGGTTGTGATGAATAATAATAAAGTGACACCAAAACAGGATGAGGTAGAGAATTTCATCAAGCTGGACATGTTAGAAATCAAATGATGACTTGAGGAAAGCTGAAATTCAGCTATAGCACTTTGATTTTTAAATTATTTCAAAAGCAGCTCTGCTTTCAAAAAACACAAGCTGGGTTCAGCAAAACCATTGTTCTGGGAGGTATCTTCTAGTCTGGATTTGGATGCTTGGAGCTTATTTTGAAACACTGCTGCATTGTTTCTAATGGTGGGTTATGATTGTTCAGGGCTAGGAAAATCTCTTGCGGTTGGGAAGTTTTGAACTGAAGAAGCAGAAATCTCTCCCTGTTGAATGTTATGAGGGATGAGTCTTGACACCAAGGTTACCTCTGACTCCTGTGAAATCCAGGAAAGAGTGGCTCAGGATGCAAAGCTGACTGTCATTTGTGCATGGTATAATTTTGGGCGAGATGGCTTGTGCCTTGTCTCAGCAGGATTTTTGGAAGATGTTAGCTGAGATTCATTGGAACTTAATTTAGCATCATAAAGGCACAGTCCAAACTACCTTACTGGACTGCCTTTGTGTTCAGATTAGGGAGTCTGGCACTTTTGAAAGGCAATCCCACCCAGCTGGAATAGGGACCTGAGCAGGTCAAAGATGAACTGCTTTCCATTGGATTTCTGTTTCCTTGGCTGGAGGCAAAGACTCATCTGTTCCGGGTTAATCAGGCTTTGTCTCGTCCCTGGAAGTGTTTGAGGCCAGGTTGCATTGGACTGTGAGCAACCTGGTCTAGTGGGTAGCATCTCTACCCATGACAGAGGGTTTGGAACTAGATGATCTTTAAGGTTCCTCCCAACTCAAACCATTCAGTGATTCTATGATTCTGCGATAACTGAACTACTCAGGCAAGGATAAAAATGTATTTCCTTAATCTGTGAGTATCTCACTTACACACAACTGAATAATTTTTTTTTTTTTTCAGGAGAGAGTTGTGCAGGTCAGTGTCTAAGATTTTTGAAAATCTAGACATAAGATAAAATTTTGACATGAGGTGCCTGCTATAGCAAACTCTTGATGGCCCTGATGATGCTCTGTGGGCATAGTGTGACAGCCAGTCCAGGGAGAACTTGCTCTCTTCCTGGTGCCAGAGCCAGCTCAGTCTTGTTGAAAAAAGGGAAGCATCCTAGTACAGAGAAGGGTTCCTTTTCTCTGTGAAAATGGAAGATAGCAGAAATCCATCGACTTCTTTGAGTCTTCAAGGCTGCAAATGTTTAGAAATAGTGGCAGCTCTGTCCTCACTTTTTGGTCTGCTTTAGTGTTTATCTCTCATCTCCTCCTCTTCCCTCCTTTTTTTCCCTGCCAGCTTTCTCTGGAAGCATAGCCAAGGCCACCAGCTCTGATCTTCAGTGGTGGTGAGTGCACAGCACCACAGCCTGCAGTGGGAGGGATGGATGCTCAGCACTGCTCAGGATTAGGGCCCTGCCTTGAAACAGCCTCTCAACTGCAGTGTTTATTGTGCCACTGTAGCTGCCCGACTGCAGAAGTACTTAAAGTGTTTTCATCAGGATGAAATGTATAGGGAGCACAGGGAGGGAGTGCCTGCGCTCTCACATTGGATTAGGATAATAACCTTGTACACTGCTGAGGTATTTAGTGTGCTTGTGCTGCTTATGATGTTAACTAGAAGCCCAGACAGCAAAGCTCCAAGATTACATTTTGCACTTTAGCTAAGTGTTTTATCAGAAATGTTAATAATCTCTCAATTAAGCAGTTTAACAGAAGATTAGGTCTAGCAATGGGGATTTTGCAGGCACAATCCTATCATAACTACAGCTGCAAGACTTGTGACTGGGGAAAAACATTTATTAACTCTCTCAGCAAAACTATTGAGGAGTTCACCTGTACTATTAAAGTGTTGGTACAAAGTCTTTTTTTTTTTAAAACTATCTTAAATGACCATGTTATTAGGAATGTGCAGTGTCCAGAAAGCTGAGGAATTTGCTCTGCAACTGAGGTCCCATGTCTATTCATTAGGAACGATGCCTTTTGTATATTGACAGAGTTTTGTCTGAGGAAGCAGAAGATGATGAGTACAGACATAGTAATCATTAGTTTTTGTAGCATCTTGCAGCTCTGTATGTTCTTTAAAAATTGAAAATGTTTATGTCTCACTTGCCAGGCAGAAATCAGAACCACTCATCCACTCACAGAGGGTCTTTACATCAGGAAAGTCTTGATTTTCACTGAGGGTCCTCAACTTGGAGATGTACTGCTGTGGAGAGGAAAAAAAATGCTGCTATAGGATGTGCATTGATGTGTATATCCTGAAACACCCACAAATTTCCACTCAGCATCAGTAAATCTTCAGTGACAGCTCTGTGTGCCAATGTGGGACATCTGGAAAAGGGCAAGGAGAATGATATGAAGTCTAAAAAAATTAGCTAGATGAAAGATTGAATCAATTAGTGTTATTCAGCCTCAAGAAGAGAAGAATTGGTTAATGGGAAGAGGAAATAATCTGCTCGCCAGGCTGGATCAGACATATAGTGGACCTGAACTGCAGCAAGGAAGAGACAGCACAGACATTGCAGAACTTCTTCAAAGCCACAGAAGCCATGTCTAGGGTGAAGTCAGCTGGCTCTCAGGTGTCATTTTTCCCTGCCTTGAAGCACAAGGGTGGACTGAGTGCTCATGAGCAAGGCTTGTGGCTCTGAGCAGGTGTCTCTGTCCCATGCTCCTCTCATCACATAGTCTAAAAAACCAGCTGGGACTCCCAGGTCACTCTGATGATATCAAGCAAAAAAGAAAGAGAAAGAAAAATATACATCTTAGAAAATTCTAGAAGTCACTGACACTTATGGTATTTACCAGGCAACAGACATAGATGTCAGACAAATTAGGCATACTATGGTTCTGTGATCCTTTTCCCAGAATGTGTCAATAACCCATTAAGAACCATTTCCAAATAAGGAGAGAAAAAAAAAAGATATTTTAAAAAAGGAAACAACTTTCAAATTATTTCTTTTACAGAACAGAGGTTGCACATACGCCTCAGGATTTTTCCTATATGCATGCAGAGCTGAAAAAAATGACCTACTTTTTAGAAGGGCACAAGATTTTCTCCATGCTATCTGACCTCAATCCTCAATGACCTTTTGAACCCCTAGTTATGTGTCACATTTGGTGTGCTCCTTGACATTCTTTTTCTTCCATATTTAAAAAAGTGGGGGGGGAAGTAATGCTAGCTAATGTCCTTGTTATAATGATCAAGAGACAGACAAACTTCATTAATAGATGGGCATCAGATTCATTTGCTGTCAGCATGCATGAGAGAAAAGATTTAATATTTCAAACCTTTAAGCTCTGCAAGAGAATGTATAATTAAAGCATGGTTCACTGATCATGGAGTGCTTGAGCTCTGTAGGAGGACTGTGGGTGTTTTAGACTATAGAGAATTGTCTGATATTATTAGTTTAAGCAGGCCAACACTTACTGTGACTTGAACTGTTAACGCTTCCTTTTCTCTTTGTTTCCCTGTCCTGTTCTTCCTCCAGCATCGTTAGTGACAAAATAGGAGACCAGAAGCTGTAACCTGCTCCCTGTCTTTGGGGATTAATCACTTTAGGGTAACAAATTCAGAATTTTGTCTAAAAATAAAGGAGCAAGCAAGAGCTATTGACTTAATTCCTTACCTAGTTGCTGCTTTTGAGCTAACACCCAGCTTGGCTGCTGCTTGTTAAACAGCGGTGCAAAAAACCACATGAGATGATAAAAAAGAAATCTTATTATGTGGACAGGTCTTCAGCAAGTGGTCTAGTGATTTAGTTGGAGTGTTGTGCCTTGATGTGGCTAAAAGGAAAATAATGAAGCCAAGCAGGGGGTCAAGAGCAACGCGAAACAGTGATTAAAGTTGTTTATATCTCTTTGTTGGCATGGATACAATCAAATAAGCTCATTAGACATTTTGAATTGCAGAAACATAGCTCAGAAAGCAGCCTGAAATAATATGTGCTATTGCCCTTGTGCAGAGTTTCCCTCTGGGCTGCGCCAGCTACTTTTAGCCTTCTGATAGGTAACGCGTTCTTTCAAGGGAATAAATGAAGTGAATGGAGATATGTTCAAAGATTTTTAAGGAATTCAGAGTGGATATGAATCTGATGTTAAATAAAACATATGTCAGATGTTGAGATATTAGAGGAAAAATAATAATGATTACCTTTAGGAAAAGTTAGTTGTTTTAAATGGGGCCTTTTCAAGGTAACCTGATGAAATGAGATCTTCCCCAAGCACATTTGTGTGTGCTGAACTACTTGCACCCTACTGGCAACTTTGCCCTTAAGGGGTGCTAAATTATACAAAACTCGCTGCTAATGTAGTCGTTGTCAAAAGTTTGCAAAGTCTAACCCAGAACTGCTGAAATACAGGTGGAGGAGAGAGTGGTGTCCCTGTGCTTCTTAGCTGAGCTTTGAAAGCAGAGGGCTTTTGTACTATATCATCTAATTGCACCGTAAATTTTGTGCTTCTCTTAATTACGCTTCCTCCTCTGTCCTTTGTGTGCTCTGTGTGTAGGATTGAATCTAATTTGTGACTGGTTTTGGAGAGCTGATGAGCCTTTTGCCAGCAGTCATGTAAATGAATAACTTTAAGGTTAAACTATTGATTGCAAGGACCATAAAGCTCAAAGAGTGTGTTCACTTCATTCATACCGAGCCTCTCGAAGCACTAGACTGGGGATTTTGCTGTGTATTTCCTTTAACAGTAGATGGAGGACAACATGGATACCAGAGATGGCTGCAGATGTGCAGTCTGGAATCATGGTGAAAGATAGTTTGTGTTTGAAGAACAGCAAGGAGATGGAAGGATGGGATCCAGGTATGCTGGATTCTGATGCATGGGACTATATTTATATCTGAGGAAAATCAAGAGAGCTGTTGGGTTTTCCACAGTGAAGTCTGGGACTCTCTGCAAGTTGCTCAGACTTCCAGAAGTGTCCATGGCACTCTGGGAAGGGGGACCTTAAGCTCAGTGCCTTTTGACAGATTTACCTGCTCTGCTACCTACCCATACCCCTGTTCCATATGGCACTTGTGCAAGGCTGATGGATTCACACCTTGCCTCCCCATGTTTGGGCTGTTTTCTGGTAACCAGTGAGGCCCAGTCAGCAGGTGCTATGGTCACGAAGGTGTTCACCTACTGGGACCTGGAGCTTAGAGCAGCCTGTTCCTGGAACGGTTTCCAGGCTCATTCCAGTCTGGTGGCTGGACCTACTGTATGCCCAGGAGACTTGGCAGCAGACAGACTTGGAAAACTGAAATGTGCTTTGCACCCAGGACTGGGGTGAGGAGCTAGGAAAGCTGTGGAGGGCCCAGAGGAGCTCCCTCTTTTCCTCTCTTCTGTGAGGTATGAATCCCAGTGGCAGCAGCAGTGTAATGTAAGTCTAACTCTGAGAAGCTAGATGTGGAAAAACATCAGTGTAGTAATTCACCCACTTGTAATTCCAGCCTGTAACAAGGTGGAGTTGCAAAGGTGGGTCTTTGGTAAGCACAAAATACATTCACTGAATAAGGAATGGAGAAGCTCAGTCTTGGTACAAGACTTCCAAATAAGGAATATGGGAGTAGAGTGAAACATCTTTGTTTGGCTATGTCTGTAGATGGGTCTTCTGCAGAACTGCAGGATAGTTACTTTGTCCTGATGAAGCCAAGGAAGTGTCACTTTGGTTGGGTTGAATCTGTGCTTCAGGTGTAGATTGGGGAAGACACCGTAGCGGTCACGCTCCTAAAATGCACTGACCACCCAGCCTCGTGTCTAGCAGAGGGTTCCTGCTGGCAGGAGCAGGGACAGACAGCCCAACTGAAAAAAAGTGCAGTTTGGATAGAGATGTGGGCTAGGAAGGCCTTGGAAACCAAATCTAAGCCCATGAGTGTGCTGGTTAATTCAGACTCTTTTTTCAGAACTTGTTTCCCCACCATTACTCAGTCTGGAGTTTCCTAAGCCTGACAGTGCGGCCACTGTGGTCCCAGATTCTGTACTCCATGCAAGTGGACATATTTAATGTCCCAACAATCAAGTAGGGATCTGCTGATGGCAACTGGGGCAGTGGTGTCACGGGTGACATGTGGAAGTGTGCTGAGCACAGACAAGGTGGCTATGTTGCACAGCCACCTTGTTTGCTGGAGAGGAATATGAGGGACTGGGGATGTGGAAAAAGGAGGATTGTGGGACACTCAGGGTTAGCAGCATATGGAAACTGCTGTAGAAAGACAGCTTTGCTTTGATATGCACTCCTTGTTTAATTACCTTATTAATTAGCTGCCAGGACAATGTTGTGGTGGACAAATGAAATGACTAAAAAAATGTCATTGGTATCACTGGGACAACAACAGAAGAAGAGACAAGGCAGCCAGGGAGGCTGGAGATGCTGCATGTGGCCCCAGCAGAGAGCCTGGAAAGGACTGTACCCAAGAGGGTACACAGGGTTGTCTCTGAGCAGAATTGCCAGCAGTGGGGACTCAGACTCTGCCCTGCCCATTGATGGCTGGGCTGGGCTATAAGAGTCTGCCACAAGCCAGAGTCCACCCAGTCTCTTTGTGAGCATACTTGAAAATCCTTCATCCAGAAATCAGGGCTGTATGAGGGATGAGTTGGGAAGAGTCATGGCAATGAAACACATGGTCCAGATCAGAGCTCCCTAGGGAGAGGGAAACCTTCTGCCACAGCAAAGGGACTGTCTATCCACCCTCTGGTGGCATAAGACACAGCACTGCTGCAGCTGCAGAATGGCCCCATGGTCCCCAGGGATGATGCATCTCCATCTTCAGCTTCACAAGCTCTGCAAGCCCAGGTCAGAGGGAAGAAAATGGTCAGCTTGCTTGGGGAAAGTTTTCAGCCAGCCTTGCTAATCCCAGGAGGAAAAAGGTGCCCTGGAGCGTTCCCTGCCTTGGGATTGAGGGCAGGGCTGCTTTGGCAGTGCCATTGCATTGCAAAAGTCCCATCCCTGCAGTTACTACCCTTTACCTTTGTGCATGCACACCAGGATATTTCCTACCTACTTTGTTCTCCCCTCCAGCTGGGAATAAGTATGCCCTGCATTTCTGACTAATTCTTTGTGCCCATAGTTATTATTAGAAGTATATCTGATTCTTGCCAGAAATAAAAGTAATTACAAGCTTCAGGCTGGCACCTTTCTGTCTACCTCCTGCAAATATTTAAATCGGGATTTTGTTACCGACTGCTTTTGGTAATTAGTTGTTCAGTAGTATTTTTCCACTGCCCACACATAGCTGTAGATTGTGAAGACCAGACCAGATCTCCAAGCCTGCCTGCCTCCTCGTCCTCCCCTCCCCACATACTTTTTAACTTTCTGGGAGAACAAGTTTTATATGACCTTTTCATAAAATAGAATCACAGAATCATTTAGGTTGGAAAAGACCTTTAATATCATTGAGTCCAACCATTAACCCAGCACTGTCAAATCCACCCATAAACCATGTCCCTAAGCACCACATCTGACAGCCTCTTGCTGAAAATGCTTTTTGGCCAGGGATTAATGGATAAACAATCAGTGGAAGAGATTTTTATATATGCATTTTTAAAATAGGTTTCCAACTGTCTACTTTATTTTCTGATCTGAAGCAGTCCATGTTTCTCAGGCCAGCACTGACACAACAAAAGGATAGATGGCATCCTGATCTCTGTCTGTGGTGGTGTCTTCCCCAAAATTGAAAAGCATTTCTGAAGGCTCTCCTTTGACTCTGCTCCACTGTTCTTTTAGAAAAAGGATCCCTTTGTATTTTATACAAAGCTTTGGCTTTGACCATGTAATCATGGATTGCCTTTGATCTTACTTTTGGGTGACACAGACCTTCTTCTCATGTGCCGATTCTTTGCTGTTGAAAGCTTCATGGAGGCCAGTTAGGCTGTGCTTTGTTCTGCTGTGCAAGGCCCACAGTGGGTTCTAGCTCTTTCTGTCACTGGTTATGATCTTTCAGAAATCTGTGCTGCAGAATTTGCTTTCAAGAATACAGAGAGCAGAGGAGATGTGGACATTGCCCATGCTTCCTGGCCAGTGTGGACATTAGACCAGGGACCTGGGCTCCTTGTCTCATATTTACCTACAGGAAAGCTGTGACAAATGTGCAAACTGCAGCCGTGTTCCTGCTTGGTGATCCAAAATGCCAGATACGACAGCCATAAGAAAGTGGAGCACTGCACACGACATTGCCAGAAGTGTTAGGCTCATCCCACATACCTGAACGTGACATGATTGATGACAGCTCCACTTCCTAATCACTGTACTTCTTAGCTTGCTGGCTCTTACATTGGAATACAGAGATTTTACAAGTGTTAGACTTTATATCTCTCATCCCCCACCTTCGAGGAAGAAGCATTAAAAAAAACCATCCTACAGATGTCTGAGAAGATGTGAATAACATATCTTGGCAGCAAAGCACTTCACAAAATGAAAGCTCTGAGAAATCTTGCCAACTCCTGAGTTATTTCTAACTTGGTTTCCATCATAGTGTGGAAAGGGTTTTGGCAAGACAGCGCTCAACAGGAGCTGAATTCAAGAGGCAGAGGCTGCCAGGCAGTGACAGTGGGTCACTCAGCACCCTCAGCACAGAGTGCAAGTGTGGTGTGTGGAGCCAGCCCAGTGCCAGCTGTGGGGAGAGGAATGGGCTGTAGATGCACTGCAAGAAAGGGCAGGTGGGACAGAATGACAGGACAAGGTTAACTAGATTTCCAGTCTTCCCAGGTGCCTGCTAGTCTCTTCCATGTTTTTATGCAACTGGTTTTGGTCTCACTTTCCAAGGAGCCATGAACAGTTTGCATAATAGCATATATAAAATTTTGAAGGACTCATAAGAAAGGAGGGGGAAGAGAAGGGTTCAGAAATCCTTAGAGTTCTAGTACAGTTGTCAGGGATGATATATTTATCCAAAGACTTTAATATTTGCTTAAGAAAACACATTTTTCCTCTGAATGGCCACAAAAGGAACTACTAATGGTAAAAGTCCAAGGAAGCTCTGTAACTTCCATATGCTTCCAAATGCAATGATCCCTAATGGGCAGTGTGCACTTTCCAGACTCTAGTTAACCTCACCAGGATAGGAAATGCAATAAAATTATAATTTTAAGTCCTGTAGTTCATTAAGATGGAAGAGCTTTTGTTTAATTTTGGAGTTTCAGGGTGCAATTGAGACTACAAAATGAAACACTTTAAAGCACAGAAGCTGGGAAAGCTGTTGGGGAAACAAACACACTTTTTATATCATCTAATAGTTCCACTTTTCCACACTGAATCAATTTATTCTTCCTCCTGATGTCCTTGTTCTGAAACTCACAGGGCTTATATTTGTCTCCTTGTACAGTATGTGGGATGCAATTAACAACACAACTATATTTGAAGCATTATTTAAAACATTCAGCTTTTTGTGAAAGGAACCTGAAAGCAGCATCTGCCATCTGGAAATATTGATCTCACTTTACTATGTTTCACATTAAGGCTCTTTGGTAAATTTTGCAGCTCTCATATGCATGTGTCTATTCACTCTGCTGAGCCTGAGAAGCTGACAGAGCTTTGCTTCAACAGTGTAGTCAACTTTTCACTTCAGTTTGGAACTCCATTTTCTTCTGTCCTGTGGTGCCTAAGCCTGCTCAGGGACACTGGGCTCTGCCATGACTCAGGATCCTGTTGGAATCCTGTGGTGCTTGTCTTCCTTGTTACTTCCTTCCAAAGCACATTGACTGTTTGGACAACTCAAAAAGCAAGCTTGAAAAAGCTACTAAAAGCAGGAAAACTCCATCCCACACTTATAAAATGCTATGCTGGCACTTGTATGGCCAGGGAACAGCAACAGGCCTGTGAGTACTAGTCCCTGGGGAGTGAAGAGATAAAACACTGGCTGCCCTGGGACATGATCTGCTGTGAAGCAATTTCTTCTCTACAGCAGAACAAGTGACCTATGTGAACAGGCACTGACCAGTCTTGAATTTCAGCTATCAACTGACTGCACTGAACTGCTCGCAAAGGATACAGCAGCCAAGAGTCACTCATGGAAATAATTCCACAATCATCTTTGAATAAGAAATAACTATAGGAAAACTGTAAGCTGTTCAAACAACTCAGAAAAAGGGCCTTCTGACATGCTAGCAACTCAGCTTCTTCTCAAGGCTTTGTTTCATGCCTTAGTTACTGCAGCCTCTAGCTTTTTGGCCTTGACAGCTCCAAACTTACAAAAAAATGGGACAGCCTCATTCTGCTCTTTTCTGAAGTGCTCTTTCTCTCCCATCTAACAACTGCTGTCCTCTTAAGCAGACCATGTGTTTGAGTGTGCACCACTAATGCACTCGAGCTTGAAGCCACCAGCTTGCACAGCGGGGCCAAACTAAATGCAGTTGCATTTCCTGAGGATGGCAGCTGAGCTCATAGTCTTGTGCTGTGCTCTGCATTGCTGCAGTATTTTGCAGAAGCACTATATGGCTGTATGACCAGGACACCTTAGCTGTCTTCAAAAATAGTAACCACTTCTCTGGATGGTGGTGCAGATGCCAGCTGAGATAGAGCAAAGCAAACTCCATGTCTGTACCTGTAAGGTTGTCTTGCCCTCTGTCTTGCCCTGTTTTGCCCTATGTTCTCTTTCAGTCTTCATTTCATATCCTCAAATACCACACCACCATTACCATGTTTTCTCCTTGTGTGCATTTTATGTATGGTCCTCTATGCTCCTGCTCACCCTGGTGATCTCTCAGAGATTGCCTGGCTAACCCAAGAAGAATCTCCCTGTCACCTGCTTCAAATCCTTCCTCCTCACTGACATGGAAGGGGAAGCCCCATACAGGTAGGCTGGTGAGGAAATCTTCCTCTTAGAGCTAAGCAAGTCTGCCTGATCCAGCAGTTGCATTTCACCACCTTCCCCTAAACATCTCTCTGCAGAGCTGTATTGGGAGAGGGCTGTGTTACCCCAATAGTTTCTTGCAAAGTCTCTAGGGAAATATCCCAGTGGTCCTCTGTGGTGGTGTGTTTATCTCAGTGTGTACCTCAGGATATGTTTAAACTAGGTTAAAAATTATTTTAACTTGTATTGGGAAAAACCCTATTTGGGCCAGCTTTTGGGGAAAGCTAACCCTGAAGTGACCTCACACCAGCAATAAAACAGTTAGAGGCTGAGTGAAAACTGAAGTATTCTTGTTAAGAGTGTCTAAATCCATTTGCCAGACCTGTACACCATCAGACTCTGTAGTATCCTGAGATTTAGCTTCGAGTGCCCCCTTTCCCCTCTTAAATGTCAAATAATCTATACAAGACAAGAGGTACTATTATGAGGGTGGTTTGACCTGCAGCATTAAAACACAGATCTTAGCTGAGGAATTTCTGTATGAAGCCTATAACCTCTGGCTGAACTGGAATGTGCCTTTCAGAAAGGAATCCAGGCTTTTGCTTTAAGACCCCCCAGCCCACACAGTCCACATCCGCTGTAGGTACGTCGTTGAAATACTCAGCTGTACACTTTCTGTGTTTGTGTGTTTTAAAAACAAAAGCCACTAAATATATTTTTGGCTGGATTCCTATGGGGACTTCAGTTTACAAAGTGCCAGTTAATTCTTAAAACTTGCATGTGCTGGTGCTTCCAGAGCAGCGATCCGTTGTTTCCAGAACTTGCCAATGTTTACAGTTTTTACTCATAGAGAAGGTCCAAACAGATGTGCCCTGATATCATAGGCAACAGGCTGCTCAGACTTATGTCCAGACTCTGGTAGGTCTGTGTAACGTGTTTTCCTGCCTGTCTTGTCTCTGGGCTTGACTGTAACATGTGTGATCATACAACATGAGACCCTTCTTCTTCCTTCCTGATGGCTGGTAACTTTTTCATGTCCCCATTTTGAGTGTGGGAGACCAGGCTGGAGCTCCTCTCCTTCCTCACCTGGAGTAGAGGTTTGAGTTATGATCTCTTAGATATGCCCTAACCACAGGACTTTCAGATGCTCCAATAACTTTCTGGTTAAGCATTCATGGGCCAGAAAGTATTAGGAATTCCCCTAATATTCAGCTATTTCATACAAAGCCCAGCTGGTTAACCAGGACAGAACGAGTTGCATGTTGCAGAATACTCCATCCCCACAGTGAACCTAATCCTACTTTCAGCCTGAATTTGAACCAAATTCTGGCTACTGCCTTTCATCATATTTCTGATGTCCAGATTAAAGAACAATTAACTGCTTTCTTTTAACCTCATGTAAGTACCTGGTCTGCAGTTCTCTGATTGCTTTAATCTGACAAGTCAGAGCTCTGTGTTCTTCGGGCCTGATGGTTGTTCAGTGGTGCCTTGGCACTGGTGTAGTAAGTCTTGCAGTGAACTGATCTGAACACAGCAACAGGATTGTGCCTCACCCAGACTGGTCCTCAGCTCACTCATAACACAGTGCACAAAGGGCAGAGGTCAGGGGAAGACCCAGAGGAGCAGGAAGGAGAGGGGAGTGAAAGTCTGGTCTGTCCCTTCCAGGGGAAATCAAGATCCCTCTAGGATGCCAGACTTGTGTTCCTCACAGGACTTTTTCTTTATTTCTTTTCTGCTCTCCCACCTGTATTGTATCAATACCACAGACCTCCAGAGGATGTTTCTGAAATGACTGTCTGTAGGTATGGTGGTTTGGAGCTGGGTAGAAAGATAGTTCTGTGAAATTCAAATTTCTTGAAACATTAGATTTTCTAGAGTTCCTATCTTCCCAAAACCTTTTCACTGGGGTCATCAATAGTCTCTATGGCACAGGGAAGAATATCCTGCCTGCCTATAGTTCACATGAACCATGTCACATGTTTCACATCCATGAAGGAGAGGAATATCTCCTTCAGGAGCTTGTACAGGCTATGGCAGAGAGGGGTATTTGTTGCTTTTGTAGAGTTATGCTACTCCACTACTCTGAAGAGCTCTAGGTAAACTTTCAGTGAGCCTGTGGCATAAGTCCTCCTTCCATGCAGTCCAAATCCATGTTTTGAGTCTGTAGATACAAGAGGAAGTGGTTTAAAGTTTCAGGGGATAGGTCTCATATCTTGCTCCAAACAAAAGGTGTGCTCACACTGTTGCCCCTGGTTGAGAGCCCTCCAGTTATGGCTTGTCTGACAGCCTGGTGAGCTGATGCAATGTGCCATTGCTAGGAAACCAACTCAGCAGAAGGATGGAATATTTTTCTGCTGGTACAGTAAACTGAAATGGTCCTGCTGTGACCTAATCAGTGCTGCAAAGGGTAAGGGGAGAACAGGATTAGGTGAGGAGGAGGAGGAGTGGTTGTAGATGAGGGCTCAGATGAACTGACTCTGGGGTTAGCCAGACATGGATACTGTGTAAGTGACAAAGTCCATGGAGTGGCCTTGATTGTTGGTTTTTGCAAAGGGATGGCATATTCTAGAATAATTTGCTGGCTGCAAGAGACAAACATAGCCCCTCTACAAGCTTTGTTTTTTCAGTTTGTAAGTGAAGTTCTGTTGGAAATGACAGACATACAAGTGTACTTGGTTCACAAAGAGGAAATTCTGGAGTAACAAAACCAACTGGGGCTCATGAGGGTGCTTTATAAGCTTGTGTCATGTAAGAAGTTGAGAAGGTGCAGCTCAGTAACTTCAGTAGGAATTGGTTTTCTTTTGGAATATTCTGGGAAAGGAGAATTCTGGTTTATGACCAGCTGGTTAT
Source organism: Polioptila caerulea (assembly GCA_013397295.1). Taxonomy (NCBI): domain Eukaryota; kingdom Metazoa; phylum Chordata; class Aves; order Passeriformes; family Certhiidae; genus Polioptila; species Polioptila caerulea. The sequence continues at coordinate 650,119 of VYXF01002452.1, forward strand.
ATTTCTTTTAGAATAATCACTTTAGGTGTCTGCACAATATTCAGATTCCTATGTTAAGCAATTAATTATTTGGTATTTTTTCAATTCCACCACAGTGAGGTGGACTTTTCTGTAAGCCACCTCTCACTCACTCAAGAAGAGGATATCAATTCCTCTTCTTGATAAAATCAGCAAACCAGCTACATCCAATGCCAACAATATCTGAACTTTATTAGATCACCTGAAGCAGTGAATAATAAAGTTAGAGGGATGGGTTTAGCTGAGACCACATGCTGAGTTTCACTCCAGAAAAAGTCTCTGCAAATCTCTGCAGTGGAACTATAAATCCCTGGACCTAGCATGGAAGTGCTAATGGGCCCTCAGATTCAGTGCCACTACCAGGCAATAATATCTGTAATAGCAACTAACAAAGATACAACCGACTGAGCTCTTCAGGGTTCAGCAACTGCTCCCAGGCTTGGAGCAGAGCTCATTTATTTTCTTCTCTTCATTCCACTAGAGCAGCTCCAAGCCCTGACAGCACATGGGGATAATTGAAGCAAAAGTGCTCAACCCTGACTGCCCAATCTTCTCATAAAACAATCCCAGGATTGTTCTGGGGACCGTTGGCACAACAAACCTTGCACTGCAAATTTTGCTCCGTAATTAGCAAGCAGTTGCTGTCATGCCTGTCAGATGGGTTTATGTGATGATGTGAATAGAACAACAATTGACTGTCTTCCCTTGCAACCAAGGAGAAGAAACTGCTTTGAGTAAAGCTGACAATTATGTAAAAGGAACTAAATGAATTTGGCTTATGGTTCACACTTACCCCTCACAGATGGAAGGCAGGACCTCTGAGGCCTGTTTCTGAGTCCTTGTCCCTTTGTACCTGACTAGTCACTGGCTAAGTGCCTAATGAGGCTCAGAGGAAACAAAACCAGTACTGAGGGCTTTTTATTGTCTTTCTTTTCTTCATTGAACAGGGATTTACCATGTGGTTTGCATCCAAGTTCAAAATCTGATCTTATCACCCAAAGCTGATGACAGACACAACAGTGCTTTCACAAAAACAGAAAGACTAGTGATACCATGAGCTGGACAAGCAAGATAGGTAGAAAACAGAAGACACCTTGAAAATTTTGGGTACTCCATTTATACATATGCCTTCTCAATCTATCTATACACAAGGCAGTTGTATTAGGTTTTTTCCACCAACCACTGCTCATAGTGGTGGAAGCAGTAATGTAGAGGGGAGTCCAGGTATCTGCCTACATCTTATCACTAATAATTTCTAATCTCATCTAGGGCAAGTCTCATGAGAAATATAGAAACTGATTCTCTGTGGGCAGTTACAGCTGGAGCTGGAATTTACAGAAAGGCTTAGAGAATAAGAAATCTTAGATATTAAAACATTTTGATTCTGGTCTCATTGGACTAGGGAGAGCATTTAAGAACGGGGATGAACAAAGTGGGCCTTTTTTTGCATTCAAAGTGGGAATTTTCTTTTGCTTTGGAATGTTCAGGATGTTTCTCAGGAACTGGTGTCCTGGTACAGTATGACATGTGGGAATATGGTCTGTGTTGGTCTGCATGCAGAAAGATATTTTACTGTGCTCGTGATAAATGGAATTGTCTGAGGATCAAAAAACTTCTATCAGCCTATAGCCAAGGAGCTCCTCTGAGCACCCCAGGCTCAACAGGGGTAGGTAGAGCATTGCTGTCCAGGGACCTCAGTGAAGCCTGATGTGCTGGAAATGAAGTGATTCAACTGGAAAGACAGAATTTGGGATGTGTAAAAGGAATAAGTTGGGGACGTGGGGTGAAGCACGGAGATGCAAGAGCTGCCTTGCCTTTGCTGCCATCTAATTCTACTCTTTTTCATAGCCCTGGCTGGGCAGGGTGCTCAAATGAGTCATCAGACTGCTTCACTGGTGTCCTCTCTGGAGCAGGAGAGGTGTAGAGAATATCCAGGCACCTCCATGTGGCATCCCAGCTCTTGCTGCCCTTTGGCTCTGCACTCCAACACTCCTCATGGTAAATGCTTCCCTTTTTCAGGATCTTCTGAGTTGCTTGCTGCTCAATCTTGTTACATCTTTATCCTTCTCTGTTGGGAAACCTTGTCTAATATATCATTAAAAAGTCACTCAATTTGCTACCAGACAGTGAATTTTTGGATGAGGATGAGTCTTATCAGGGCTAGTCTTACTGATCTTGTTAATTTTTTCTCCTTTTGCATTCACTGGAAAGTTGGCGTGAAGAAAAATCCTACCTGTGTGTCTAATGGACTGGTAGGTGTGCAAAGATAATCAACAAAATAAAGATCTCATATACCTATGGACATGTAATCTTGTCCTCTTATACACCTTCCTTCCTATGTGTCTCTGTGGACTTATGCTCTAAAACTGACTAAAACAAAACACATGTCTGAACACACCCAATCTGTAACGAAAGTCTTTGAAATTCCTGTTTACAGAAATTTACCCAGTAAAATCCAGGCAAAAATATTTGGGCAAAATCCCAGTGCTTTCAGTGCACAATTCAGTTGTCTCATTTCCAGCTGTATCTCTCTTTCAAAATGACACAATCTTTTTTTAACTATAAAATAAGCTCATCATAAGTTGCAGTTTTCAAAACTTGCTGTAGATCTTGTAGCTGAAACTGGGCCAAATGCTGAAAGCTTTGGCTTTTTAAAACTGTGTTTGTAAAGGAGAGAGAAGAGAGGATTGTACTTGAGAAATATTTTCGTGTAGTGCAAAAACCAACCGGCAGACATGGGGAACTCTGTTCTGTGACTTCACAGAAGCTTTTACCAGAAACTCTCATAAAAGGAAAACCCAAGAGGACCTGGGGAAGGAGAGGGAGCTACAAATGCTGTTTGTCTTTCCTGATAGTGATAGCTAATACACATCAGCTCCCCTGAGGTACCAAGGTACCAATACAATGAAGACAAAACACATTAATTTTGCCATGGAGTAAATTCAGCTGAAAGACTTATGGCTGACCCATCCAATTAATCTCACGGTACAGTGAAAGTGCTTTTATTTTCCCTGTTTACTCTAACTTTGTTAATAAGCTTTAGCTGTCCTGAGACCAAAAGAAAGCAGCTTTAGCACTAAAGTCAAGCCAGAGAGCCCCACTAAAATCGCTGGAGAATAGAATGTGACACCCTCTTTACCTTCTTTTCCAAATGCATTATTTATATGGAGGTTGTAGCAATTATGTGATTATACAGAAGTTAATGCACAACAATAAACCAAAGGACCATCAAAGAAATGCTAATGGCAGGGAATGTTTTTTGTTTAAATTGTGGATTCACATTTCTTTTTCTTTTTTTCCTTGAGGGCTACAAGAACAGAAAATTTGCAAACTTAATATAAGAGTCTTCAAATGTCAAATCTTCGAGTACAGAAAAGAAAATGAAATCCACATTCCTGTCTCTGTTTCTCTCACACCTCCTTTGAAATATGAACAACTTCAGAAAATTGACTTATTTGTTTCACTTTTTTCTTTTGGCCTGAATGGTTACATGAATCATAACAAGAGTGACTAACCCTTACTGGGGTAAGGGCCAAGGGCCCAAGGACCGGGTGAGTTTCTCCTTAATCCTGCCCCAGAGGGTGAAGGGCTTGAGGAGGGCTCAGCAGATCATGGAGGTTGGCACCTGGTTCACAGATGATGTTGGGAACAGTGATTTGGCTTTTACAGCCATGGGACTGAGAATTGAGGACTGCTAGGAAGAGATCCATCTGACCAAGCAGGGCAAAACATCTTTGCCAATAGGCTGACCAACCTGAGGAGACATTCAAACAATGAATTACAGAAAAGGGAGATGGCAACTCACAAAGAAGTGACAGGCCAGGATGGCAAGGAAAGGGCACAGGGTGGACTGAAGGGAAAGACCTCGAAGCAAACAAGACAGAGATGAGTCCACTACTGACATATTACTTACTCAGGTGAGGAAGAGGAGTCTGGGGGAGGTGGTTAATTTGCAAGGTTCATCTCCTCCAATCTCAAGAGCAGCCAAGCTTGTGGACCTTAATAGCTTGGAGAAATGTATTTATGGGAACCTGGGTCAGGGCAATCCTAAACATGGATACAGGCAGGGCAATGAGTGGATTGGAAGCAGCCCTGTGGAGAAGGATTTGGAGTTGTTGGTGGATAAAACACTGAGTAAGACCCATCCATGTGTTCTTGTAGCCCAGAAAGCCAACTATATCCAGCTGCATCAAAAGGAGTGTGACCAGGAGGGCATGACAGCTGAGTCACCCTCTCTGCTCTGGTGAAACCTCACCTGGAGTACTGTTATTCTTTTACTCTAGGGGTAGTTAAAGGAAGAACAGAATTTGATGTAGCACAGATTTACTGGATGCTTTTTAGCTATGTTCTGCAGCACAGTTGTACAAAATCTTTCTGTTGATGCTCAGTAGAATGTAATTTTCAGAAGCTTAAATTCAGTCTAAGCTAGGACTTTCAACAGTGCAAGCCGTCATTAGCAGAGTTACATTCTTAATAATCATGAATGCTTATTTGATTTGCTGAAAATTACTAAAAAATATACAGTATTTTCACAATAAAAGTTTCTTTTAATTTTAACTTCAGGATTGAATATATGTTTTATCAAGAGAAAGTATGAATTATTAATTCAAAAGTTTCAGAACTTTAAAATTTCCTTCAAAGGGCTCAACAGCCTGAAAAAAACCATGAAGAATTAAATGGTTATTATGCAGGACTGTCTTCTCAAAAAGAAGCAATACTCACAGAGTGCTAAAGGAAGCAATGCCACAATGGTAAATCACTGCCCAAATGGAAAGAGTCCAACCATGTATCTCTAATTCTTAAAAGCAGACGCGAAGACCTTCACTTTTACTGACTTAAGTTAGCCAGTAACACTATGGCCTATTCAGTTGCCAAATGAGATTTGTAAATATCTTTTGAAATTTTACACAACGTTTATTTAAAATAAAATTTTCAGGTTGGGCAGACACGACCTGATACTTCTCCTTTAATCATTCTATTGACATATTATTTACAGTTATGCAATACAATCTACTGTGTTCTGAAATCTGTCAAATTGAATTTGGTTTGCCTTGGTGTATGTTAGTTAGAATGTCTTCCTTTTCTTCCCTCCTAGCTTCCCCTTAAATACATTTGCTGCTTTTTTCCCACAGTAGAACATCAAGGATTTACAATTCTCTGCTTGGTAGTCTCATTAGGAGCACTAGGAAGAAATTCTTTGCTTCAAGATAGTTAAAGTAAAATGATAGGCAGGGAAAGGGCTGTGTCATGGAGGATTCATTTTTTTCCCAGGCTTTGCAGGAGTTTTATAGTGAATGTGTTTTGAGGAACGTGATCTCAGTTCTGCCCTAGCAAGTGCAGCCTCAACCTACTCAGCATCCTGGAGAATCACAGGAGGCAGTAAAGATTTCCCTGAATTCTTTCCAATCTGCCTGCAAAGGTAGTGTTTTGAAAGTGGTGGTGAAGGTGTGAAATCTGAACCCATGGACTTTTTGATTAGTGGCCACAAAAGTTATGGCATGAACAAGCTGATGGAGAAAACTGCTTGTACCGATAGAAATAGTCTCCATTTAAAAGAACATGAATTGGGTAGTTTGTGGTCATCTCTTTGCTGCATGTTTCCCTTAGAATGAGAAAATAAGTAAAGAAAGCTGTGAAGTCCTTTACTAACATAAATCCTGTGTGGTGGTCCTTTAGCTGAAGGACTGGGCTGTGCAGCATGCAGGAAACACAAGTTTGTATCCCAAACCTTCTCGCTCTTGCTGGTGCCAGCTGGATAATGTGTCACGCTGCAGTGCTGAGCACAGGCACGGTGGGAGATAAAGTAAGAGCTTTTTGAAGGTCAGTGGGAGTCTGACTGCCTTGAAATCAATGACAAGGTCTGGAAATGCACTGCTGCTTAGCAGAAGGCAGGGATGACGGTGATGGCTTTGAGAGTATGGATATATTTCCAGCTGCTTCCCAAGCAGTGTCTCTGCCAGGCCGGGGATCCCCAGGATACCCCCACCTTTGCATGGCATTGATCTGCTCTTTCCTCCCAGTAGAAACAAACTATGGCCTGTAAAGCAAGCTTTGTGGTTTCTTTGGGCTATTCAAATTGAGACAGTCCAGGTTCATAGGGGAAATCCAATTTAGAACAGGGTTTTTCTGTGGTGACTCAGAGCTGAGTAATTTCTAAACAGTGAAAAATATTATGCCCTGCGACTCATAGAAGATAAGTAACTAAAATGTTATGCATACTGGAATGTGTTGTGTCTGGCACTGAAATGATCACAAAATTTGCATCTGAAATGCTATCAGTAAATGTTAGAGGCTGAAATTCTGCTCCTATTTTGAACTGTACAACTCCAGGGAAGTTTCTCTGGCTGTAAGACATAATTTTTTGACTAAGAGCTTATTTAATTTCTGGTTTATATCCTACAACTGTTAACTCTTTAGGTCCTATTCTGCTCTTCCCTGAAGTTAATTAGGATTTTCACATTGAGTTCAGGGGAAGCAGGACTTGACCTTTACAGCATGTCAATTGCAAATGGAAGCCAAACTTGTGTTCTAAGTATCATTACTCTATTTGATGTTGGAGTCTATACCTGAGTTATATGAATACTAAAAACCTGGCAGGAATATACCCTAATGCATTATTTTCTGACTCCGACAGGAGTGCAGTGAATATTATTACAATTCAAGCACTAAGTTTTTTGACTTGCTCTTCAAACAGATGTCAAATTCTCTGTGGGTGTCAGTATGAGGCCTGGAGACCTTAGACAGTGGGATAAAACAGTATCAGTTCTGCAAACCAACACTAGACTTCCTGCAAGTTGGAAATGCACCAGAGAGGAGGTGAAGCCTCTACCTGGTGAGCAGGGGTGCATGATCACCTGTGCATATAGATAATGCTCAGCCTGGTAGAGAGAACTCTTCTCAAGCTATGCATCCACACATTGGCTTTGCTCTTCTCCTCATCAGTACAGATCAGCACAGCTTAAACACCCCCTTTGCTGGAGCACCAGTCTTATGGACAATTTGAAATCAGAGGCTGCTGCTCAGCTGCACAAACATAAGCAAGGAGGGTTAAAGGGATTCAAGGAAACTCTAAAATCTATGAAATGAAAATAATTTTGTTATTTTGGTAGCACAGGAAATATGCAGGTGTAGGCAAAATAACAAACAAGTCTATCCTAATTTCTTTTTCTTGTATCCCTCACTGAGTTTCAACACTTTTACTGAGTATAAAGGAATCCATGTTTTCACTTCGTCTCCTCCAGATCAAAGATCCTCCTTCAGATGAATCCAGCTTATTTCTTTCTCAGTAAATAACAATATCTATAATGTGAGTTATTTCAGAATGTGATACAGTGATGCTGAAAGGCCAGTGGGAACAAATATGTATGATATAACAAGCAGAGAAATGATTCCTTTATCCTCTTCCTTCCCATCATTACCTCCCTGTATCCTCAGTGCTGGTTCCCAAATTGTGTCAGCACTCGTCAGCTATGCCAGACACCTTGGCTCAGACTCCAAACCAACCTGAAGGGACCTGAACCCATTTCAGGCACTTCCTGTGAAAATGCTCAGAAGCATTTTCTGGGCAGGCCTTTCTTGCAGACACCTGGTTTAGACTAAATAGACAAGACAGTATTTGACTCTAGAGAATGGCATTCCAGGTACTAGGATGTCAAGGGAGGGAAACATGGCATCCAAAGCCTCCTTCAGGGCAAGGTTATCTCCTTTGCTGTGTATGAAGGGCACAATCTGAGAAGCAGAAACTGGGATGCTCAGGGATGCCTGCCCAGACAATTTCTATTCATGCATGCAGAGCACTTTGCTCTTCAATACTTGTGATGTGCAGAGCGAGGGCTTTGAAAGTCTTGGACTTTGCCACCTAAAGTAGTACTTAGGCAACAGCTAAGGGCATTTAGCTCTCTTTGTGGACAGAGTCCATCAGGAACTAAACTTGGATTAGCGGAGTTTGGTGTTGAGGTTACAGAAGCACTGTATTCTATATTTGAACTGAAATACTTTCTAACTTTGCCACCAAACATAAACCCCCAAATCTATGTTGGGCTTGAAACACTTCATATGTAATGTGAAACCACAGGAGATTTATTTTTTCTTTTGGAATGTTTGAGGTAAATCATCTGAGTCTTTTGGATTTAAAATGCAGAGAAAAACAGGCACATATTGGACTTCTAAAAATACACCAAAAGAGAAAGTCAGTAGGTTCAGGACAAACTCAGTGACCCTCTTCAAAAGGCAAGGAGATTCTGACAGCCTGTCTAGCCAGTAGCAATACAGTGGATAATAGGAACATAGTGTATATTAAGTACCTTAAAACAAACCCTCTTCTTCTAAGGCCTGATTTGCAGACAATAATTATTCCTGACCAGGAGTAACTTCCCTTTTCAGGGAACATGTTTGTTTTCAGTTTATGGGCACTTGGCCATTTTTCTTTTGGCAAGTCTCCCACTCTTGCCTCACCACATTGCTTCATACCTGTCAGCTTCTCTTCGTACCTGGTCATCTTGGTCATTGTGACCAGATGTCACTTCTGTTTAACTGGCGGCAGGCACCCAGGGAGTGCTCCTGTGCAAACACAGAAAAAATAGGGAATTCACAGCCGACACAATAGCCCTACATGGACATTTTTTGAGAGCCTGGAGCTGGTTGCCCTCTCCCAAAGCTGGCATGTTCAGTCTTGTCTGCAGGAAAGTCACCAAAACTGCACACCTCAGGGCCATCAGTGGAAAGGGCACTGCTGACTGTGAACTGAGGAAGAACATTGTGGGGAAGTACTTGGGATCTGGGCACTGGCATGCAAACCCCAGGCAGCCTACAAACAAGATCACCAATAAATATTCTCTGCCATCCAAATGCAGAGAGTAGTGTGCACTGAAATGCTTGCGTGTTTAGGAAAGAGTAGAGAGCTTTTCTTCTTCTGCTTGGCCAATCTTTAAAAAGGTAATTTCCCCATGATATCAAATCCCATAATTATCAGTCACCCGGATAATCTTGATAATTTTCTTTCCGGAGTTATTTCCCAATTTTTGCTCTTTCACCTTGTTATGATCCCCTTCAAGAAATGGGCACCAGTAAAACCAGAAAGTTCAGTGTATTTCATATCAGGCATGTTTATTGTAGCAGAACAATTACCACAGAATCACATTAGTATTATAATGTGCTTTTATGCTGATGCAAAGTACCAGACAAAAATGCAAGCAATGATAGCACTCCTATTTGACATAGATCATGAAGGGCAAGACTGCTCACCAGAGGCTGCCCTTTAACCTCAGCTCTGGGCAAGACTGCTCACCAGAGGCTGCCCTTTAACCTCAGCTCACACCACCCAGCTCAGTAGCCACACAGCTCCTCCTCTCACCTTATCATTGCCTTTTGGAGTTCAAACTATCTTTGTGTGCCAAAGATTTGCACTGGGCTCACACCACCAGGAGCAAGAGGACAGCTTGCTGAGGAAGTGGAAGTGCGGCGAGGGCAATTAATTGCTGGCTTAATGCTCCCACCTAACAACAAATTGCTCTGCTCCCCCATCAAGGATTGTATAAATTGGGAAGTGTTTTTGAAGTGTTCTCCTGTCCTGGAGCAAACTTCAGAAGAGAAGGAGAACTACCATGCCAAAAGGAAGGAGGAAATTAGCATTTTATCAGTGGCTTGGTTAATTTTCTCTGACTCCTTAACCTATTTTCAAGCAGCTGGTATAAACTATCCCTATACAGCTACTGGAAGAAGACTGGCACATCCAGAGGGCTCAGGATCTCGTCCTTGTTAAAGACTCCTCTTAGGATGGGAAGCCACACTAAGAAAAACCATTCCAGATCAAGGTCTGCTCCCTTTCCTCCTGTGGCTCCTCAGTTTGCCATGGAATCAAAACCTCCAGGAAGCTGCTGCCAAAATCTACCCACTGCATGACCACAAACATGCAGGCATCACAGTGCTCATATTAATCATTACCCTTATTACAGTCATGGCATTTGCACTGAGCAAATCAGAGCATGGCATGAAGGCTGAGTCCCAAACACTTCCCTTTCTGACAAAGACCATTTTAGAGTAGCTCTGACTGTCCTTTCCCACTGACCATTCACTGAAACAGAACCAGTGTGAATTGAAATAACATGATATTTGTCTATCAAAATACACAGTTTCAATCTTCCCTTTAATTTAAAAATATGAGGGTCTACTTTCTATCTCATATCTAGGCTCCCAAGGTAGAAAGGGCAGGCCTTTGGTTTGCATGATTGGATTCACATGATCCTTAACAGCTGTCCTGAACAAGCTTTAGCAACCAAGAGTGGAACAATGAGAATCTATCTCCTGTGGTCTGGGTGGCAAAACACTGTCTCAAAGTGACAAAATCCCAGTAGTGGGCAGTTTTCTAAAGTGATTTAATCCAAGTCAGTCATGGAAGATCCATTTGCACTTGATCTAGGCACTGCACAAGTGGTCAAAGTAGCTCTATGAAATTCCTTCCAGTTCATTTTTTCCAAAGAACATCTGCAAAGTAATGCAGCACTCTCTAGTCAGAAAAATAGAAAACCTGGTTACGACTGCTGAGGTAGTGAGATCCTTAGGCAGGATAAGCAGCTGATTTCAGATTAAGTTGGAGGTCTGTAGTCCATTAAAGGCCAACACATCTACACAAGGTATTTGTGATGCTCTTCTGGGAGGCTGTGCAGATGAGGAAATATCCACTTACATCATTAAGGCTCCTACAGCATAGACTGAACATACAACAGTGCATGAAAGTGGAGCTCTCAGATGCATGTGTCGTATACAGATGAAGTAAACATTCAGCTGAGAAGATGCATAACAGAGGATGATAACAAACCCCAAAGGTACATGCCTACAAAAAAAGCTGACTGCATGTATATACATATGAGCAGAGGCAGTCCTGGGTTTTGGGCAGTTAAGAATCTCATCTTCTTTCTTAAGTGTTTGATCATGTTTAGCTCCCCATCTACCCAGGAGTGGGTAGGTAGGGAGCTGTAACTCAGTGATAAATCCAGTGCTGGGCTTTACAGCTGGGAAAGGTTTAATCCCTATTAAGGCTTAATTCCTTAATCCATAAAGAAAGGAGGATTAAAACCAGTCTGGAGCAGCTGTGGTTCTGGGCTGTCCTCAGCAGTGCATTTGCATGGTGTCTTCCCAAGATGCTGAAGGTGGTTGGGACACAGTACAGCCAGAGGCAGGATGGCCAAATCTGGCGGGCTCTGGGCTTAGCCAAAGTTTGTGAATATTTTGACTTCTTGCTTGGCTGGGTTCAAGTTAGTAGTTTAATGGCTATCCACAAAGGTTTGCACAAAAAGCTGGGTTGCCTGGTTCAGCAAACCTTTTGGAATAGTTAATCTTCAGTCAGTAAATCACGGTTTGGGAGCAGAAATAGGGCCTAGCAGGTAAGCAGTGACACAGAGCTCTCCTCAGCTGTGCCAGAAGATGAGCTGAAACATGCATGTTCTCCTGTAGCCATGGTGGATATGGGCAGAGCAGCTCCCACCTCCTGGCTTGTGGCACAGCTCCTCCTGGGCATGTTGAGGCAAGGCCATGCTTTCCTATAAGGGTGGATAACTGTTACAACCATAATTATAGAAAGCAAACGCATTAGGAAAGATAAAGTCTCCTGGTGAGTGACTCATGAACAGGGAAAAGGACACAGCTTGTTGAAGGCATCCACAACCAGTGGCTAACTCTGTTCTTTCCTCTGGTTCAGCAAGGCTGGCTTTTGCAGCTCCCAAGCTACACTTGGACTCAGCAGAGATCGAACTGCAGAAGCTCAACTCAAAGGATAAAGTCAGAAAATTGTAACCTGGGAAAAGATAGATATTGTCAGGCATTGTGGTGTTGTTCTGTCTCTGTCCCTCCTCATGGATTTGTTTACACTGGAATGGAAAGGTAAAATAATACTCAGTTTTGTAAACAGATCATCAGTAAAATACCCTTTGTTAACATTAATAAATAGCTTGCTTAAGAAAAACCCCCAAGTCCCTGTGGTAGGTATTAGCCTTTGGTTTCCAGTTACTCAACCTCTTTACAAGTCTTAGAGATCTCATAAACTTTGAATGTTGTAGTAAAAATATTTATAGGGTAAGTCAAAGAAAAACATAAAATTGCATTCAAGTTTTGACAGGAGTAAAACTACTTATCCTGCTTATTTTTTATTATAGAAAACTGGATGCTGTGACCTCACTAAAAAATGATAGCTATTTAAGCAGAAAAGTTGGAAAGGATTTTGTGCATGTTAGTATTTCCTTTCTGAAGTATTAATATTTACCTTGGGAAACTCTTAAGTGCTTAATTGGAAAAGACAGACAAGAAGTGCTCACAGTGTCACAGGCTGTTTATGGAATCACAACAAAACTGCATATTTCCAGATGATACTTCAGTCAGAAGCTACATTGGCCTGCATTTTCACTGGTCCAGGATTTGGGCTTGGTGAAGCCTGGATTCACCATGAACACCTGAGCTCCACCTCAAGTGTTTCAATTCAACTGGCAGATCCTAGAGAAACCATTTTTGACTTTGTTCAGTCCTGTAGATGCCAAAAACCTCCACAGTATCTCCATTTCCACTGGCACCTCACCCTGATCCAGACATCACCAAGATGTAGGGAGTTGCAGATAATCCTTTTCCTGCTTGCCACAGTGTGTAAACCAGCTGGCAGGCTCAGAGCATATTTGGTGCCTCAGACTTTGCATGGAAAACAGCACAGGACATGCTTTCCAGGAGGTGAGAGACCTGCTATTAAATTCTCACCTGGCTTCAGGCCCTCTCATGTCCCAGAGAAGTGCTTGAGACAATCCAAGATGTGTTTTCCTCCATCTCTTTGTTGAGTTAGTTCTGTGCAGTACTGTAGTGATTTAGCTCCAGCTGGCAACTCAGCCCCTTACAGCTGCTTGCTCTCTTTGCTTCACTCAATAGTAAAGCAAAAGCCACATGTAAGGAAAGCAAAACGTGGAAGCCATCCTGGAGAATCTGGTGTTCAGCCATCTCTGGGACTGCATCATTCAATGATGACTTGGAAAGACAAACACCATCCTTCTGAACTTCTTCCCTCTGTATTATTTGCTGATCATGATGTCATGTGGTATGGGATATTTCTTTGGTCAGCTGGGGTCAGCTGTCCTGGCTGTGTCCCCTCCTGATTCCTCAGCATCCTCAGTGTGGGGGGTGGAGTGAGGAGCAGAAAATGCCTTGACCTTGTGTAAGCCCTGCTCAGCAACAACAAAAATATTGCTGTATCATCAATGCTGTCTTCAGCACAAATCCAAACCACAACCCCATACCAGCTATTGTGAAGAACATTAACTCTATGTCAGGCAAAACCAGCACAGATAATAATAGTTTGGTATTTTGGGGGACCGTGAGAAAGATACACTGATTAACATCTGGGTCGTGGAGATACAAAGTATAGAAAAGCTGTTGTCAAGTCAGTCTCAGGGTGTGAGAAATAAAGGATGCTGCCTTCCTGCTCTAGTAGCTAAGCTCTTTAGGAGACCTGACAGTATACATCCTAAATCTTTAATTTGGCTTAAAAATTCAACCCCCAAAAGAGTGATGTAAAGATTGGTTTGGACTGAGAAAATAAGCAGAAAAAAAATCTTCAAATACTTTGCTTAAAATGCCTGTGTTAATGGTGAAGTTTTCCATTCTGCAAAAATCTGGGCAGTTCAACAGCTACTTGATGGGGACAGGGACAGCCTAATCACAGCTCCTGAGAAGTTAGTGTCACAAAGCACACCTAGTAAAAGCTTAAGCAGTAAATTATTAAGTGACCTTAGCTGCCATTAAGGCACTAAAACAAGTGGCTGTTTTAGAGTTTTTTTTAAGATCTGAAATGGAAAATTCGATCATCACTTCCCAGAGCACTTGGGCTGGTTGCACCTCTGATCATGTCGCTTTGTCCTGACCTCCTCCATGAGAGACCAGCTGAGCAGCTGCTGGAAAAAATCTGTTTACAAACATTCTCAATAAGAAAGTCCTTTTTATCGATTTCCTGCTGAAGATTGGTTCTTCTCCCTCAGCAGCAGGATTTCAGTGGTGGCTTATGGTGGACAGGTGCCTCTTCCCCAGGCTGAGAGCTGAGGGCCAGGCACACGCTGCAATGGTAATCTTCCAGGATATCCTCTCCTGCAAAAGCTGTTTCATTCCTGATGCATTCAAAGTTTTGAATTGAAAATTATATGATAGAAAGTGAAGTTGTCTTTGGAGCAAACACTAGAAAACCCCCCTTTTCAGCCTAGGCAATGCATGCCTGTAAAGGCAGCTCTTTTGCAGGGTGCCCAACCGAGGGGTCTGCTCAGCCCCACTGGAAGGGGGAAAACAACAGTGTCACACTGCTGTGCTTAACACCCACAGCTCTGAGTGTTAACACTCACCTGAAGCTTTTTATTGCTATCATAAAATGGGAGTTTAGTTATCTCACTCTCACACCATATTTAGACAGAAAACATCCAAAAGTTTTGAGACTAAAAGCCAAAACCTTAAAAAAAAGGGTGCTATAGTAAAAATTCTTTGACTCTGGAGATCTCTTTTCCATTAGGATGTGACCAATGTCTGACCATCCTTTCTCTTCCTTTGTCTTTCATACATCAGACACTATGACTTCTCTTAGGCTTTATTATTCTGGGTAACAATACAGAAATAATTTCATAAGAACTCTCACTTCTCGCAGCATTAGCTACAAGTTACAACATAAAACCACCAAACCCTCGAAGATTATGTGAGAGCTATAGTTTGATGAACCATTAAATCAGGTAACCATTATTTGGGCTATTTCAAGTACAAAAAAAACGTTTTAGTGCTGTCTTTTTACTGCACTGCTTACTTTGCATGATCCTGTTTTTAATCAGCTCCCTTGGTAAGAACTATGGATAAATACCACCTTCACATGTGCGCACAAGTTCTGAACTTTGAACGAATGAGGTATTTTAATACATATTAATCTGTTTACTTACTTAGCCTGTGTCTGGTCACAGCTGATAAATCCACAAATCCAGGCACTGCCAATTGTATGGCAGGCATGTAAGCACACAGTACACAGAGAAAAACCTGGAAATTTGTCAGCTCATGGAAAGGTGGACCTTCATTTGTGATATAGGATGGTGCATGTGCTGATATGCTGTCAGAGGTGCACTGCTGTTTACCACGTGCTGGTAGCTTGTGTGATTTTGCACACATTGCAGAGGAGGATGCTGCTCTTACCTCAGGGATGTGATGCTGAACTCACTGGTTTGCTGGGTGTAACCCAAGAGCACAGCCTCAGTGAGCACATCCAAGTCTCATGTGAGATATCAAACCAGGCATCTTTGGGGGTTTGTGTGAGTCCTCCCCCACTTTTCCCTGATAGAATCTGAAAGGGGCTGAGTAAGACTCATGTACTTTACATGTGTGCAGAATTGCTCTCTTTGATAACACAGATGTTAACTAGGTACAAAGATATTGTGCAACCTTACTGGGGAGGCACTGCCTTGCTTTGGGTATGCTAGTGGTGACTTGGTGTTGTAATAACTGTGTGACTCCTTTGGGGTCTCAGGGGTAACCCACCTCCTGGGATGTTGCACTTTTAGTTTGAACTGCATAGTAAAATAATCTGACTTCTTTATGACATCTTCTGAATGGGGTAAAAGGCTGAGACAGAATCCAGGTCCGGAGTCTTCTTATTACAATCTCTTCATCTCTCCCTCATAGTGGTTTTTGATACTAAGGCTCACTGGCACTCAGATCTGGGCCAGAGCTTTCTAGGGTAAAGCTGTGCCTTAATTTTACTCAAAAAGTGTATTAGCTGGGGGCTTGGGGTATATGGCTCTCCCTCCCCCCCTCCTTTGCCAAGCTCTGCTTTCTATAAGCGTCTCTGGAGCTTGCTCCATGCAGTGTACCGGGGGTCCAGTAACACTTTAGTGAAGACAGATGTTAATGCTGAGTGAGCAGAAGCTAACAGACTTGCAGAACAACCTTGGCAGCTCGCCCCATTTTTCAGATTTCAATGTACCTACAAAAACTTAGAAAAAACCCAGAAGAAAGCCCTTTCTGCGTTTTGGCCTAGAGCAAACTCTGCTGTAAGTAGTTCATCAAGACACACTCTCTTTAGCTCCTTAAACACACAGCTAGATCAAAATAAAGTATGAAGAGCATAAAGTAACTCACAGACACCATTTATTAACACTGAGGCCTGCTGCAGGAAGAAAGTGACCTAGTAAATAGCCTCCCTGAGTAGTAAAATAGTTGCTATAAGGAGTTACAAGAGCTTTTGTGAGCTGTAATTCCCTAAGGAAAAAAAGAAGAGAGGTTTTTACAATCTTTCATCTCTGCTTGAAAGCAGAAATAAAAAGCCTTTCCCTAAACTACTAGGTGCTTGTGAGCAGCCTGCTAATAATGTCATCTTCTGTCTGGTCTTAAAGGGAAAGGAGAGATATGGAAAGAAAACAAACCCACAAACAGCACTGGTCAGCTTTATGAGTACTGCAACTTCAAAGACTGGAAGAAACACTCCCCAGACTGGCTGTTTTGAGGATCAAGAGTTCAGGGGCTTTAAAGGACCTTTATTAGACAAAATTCAGCATGAGAAACTATCAGTCCCTGATAGTACTGCAAATAGATGTCTTGCACTGGCAGTGCTGCAAATAGGAAACTTATCCTGGCTCCAAGGAAAAGCCAGCAGTATAAGCCTACTTGTTTTTTGCTTGTATATGTTGTATTTTAACAAAACATATTTTATACAAGGCTGTAGCATGGTGCTGCTTGTGAATACCATCCTCTTTTTACTGGCAACTAAACTGAGACAGAGGGGAAGTGCAGCCAAAATTTTCATAAGCAATCTTAGGTTTGGAGCTCCTTCCATCTGGGTTGCTGAGTGTGAGATACACAGACACGTCTATCAGGGTGCTCCAAGTCAGTGTGACGGAAAATTTGGAGGGTACTGCCCTGTCCTGACTGGATGCTGTATGTCTGCTGTGGGGAAACAAACTTCATAACCTGACTGGTCTCCTCATTAAACATAGATTCAGTATTTTGCAGACAAGCAGGGCTGTGGTAGTTTAGTTCTTTTTGTTTTCTTTTTATGCTTGCAGAGTGTACTGCATTAGTTTTATGTAGCACATACAGTACTTTTGGCAGTGCAAAAATAGTGCAGATGTGTAAGTTCTGTAGACACTCTTGATATCTTTATCCATACTGAGCAGGAAAACCAAAGCAGAAAATTCATCCTGAACTATGTCTTGCTCAGGGGAAGTTATCTTATCCTTGCTTCTCCTCGCTCTGTACTGCTCTTTTTTTTCTCCTGTGGCAATTGCTGAACTGAATTTAACTGCACAGTGTCTAAGAAGGTTTACAGTAGATGTTCTAGCAATCAGAAACTTGATCAACCTCAAAGGATTGAGGACAGTAAAGAGAATGCCTATCAAAGAAAAGCTAGAATGATCTCTCCATTTGCCACACAAACAACAGTGAAATACACTAAAAAAATGCATCAGATGGCATGCTAGATACCAGCACTGTGCTTGCAAATAATGAGTTAACCAGTAAATTGACTGAAATAAGTGTGCCTTTTTTTTTTTTTACGTCTGCAGACAACTGAGTCTCTAACAAGAACCACGTCTGTAATAAAAGTTATGATGTCTCTAGCAGGAACTGGTAGTGCAAATCAAACATACCATTAGCTTGTCAGGCTCAGCCAAGTGAAATAACAAGCAGCTGGGTAATGCTGTACGCTGAAATGGAAAACTGTTGCCCCTTAACAGAAGATTTCCTCAGAGAAAATTAAGCATGAGGGGCAGCGACAGACCTGGTTATTCATGAGCATGGTGTCATGGGGAGGTCAGTGGAAGTACCTTACTTAAACCATCATTCTGGTTCAGGAAATGCTGCCTGACTCCTGAAGTTAGCAGAGCACACTCTCCTCAACACCTCGATAAGTAAATCAGGGTAGTGGAGAAGTGCCTGGCACCAGGGAAAACAGAGAAGAAAGATGCAACGTGTGATTTCCCATCCGATGGTCTACACTCGGCCACAAAACCCAAGTGCTTTCATTTCTGAGGAGATGGAGGGGAGAATGGACTGTGCATGGATAAGGTGGGAAAGAAGATCTCTTTTTGTTTCTAAGGGTGTGGAAGAATAAACCTAGAAAGTGAAATGTTTCCCTGTGCAGGCAGGGAATTGGATACAGACTGTGCTGGGCTAGATGAGTTTTTGTACTTTGGGCTTTTGGCTAAACCCAAGCTGTTTGTGTTGTCACATGCTCTTTTACAATCTTTTGGCTCATGAAGCCTGGGTGGCAGAGTGGAAAATTGTTTGGGAGGTTTGCATAGCCGTGTGTGTGTTCTGCAGCCCCAAAGCCAGACATTGTTTATGGAGTCCTGCAAGGGATCCTGGTAATCACAGCTGATTTGCAAAAGCATATCTGTTGTCCATGTGTATCAATTAGATTGTGGTAGTTGTGTACAAATCACAGACTTGATATTGATCCTGCAGCCTGCAGCCGGCAGAGCACATTTTTATGCTTGTCTGGAGGGAGGTTCTACTACTAAGCCACAGTACTCCATTTGCAAAATTTTCTGCTGCCCCTGCAAAGATGCACCCAAATTTCAAATGCAGGTATATGTCTAGAAGCTCCCTCACTTAAATTCCAGCCCATGAAGTGTCCACAGACATTTCCTCATCACAGCCACCCTCTTGGCCCACCAAGGTCCCCTGCTTCTTGCCTGAGTTGCAAAAGCACCACGTCCATTTTTGGGTCAGCAGTCCATATAGCAGAAGATTGGTTGCAATTCCCAGAAGCCAGCTCTTGGAAGAGGGAAATATAAAGGAAAGAAATATTTTTCCTATGGCTCTGAGTGCTGATGATTACCATCCTATTCTCAATGCTGGAATAGGCCTGAGGCAGAATAAAAAAATGAAGGAAACAGCATTTTGACCAAAAGGCTTTGTTTTCAGAGAGTAATTCAAAACTATTTTCGTGTTCCTGTGGTACATGTAGACACTGCTATCTCCACGGACATATCTAACCCAAACTGAAGAGACTGTAAGAGCAGCTCTCCTGAAGAGGATCTGCCAGGCTGTTTCTGGGTTCCCTGAGTTACTGCCACGCATTAGAGCTTTTGGTCTCCTGGGGGGCAGTACAGGCCTTGCAGGCTCAGCCTGAACTGGAGCTGCCCAGGGCAGTTTTCAAGCTCCAAAGTTTTCAGACTGAAATCTGTAGTGTAAAAGACACAAGATTTTACCCCAGTTCTAAATAACTAAAACTGGCTAGAAAAATGCTAAAAGTATGTTGCAAGAAAAAAAAAAATCTCCAAATGCTTTTCTTAGCAATTCTTTCTTTTTTTTCTTCGATTTAAAAATACAGTCGCGCTATTCTTTTCCATTGAGCAACAAAAGAGGAAAACTTCCTCTTCCCTTTATCCTTCCCTGCCTCTGGATAAAGGGAAAAAAGGGAGAGAGGAAGAAAAGATCGTTACTGAGATGATAATGACTTGAAATGCTTTTTCTTGAAAAGATAAAACATTTCAGAAAGAATTTTTCCATATTTCTTGTTGTTTTTGAAAGATCCTTTTTAAGAAAAGTGCTTTAAGCTCCAAGTATTGACTAACTTCATAAACAAAATTCTTCCACTGTTTTATTAAGGGGAGTAAACAAGGGACAAGTGATGGCTGAAACAACAATTTTCAAGATGGTTGACACACAGGAACTTTTATCTTTTCAACTATAAACTTTGATTGGTTTTCATCCCCCCTGACTCACTTCCTCCTTCCCTCTTTCTCAAAATTACTGCCTTTCAGTTTGTTTTAATGGTGTTTATGTAATGTCATAAATATTCTTGTTTAGAACTGTAATTATTCCCTACGATTAATTCTGTTCCCTCTGAGAGGTTGTGCAAGTTTTCACTGGAGGGTATGTCTTTTATGTTCATGTGTTTCTCCAAGTAAAATGCAAGATGTCCATTACTGAAGCCATTCCTGGGAAGTCAGGGTTAATGCTTTTCCTTTTTCCTGTGGCAATGTTTGGAAGCATTTTTGTGGAGTGTTTAGTGTCATTCCTATTCGGGCTGGGATTAAGGTAATTGACAGGGCGCTGGGCCAGGGGTCTTTTAGCTGTCCAGCCTCAGCTGCATGGGGTGGAAGCATGCCATGGCCAAAGTCACTTCCTTTCTCATTCTTTTATATCCCATTAGTCTGCCTGTGTTTTCGATTTCAGAGGAATTCCTGTAAATACATCGACTGTAGCTGCTAATTGTGGGTAAAACATCAAATATGTGGAGGCGGTGGGAGTTTTCCCAAAGTAAGGGCTGCGGGACTCAGCTCTCTGTGTTCTCTGAAATGTGTTTGCAGTAGGTGGAGATAATGATCAGCGTTTTTGCGACAACTGTTCTGCGTTAGGTGAGGGCAAGCAGTTGAAACCAGACCCTAAATGACAGGCTGGGTCCCATCCAGCCCTGTGGAAGCGACTGACAGTGCACAGAAGCCAGATGCAAGTACACGGTGCCCAGCACGTTTACCTTTGGTGTTGTGCCTTACATAATGAGTTACCAGCAGATGGATAGTGAAACTTTCATGCCCTGGGGCAAAGGAAAAAAATGCTTGGAGGAACTAAGAAAAAGTTGCATGTTAAAGAATGTGTGGAATATATACTTTAAATACACAACTTGTCTTCTTCATTGTATTTCAGGCATATTTTTATATGCTATCATTTTCTTCCCAATGTTTTAGCAGCTTGAAAGCCTAATCTGGAAAAGTTTGGCTGTCATCCTCCTAGACAGTTTCACAAGCAATCATGCTAATGCCCAGATGAATTGACGGTGATTATTGAGGAAAGAAGCTATGTACTTTTGTGGAAATATGTTGAGTTTAATTTTTGATCATTTTTACAAGCCCTGTAAGTAGCTTCTAGCACTGCTTGGGAAGGGTTTGTAGTGGGGATCAGCCTGGTGTTCAACATCCAAGGGAGGAAAAAAGTGAAAGCACAGGGCCCTGCTCTGGGGATCAGCTCTGAGGAAACCTGCTTGATGCTGTGGGGATCCTGCGATCAAAGAGTTGGTCAGAACCATCTCTGGGAAGAGAAAAACCCAGCACCTGCAGAAGAGAACACTGGACACAGCTCACACTAAGCCAGACTATGATTTTGCCATGTTCATTCAGTTATATGTGTATCTAAAAAAGACAAGAAGAATGAAAAATTTTTCTAGAAATTGCATTTTAAATAAGACAGTCTATAAAACCATGTGGGAAACCACTGGGAGACCTCAGTGGAAAATCCCAGAGGAGGCAGACGTCCCCACAAGCTCCCTTTCCAGGCCCCTGTCACAAAGTCAGGGATCTCATTAGGTCATGTTTACTGAAGGTGCTTGTGTTCCGTCTTCTGATTTTGCCAGTGACAGGACATGGGGAGGACAAAGCCTGTCCTAAGTGACCACCAGTGGAGCCAGCCCTATTCATGGATTAGGGCTGCCATGGAAACTCCGTTTGCAGAGCTCACCACTGCAAACATGGAACAAACGGCCAGGTCAGCACCTGAGATTAAAGGGGAGGGAAAGAGGGAGTTGAGCAACTGTTTGCTGAACACATTTCAGTGGCTTTCCTGGAAGAGTCCAATATTCCAAAAATTGGATTGTAGAGTTCTTAGTTAAAAGTAGAATGAGGATTCCCCTTGTTTGAGAAAAGGGTTGTGTCTTCTGGGTGCATTCAATGAAGAAGAGCAGCAGAGCTAAGTATTGATTTTACTTTAGAATAACCTTAAAAGATCTAAAAGTGGCTTAATGATCAGCTGTATCCTGAAAATGAATCCCAGAGGCCTTGTCGTTTTATGTAATGATTTACACAAATCAGCCGCCAGACTAGGAGTTGTACCTGGCATGATTTGATCATTGTGAGACAAAACACATCTAGGTTTTGACCGTGCAGTTCTATTGGTTAGCTAATCCTAAATATGTTAAAGATATGATTCAATGTTTCACCACTTGGAAAATAAAACTTTTCTTGCAAGATCAAACAATGAAGTTAGCATCAAAATATATTTTAACAAGCAGCTGTGCTTTTCTTTTTTTTAATTATTTTTTAATTTTTATTTGTTTTTTCATATCTGAAATAACATATTTTTTCATTGGAAGTCCCATATCTGGGGATATGAGATTTGAGAGACCTTCTGCATCCTACTCTTTTACAGTCTTCCTTAATACGTACAACAAATTTCTCTATCCCAGGAATTCAGAGAAACATGGATGTATTCTTCATAGCCTGGCAGTGTCTACCCCAAGGGCTGCCTGTATGTTCTGAAATGCTCAGCTGGAGGCTGGGCACCTGGGAGCTCTGCTCTGAAGCTCAGTGTAGATGCATAGAAAATATCTTAAGAGCCAAAAATGTGATTCATCACTTCAAACTTTAGACCTGGAGGGGGAAGAGATGGCTGACGTGCTTTTATTAATTTCTTGCTTAAACCATTGTTCTCAGATGCAGCAGAATGACATGCTCAGTCAGGTTAGAAGGAAAAGCTGTTCCCTGAAAGCCCAGGAGAGCTGCAGTGCTCTGGTGGTGAACCAGCTTACTCAATACAATGTCCTGTGTGCTCTCACTTGACTGTGTTTTTCAGCCAATTAGGCACCCATTTTAGAGAACTACTGTTTAAAACTTTTGTCCTTAACAGGGAAATACAGTATTAAACTCAAAATTGAATGCACAGATCCTTTTCCAGACAGTAAAACATTTTCTTTCTTGGTGGAAGAGACTGTGCTTTGACATTCTTCATTCTTCATAAATCAAGTTCACCAGTTTTTTCAGTTATTCCTATTTTCTGTGAGGCAGTTGCTTTATAGTGTGTTCAAATATCTTGCCAAGGTTAAACTGGTTGGTCATTCTGAAAGTTTCCCATTTCTGCATAATACAGCATGTCAATATTTCTCTTGTGCTCTAGGATCTCATACACCCTCATGAGTTTCTAATGGTTCAGCAGTTGTTCTGCTTAAGATGAAAATTGATTTTTCCAAGTCCTTCCTTGTGTTGGTCTAATGGGGAGAAATTTGGAAGTTTAAAACTCCACTGAATGCAAAACTGTAAAAGGGACGTTCTGGAAATGAAACAAAGTCAATGGCAAAGCCTTCACAACTTTTATCAGAAGGGAGCCCTGCATTCATGGGCACAGAACAGAAGAGGAGTGGGTTACGTGCGGCTGGACTTTAGCAGTGAATATAAGAAAACATCCAAAATTCATGCAATACTTTTTATCTCTTTGTAGCAGCACACTATAGAAATGTGAAATAAAAGAAGGGAAACTGCAAAATTTTATCTCAAAATGTGGATGTTAGAACTATCTGTGCAAAAGTAGATTTGTTGGTTCTCCATGGGCCCTCTCACCTCTGCAGAGCTTCCACAGGACCTTGCTTCACAGGGGCATGTGCAAACTCAGACACCCTTGTTACCTGATCCCCCTGAGAGAAGGCAGGAAAATGTTTGTTTTGTTTTGTTCATATCCAAAGGGATCTGAACAAAATTTCTCTCTCAGCCTGTGGCCTGATATGTAAAGGTTCATGTGCATCTGGCTCACTCTAGCTGGGATGCCTCAAAGCTGCCTCTTCTGCTTATAGAAATGTAAAAGTTCCTTGCTGAGTACTCTAAAGAGGTCCCCTAGATCCTAATTTAAATATGTTTTGTATTTTTTGTGGTTTTGCTTCTCATGGTTTATTCTTCCCTCTCACAACTTGCCACTATCCCCTTCTTTAACCTGCCTGACTGAAAGCTGACATTTTCTGATTAAATGTTCCAAGTCCTTTTCAAGTCACCACTCAGAAGAGTAGCTGTGCCCATTTGGTTAAAAGAAGATATTTAATACCAAATTTTGTCTTTCCTGTGTTTAAAAGTATTTTTTCCTCTGCCCTCAGCAAAGATGAAAAGATGACCCTACAGAGCAAGAGTCTCCATTAAATCAGCCATTGGATAGGAGGAAGGCTATGTTTTTCATTTGAGTTTATTTTGTTTTGTGCTTAAATATATTTTGTTAACCCATGTTGGGGAAAAAAAAGGAGAGAGAAGTTGCTAAAAGAAGGGCAATTGTGTCCTCCCACTGGAGTTCAGCCTACAAGCTACCCTTTCTTAGGAGCTGATTTGATTTCCCCTGGATTTTGCTTCTGCAGGCAGGGTGTTTTATCTGCCTTTTAGCCTTTGACCCAGAGGTGTGACCTTTTCACTTTTATCTCTTTTGGACTAAGCCTGGGCCCCGTCAAAGTTCCTTGTGAGCCTGATGGTAAGTGCAGAGCCAGGAGGGTCCTTTCTGACAGCGAGGAGGGCCGAGCGCTGCGGTGGGTGACAGTGAGGTGCCCCCAGGCTGCTCTCCAGGACAGGTACCTGTGCCCCTGCAGCCTGAGCAGCCATCTCTGACACTGAGCAGCAATGACAGCCCCAGAACAGGCAACTGAAGGGTAATCCCCACTAAACCTACCTTTGCCTCCCACCCTAGCAATGCAGCAGCAATAAATAAAAGCATAATCACTTTCAGGAACCATGCTTCCTCACTTCCCAGAGTTTAAAGCAGCCAGATTTAACCTAGGTATAAAATCATTCATGGAAATAATATTCAGCTGTCACTATTTGCCTTTATGTCTTTAACTCTCCCTTCTTTCTGTAGAGAAGCCTTTTCTCTGCCCTTGAATGCAAGATGCATTGAGGTTTAAAAGTATACATTCATTTATTGTATTTTAAGGCTCCATAAAACCTAAGCTCTGGCATGCCTTAGAGCAGCAACAACATTGACAGCACCTACTCTCATTCTGCCCAAAGAGGACAGGGAAAGTCAGCAGAAGAAAGCTGCATCTGTGACACAGAGCTGCCTGGGAGGTCTCCTGCCAGGAACCTTCAGTTCCAACGAGAAGCGCAGGTGCCCAAATGATGTGATTGAATTTCCCCTTTGTGGAGCTGGTCTGTGTTTCAGAGCCTCGGCAGGGATGTGATGGGTCCTGCTTGTTCTACTCAGGACTGGGGGAAGGCAATGGTGCAGGAGCCGTGGAGCTCACCCTGCCTCAGGGCACTCCACTCTGCATCCGTGGGTGTGGAACACACGCTCCTTCAGGCTGGGTATTTCCTGACCTCTGTGCAGAAGAGGGAAAGGAAAAGTCAAATAACAGCTACACACTGCGGGATTCCTCCTTCTGTTTTGGAAAAGAAAGTGCAGGAAGAAGTCAGAGAGCCAAGGAAAATGAGTGAGGTGATTGTTTTGTACTTTTTTAATATTTTTTTTTTTTTTAATACTGTTCCAGTTTGGTTCCAGTGAGTGTGTGTTTAGATCAGGGCTCATTTTGAAAAAACGGCTGCAGAAAATTTCTGTAGAAGAAAAGATCCTGAATCATAGGGAAATCTGTCCAGCACACATTATTAGAAATGAAGTCTGGAGATCCCCAGCGCAGGGAAATGTGAGGAAGTGATGTATTCTGTTAGGGAATATGAGAGTTTTCAAATATTTGGTTTTTATTAAAAATTTCCCTCATAAATTTTCTGTGGAAATCAAGGATTTTCACAGAATTTACTCACTAAGAATAGATCTGCTCTCTATAAAAATCTTTCCAGTTTTAAGTGAAAATATTTCCACCTTGTCATCCTAGAGGTGATGACTCTAATGAGCAGGTAGCCTCTGGAGGGGAGATGTGGATCAGGAGTGCCACCATTACAGACATGGCTGGATATAGCAGCAAACTGGGGCATAGTATGTGCTCAAAATCCTGAAAGAAACACAGGATAAAGACTTGAGAGTCCCCTCCTCTTGAGCTCACTTATGCCCAAAACCCACTTTGTGCACATGCAGTAGCTCAAATGGACCAGAGCCCACCAGAGTAGAACCAGTCACTCGTTATTAACACAGCCCAACAAAATCAAGATGCTTTGCCATACACAATGCTTCTACTTTTTTTCTTTTTTTTCCCATAACACAGATGCTCCTAAGCACAAAGATGGCTTTTACACCCTAATGCACATGGCTCATTTCTTCATTATACTTCCAGTGTGTGCACTTGGGTGGAGTTTACCCATCTGCAAGGACTCTGCTCTCCCCCCAGCCCAGCCTGTTGTGTGCCAGAGGCTGGTGTTCATCCCAGATTCCAGCATGTGTCACAGCAGTGACATGAATTATGACTGGTGTTTGGGCATTGCAGACAGAGTTTCGGATTTCTTGCTCATCACTTTGATTGTCGCAGTGCTCCTATTTACTTCACAGTTTTTTATTAAAAATAAAAATGTTAAGCCAAGAAGAAGTAAAGTTTACCCAGAAATGAGCTATGACTGTCCACCTCTCACTTGCACAGAAAACACACTTTCTATTTATTCCTAAAAATAACTTTTTCAAGATTTTTTTACCCCATGGAAGA
The DNA here is from genome assembly GCA_013397295.1 of Polioptila caerulea. Classification (NCBI taxonomy): domain Eukaryota; kingdom Metazoa; phylum Chordata; class Aves; order Passeriformes; family Certhiidae; genus Polioptila; species Polioptila caerulea. Next base: position 676,451 of record VYXF01002452.1, read on the forward strand.
TTAAAAAAAAAAGCTTATTGAAACTTGTGGGTAGATCATTCATTTGGTTCACATTGATGGTCTTCTTCAGGCTAATGTCTGAACTTATCTTTAAGAAAACATTGCATTTATGGTCATGAGTTTGACTTGCATGAAAAGTAAATAGTCCTACAATAGTTGGGATTTGTTTTGGTAACTCATTGTAAATCAATGTAAAGAAAAATATCAAACGACAAAAATGATATTTTGCCACTGTGGTTGATATTGAAGTTTTCAAATGTCTGATGATGATTTTATCAGCTCTTCCCTGGAAGGGAAAAAGCTTCTCCCTTGTAAGCTGCTCTCCAGGACTAGATCCAGCTGCATTATTCAGTGTCTCCTTCTAGGTCTTGTATCTTCCTCCTTTGGAAGTTTCAGCCACCACCAGATCACAGCAATTTCGGACAAAGCCTGTATTGTTACTTCTTCAGGGCAGGAGTTGAGGCTGGATATCTATTGCTGTTCTCTATATATATGTGTGTCTTTATGATGAAGTGATCCCCAAGACCGTAAACCTACAATCCTTCCCTCTTCCCCACCAAGGAATTTATTAAAAGCAACTGACCTCTATGAACAAGACAGAAGAGGAGAAGGGTCCAGTTTGACTCTTGAAAAGCCTGCAAACAACTCCCAGCTCTGCCACATAACTTTTCTCCAAGTAATTGTACTTCTTGACATCCCAGTCTTAAAATGGAGATATAAAAATGGACAGTCACAAAAATGTTTTAAAGTCTGGCCTCAAAACTTACCATGTCACCAAACTGTTATTTGTTTTCCCTCTGAATTTGAGCCTGTGGGATGTGAGAATTTTAGCTATTTTCAATCTTTTTTTTTTCTGAAACCACTTAGTTAAAAAGATCTTGGGCAATAGGCTTTTGGCAAAATGGGATCACATGATGAAATCCCGAAGTTGGCTAATGGGACATCTTCAGGCTTTAGGCCTGACATGTACCTGACAATGGTGTTAGCTGGGGTTTTAGTTTAGAGTAATTTTTATATGGAACAAGCCAGAAAACAGACCTTGTTAAGGATGCATAAAAATGCTTGCTGGGATATTGTACTTCATTTAGGCATAAACCTGTTACCTGTTGGCAAAAGGCTTTAGATGATGCCACTGCCTCTTTGCCAATGGATTTTATTTATAGCAGTGCATTGGGGATTTCTTAAAGCACAGAGGCTCCTCAGATCTGTACTTGTTCTGGCTTTGTCAGAGACAAGTATTCTGACATCAAATGCATTTTTGCAATCCCCATTGCAGACACTTAATTGCAGGATGATTCAGGGCTCTCTAAGCAGCCAAATTTCCCTATACAGTCAAAGAGAAACAGTCTCCGCAAGGGTGTTTCAAAGCACAGCTATTGGCTGCCCAGTGCTAGACAGTATGACTGTCTCCTTACCAAATAATTCAGCCTTTCATAAGAAAATCATGATTCAGGCTGAAAAATTGCAGCTGAAAAATTCTGTTCTTAAAAACAGAAAGAGTAATTTTGTTTGCTTTTCTTAGAACACCCATGTCAGCGTTTCAGGCTGCTCCTCTCCAGCAATGATGGCCTCACTTTTTCAGTGTGATCGAACTGTTCCTGATTTGGTTCCTGACTTTGAGCCTCCTGCAGTAAAAAACCCTGATATATTACAACAAAAAGCTTCAGAAAACAGCTGATGGAGAGGTCTTCTTGCTTTCCTACAGACTGTTCATGTGGCAGCTTGGCAGCCTGTAGTCAGGGCTGGCTGGGAAGCCCTAAGGCCACGGCGTCAGTGGATGAGAACTTCTGGTTGGGGGTCCCTCAGTGTGCAACGAGCAGGGATCATGGGCTTGCTCCCCTTGGGAACATGTTCTGAAATTTGACATGAAACAGGACTTTTTGCGTGGATTGAGGGAGAACTTTATTCTTTTCCATTTTCAAAAGGATCCCACAGGCTGGATCCTGCAGGACTCTGTGCACAGATAAGGTGAGATCCAAATTCCTGATGCACACAGAGAACAGGGTTGACTTTGGTCTTAGCTTATTGTTATCACAGATTTTCAGCTTTAGTGAGTACACCACTGCCTTGCTCTTCCCCAAGGCAGGTTTCTGTTCAGTTATGCCAACTACTGCTTGAGGATTAAAGGTTGATTTTCCAATCCTGTCCTTGGAAATTTGGTGTCTTAGTTTTGATAATGCTAGCTTACAATGTTGCCTCTTTTATGTCATGTTTTATATATTGTCTTCCCTTGATGATATTCAGTCTGGTGATTTACACTTACGGACTGTATTTCTTTGAATATACAGAGATTTCAGGCAAACAAAGTGAAAAAACAAAAATTGTCATTCTGTTGCCAGAACCTAAAAGATGGCAAAAGGCATGTGAAAATTTTCATTAGCCTTCGGAGGGACACAAAGTTTTGGTTTATAAGAACCTGTCATTATTTCAGATTACAAAAGATGAAAGAGCAATTTTTATGAGACTTTGAGGATGTGATCATCTTGTTCCTCCCCGTTCTATAAGCTCTCTGTCTTAATTTTTGATGTGAGTAGATCCATAACTTGGCTTCTGTAATTACTACAAAATCTCCATACATTATTTTTCATTCTAACAGTGCCACTGATAGAAATAAAACCAGTCTGTTTCCTAGGATAGAGTGCGATAAATGCTTTATATAGCATCCTCCCTGTAATGTATAATGAGGAAAACTTTAAATGAGAAATGGAGTAGACAGGAAAAAATTGGGGTAAAATAACATTCACACGGGCAGTGAGAGGAAGTTTTGTATATTACAGGAAGGATAAATATAGTCTGAGTCAAGAAAATGGTTGTAGAGGTGGGAAATGTGCAATGAGAAATAGTTCTTTTTCTGATAATGAGAGAAATGGGAATAGATTTTGGGATCCAGGCTCAAAAGAGTGAAAACTGAATAAGCAAAAGAAGTAGTGAGAGAGTAGATCAGGGAAAAAACATGAGGCAGAAGGACTGAAAAAATGCCAGTGTCTGAGGTTTCAGAAACAAAGCAATCCTAAGATTTTGAAAATTAAGGATGGCTTTGGCACTGGAGGGAAAACCAGTGAACAGGAGCCAAATGTTCTGTTTCCAGTACTCAGACAGCACACCAGCCTCTCTGTTCTTTGAGATACAGGATGATAAGAGAGTATCTGAACCTGTCTGCATCAGTCAGCTCTCTGAACACACTAATGTGATGGATATGATCTGGTTCAGTTTAGGTGGGGAAGGCTTAGAGAGCTCAAGATCATAAAATTAAAGGATTGTAGAATCATGTAGGTTGGAGAAGACATCCAAGATAATTGAGTCCAGCCTTTGATCATCACCATGTCAACGAGACCAGAGCATTAACTGCCACATTCAGTCATTTTTTGAACACCTCCAGGGATGGTGACTCCATCACCTCCCTGGACAGTCCATTCCAATGCTTAACAACCCTTTCCACAAGAAATTATTCCTGATGTCCAATTTGAATCTCCCCTGGCACAGCTTGAGGCTGCCCTCTTGTCCTGTTGGTGATTGCCTGGCAGAAGAGGCAAACCCCCACCTGGCTGCATCCTCCTTTCTGGTAGTTGTAGAGATCAAAATGGTCTTCTTCCCTGAGCCTCCTTTTCTTGAGGCTAAACACTCCCAGCTCCCTCAGCTGTTTCTCATAGATCTTATTCTCTAGATCCTTCACCAGCTCTGTTGCCTTCTCTGGACATGCTCCACAGCCTTTCTTGCAGTAAAGGGCCCAGAGCTGGGCTCAGGGTTCGAGGTGCAGCCTCTCGAGTGCTGAGTACAGGTGGACATTCACTTCCCAAGTCCTGCTGGCCACATTGTTTTTTATACAAGTCAAAATGCCACTGGACTTCTTGGCTACCTGGGCACATGCTGGGTCGTGTTCAACTGCTGTAAATCAGCTCCCCCAGTTCCTCTTCTGATGGGCCACTTTCCAAACATTCTGTCCCCAGCCTGTAGCACCACAGGGGTTGTTGTGACCCAAGTGCAGGACCTGAGACTTGGCCCTACTGAACCTCACACCACTGGCCTTGGCCCATGGATCCAGCCCATCCAGGTCTGATGACGAGAGGAAGCAGCTGGCATTCCCTGGATGCATGTGACTGGACAATCCTCATCTTAAACCCAGATCTCTTACCACAGGAGTTTCTGCCAGCTGCCTTGAAGAGCACTGAGCAGTGCTCTCAGAGGAAAACCCAAGGTTTTCTCAAACCTTGATTTATGCACTAAACACAAGGCTCAGCAGACACAGTTGTTGACAATTGGCTCTAAGACAAAAGAAAAGATGGCTGCAAAAAGCTGTGGCATTTGGGACCCTGCTTCTAAATTGCACATATCTTCTCAATCCTGGCCTTATGGAGAAAGAGTCAATCTCAACATTTTACACCCCAGCAGATCCTCTACAGCAAACAAGCATGAACCCATGAGGATTTAAATACAATTTTGATTCTGATCTGCCTCTAATTCCTTTTGGTCCTTAAGACTAAACTTCTATTCTTATTGTACGTGTGTAATGCTGGTACTGTAGAGCTGCTCTCTTTTGGAGGACTGAACATCAGCAGCACTCAGGATGTCCTGGGCCTGTACCTGATAAAGTGGGAAAACATCCTGCTGCCTACTCTGCCAAGTGTTTGTTTCTCTGTGAAAATTCTTTCTCTTAATCTTTGATTTATGACTGTCTGAGAAAATATCCCACTGTGCATTGAAACACTGAACAGGACTCTCCCTTGAGGGGAGATGTTGCCACCCTGATGCTGCAGTCTGTCTTCCGTGCCCTTCTCACAGCCTGACTGCTTGATGTCAGGAAACCTTGGATGAAAGGGGGAGTCTAGTTCTCAGGAGAAGAACAAAACCTGAGTCATGAAGTGCTCTAAGTCACACAGTAAAGTTGATTTATATTTTCTTTTTGTCTCTCTTAGCTCTTGAGAGTATTCAAGTGACCTCTGCCTCTAAACATTGGACATTACCATTTTCATTCTAACATCCCCATGTCAAAGACACAATTGAGCTTTCAAGGGAAATATGAGAAGCAGAAGCAAAAGAGATAACAGAGGCTTCTGAAATGGTGGTGGTGACAGCCCAACTGGCTTCAGTGCATTTGAGTCCTCCCTATTGAGTATTTTTCTCACCTTCACAAAAAGGACCAGTATCTATTACAGCCACATGTGTCAATTCTACAGATGCACCCTGTTGATTAGGTGAACTTTGTGTACCTGATCTGGTGGTGTTCGGAAGCCCAGGCACAGACAAGATGTTGTTATTATTCAAGCCTCTCCTACTCAGGTGCTCTGTGCTGCTACTGTAACTCAACCCCAAAAGATTTCGTGCTGAGGACCCCTGTGTGCATCTACCAGCAGCTATAATGCTGGTCATTGTCAGCTTCTTTGTCATGGCAGGGGGGCTGCCTGCAGAGGCAAGCTTTTTGTGCTGGCTGGGCCCACTTCAAAACAAAATTACAGTAGGGATGGAGAATATGGTAAATGTTTTGAAGGAAGTCGAGGTTTTGAATGGCTGAGGCTAATCGTGCTTCCTAGCTGAAGGTACAGCTGCTTCTGCTGCAAAACATTGAAGCAGAATAAATTCAGTTATCAGGCTCTCATACTACTTGAATCATATTATGTCAGTATATTTGGAAACAATCTGAAGAAATGGGCCAACACTCAGATGACAATGTTCACTGATGGGATCATCTTAAGAATGTAAATTTGACCAGTGAGGCACAGAGGAATCTCACAGTCCGGAGTGACTGCATGACAAAGTGAGAAGTTGAACTCTGTAACCCTGACAGGTAAAAAGACATGCACAGGAGGCTGGGCTGTATAAATAACTGTGTAAGTCCCTAGTGCAGTGCAGCCAGCAGATTGAAGAAACTGAGGCTTATTAGACCATGCCTCGAACACTGAATCCAGTTTTGGGCTCACAGTATAGGAAAGACTTGGTAACTGTGAGTCCAGTGGAGGGCCACCAGATGGTGGCAGCTGAAGTGCTTGTCCTTCAAAGAGAGGCTGGAAGTCAGGGTCTGTCTAGCCTGGAGAAGATATGGTGTTGGAAACCTGGATTTGAGAAGGCTGTTGGGTTTGATGACCTCCAAAAATCCAGCCTGAGCTATCCTGCTATTCTAGAATCCTTAGGAAAGTTAGCTGCAGTTATTAGTTTTATTTAAACAACAGCTTCATAAATGGGAGCAACCACAATAAGTAAACAGAACATTAGAAGTTAATAGGAAGGGAGCAGAGAAAAATCAATTTTCGACATAAATAAAAGGTGTGCCTGGATTGTGAACGTCATGTGCAAACCTGTTCTACCACTGAACAAAAAGGTTAGAATTAGAAAATGTGGGTGGAAAGGAAAGAAGGGCAATTAAAAGTCTGAAAATGAGAGTAATTCATCTAGAACTATTCTTTCTGGAAAAAGGTAACAGGGGATTTATAATATAACCAATAAAGTCATGATTATCATAAGAACATGAAAGAAACCGGATGGCAAGCTCAAAACAGTCAAAGTGAACCATATCTGTCTTATAGACAGGATGTCTCAAGAAAGCAGCTGGCTTGTGACTGGGTAGGAGAAAAGGCTGGATTCTATGGACATGATGTCAAGATTTTCCTGCAAGTTTTTCAGAAAATGAAGAAAAAATGGACAAAGAAAATGAAGAAAATCTCAATACACATTACAGCAGTACTGCTATTCAAGGGAATTGGGACAATGCAGGTTTTTACCAGTTTACAAGTTTATTAAAGGATGGCTTCACCTTTACTTACTGGCTTACTGTCAGTTCAGCTTCCTGTAAACAACAGGTAAAAAATCTGCTGTATGAAAATCAGAGCCTTTGTTATGGAGCTCAAGACTAATGTATATAGCATACACCTATTGGTATGTTTATAGGGATGTACCTTCTAAAAAGTGTTTTTCATTTACCTGCTGTTTACCTGGCTGTGCATGTACGGGGCAGACAGGGCAGGTGGCAAGTGGGGTGTTTGGCCTGTGGCCACGCTTGCAGGCAGGGGGCTGCAGCCCCTCCTGCAGCCCATGGGGCAGCCTCCATTGCTGCTCTCTTATCAGTGGGACTCCATGTCATGACTGCCTGGAGGAGCTCACATGCCATGGCTGGAAAAGCCAGTGGTGCTGGTGGAGACGGCTGCATCACACACCTCTGCCCACAGCACGAGCAAAGACATTCCCAGTCCCAGTAAATGTAAGTCTAAGTCCTTGGATTGCTACTGAACTTGATTCATGTGCTCAGGGTTTTATTTTTCTGTCCCCTCTAAATGAATTTTCAAGTCCAGTGGAAATCCTGCATTTTTTTGTCCTGAAGTTTTCCACTTCATATAATTTAAAAAATCTTTCGTGTGAATTTACTGGCAAATTTTGTCTCTGCGTTTTGGAGTAAGCATGTCAGACCCCAAACTGAAATTTAAATAATATATTTTTTCTGAAATCCCTGAAATCCTGATCACTTCTTCATGCAGTTCACCCAGTGCACAGTTCAATTATTGCATTTTGATGAAAAGTCTTATTAAAATCTCTGATGGTAACAGACATAAGAGCACTCATAAAAGAAATAAAACTGATCCACAAGGATTTTGTGAAAACCTTTGGTTTCTGATCTAGTTCATTGCTCTTCTATGCCTAATACTCCCACTTTCATCCAGGGCTAGGTTTAGATGGGTTTATAAAATGAGAGTATTTTATTACTTGCACATTCCCCTTTCTACAGACTGGACTGAATTCAAACCCCTTTGGTGCTATGCCCAAAACAAATGAAAAAGATCCCCAAAACCCAAACATCTCAGTTTGAAGGTAGATTCTGCTTCTTAACTCAGCATGGGGAAACTTATATTAAAGAAAAAAAAATTACCAATATAACTAGACCGTTTAATTTTATTCCACATCTTAAAGTTTCTCTTCCAGCTTTGAATACGTTCAGCCTCAGATAGAGCTGATCTTCTCATTATTGATGGAAACTTTGAAGATTTATCCCTTGACAGAGAGCTAAAGGTGGAGAGTCTGTAAAATTTTCCACATAGCACAGGAATATAGGGAGCGAAGAACTCAGAAAGGAGACGCAGGGCCTTTCTTATGAACTTGAAATCCTGGCAAGCAGTTCCTTGAAGTTGTAACTGAAAATCAATCTGATATATAATTAAATTCTAGTCATCACGTATGCACCAGGCAGTCTCTCCAGCTCTTAGGCAGGGCAGCGGCGGAGCGGGGCCATCGATCCGGGAGCGCCGCTGCCGCATCAGCAGCACTCAGCGGCTCCGCGGCTGCCCTGATGCGCGGCGGGCTGCAGCACAAACAGCCCACTCCAGCCGAGGTGTCCAATGCTCCCTAATCATTAAAGTGCATTGCACAGCCAGCCCGGACTAGTCCCACAGTCTCCGTGCTGCCGTCAGTCTTTCCAATAAATGAGCTTTGAGCAGGCTCCAGAGAGAAAAGGAAAGTGGGCTGATCAATTCTTTCCAATATTAGGTTTTCATTTTAGCTTCTGGCCCTCCATGGTTACTTGAGTTGGGTGCTCTGTAATTACGTTCATCAAGGTCTGTCAACAAAAGTTGACAGCCCTGGTTTAAGGGCATAGATCTAGTTTGTTTGCTAAGTCAGAGAGAGAGACAACTAGCATTGATTATTTCTTTTAAGAAGAGGAACTAGAATGGCTTTTTTCAAATTGTTTAGTGTTCTTAAAGCCAAGCTATGCAATTTATACATGGCTCTTGCTGATCTCCCTTTACTCCTGACAAAGAGAAAAATTATCTTGTCTGCTGCTCTAGACACTTTTGATATTAATATTAATATTAACTGACTTGTATTCCTCCTTAGTGCTACATTATTAATTTGTCTACATATTTACAATGTGCTCATCACTGAATGCTTTGAACCCTGCTAAAATGTGCATGCTCACAAACTGCCAACACAGAAACTTTTCCTAACTCAGGGGTAAAATAACATCAGTAAATATCACTCTTGTACAGAACAGGAACAAACTATCTAAATGGAAAACTAACCATGTCTGGTAAAACTAATGGGATTCTTTAAAAATGTCAATGAACAGCTGGGCAGAGGAACTGATTGACATTATTTATTTGACTTTCCAAAAGAGATGGTGATAACTCCCTTAAAAAGCCCCAAAGAAGATAGGCATGAGGCAGGGGGGAAGAAATAGCCCAAATCAACAGCAGTAAGAGCTGGGCTGAAAGCAAACCTGTGAGTCCTGGCTGGCACATGGGGGTTGCAGGCACTTGCCTGTTAAGACACCTCCCAGTCCTAATTACAGGGCTGGTTTTCATGCTTATAATTTTAACTGTTCCTGCAGAAATTTTCCATGCTGGTGCCTGCCCCTAGCTGGCTTGTTGTCTCTAATAGAATTGTCCCTTCAAAACCAATCCAGCTCCCTTAGCAAGACAGTTGTGGAAAAAAATATATTTCTTTGCTTCCTGAAAGAACAAGCAAACAAATTCCAGCAGCTCTTTGTCTGAGACTCCTGTGCCCCCGTGCTGTGTCTGGATTGTGTGGGAGGAGCAGCAGTGCTGCAGTGGAACCTGGTCCTCCCAGACCTCTGCATCCTCCTCCTGCCTGCACCCTGCCTCTCTCCTCCCTGCTTGCACTGTCCCAACACCCAGCACCCCGGCAGCTGTGGGGAAGCTCTGAAAGCTTCCAGTGCAATGTGGTTGCTGCTGGGACAGCTATGATTCAGTGCAGGGACAAACTTGTCCTGCTGTTGAGCATGACTCTGAAAACAGGACAGGCCATTGGGTCCAGGCAAGCAGCCGAGTGTGGAGAGAAGAAAACACCTTGTATGTGTTCTTGGAGACAATGAAGGGCTTCAGGAAAGGACAGCAACGACATACAGAAATTATTTTGAGTGTTCATCTGCTGTGGGCAGAGCTGCTAAAATGTGTCCTTGGACAGCAGCCAAGCTGGACTTTTGCAGGACACTACTCTCATGTGAGTTGTTGTGTTGATCGTCTGCCTTAGGAGGAGAGGCATCAGCTATCTTCACTCCTGCATTTTTTATGTTCCTGTAACCATTTTCCTACTGCTGCTTTCTTTTCTTGAGTTTCCCTGCTCATCTTAGAGGCAGCTCTGTGGTTTTTTTTTTTTTAGGGATGGGTTAAACTCTGCCTTCACTGGTTAAGGACAGGTTAAGCTGAGTAGGTAAGAGGAAAAATGTCAGAAAAACACAGATGGGGAAAGGAGGCCCACTTGGGAGATGCTGTGACTTCAAATCAGGAAGGCTGATGCTATGGTGGTGTCCTGAGAAGCAGGGCTATGGTCAGCAGATGCTCAAGGAGACAGGTGGAGAAAAGGCAGACTGGAGCAGAAAGGGTCAAGCCCTGGCTCAAGGGGGCTATGGCACATTTCCCTCAAGAAACCAGAAATTGCCCAGTTTCATCATTTGTCTGATATCCCCATGCAAAGCTCTGCATGCTCAGTGACTTTCCTCTGCTCTGTTAGGGCTAATGCCCTGCTACTGATGCTTTGATTTCTCAGGCTGCTGGAAACCACGTACCACACACAGCTGTCACTGGGGACAGCATCAGTGTCATGAGAATGCAGCCCAACTGCTCTATTTATTGCTTTTTCCAACTGCTGAAAAAATCAGTGTTAAGAATTACAGTGTAAAAATGTTACCTGCAGCACTAAATTAAATATTTATGATGCATAATTATGTTTTTTTGCAATTTTTTTTTTTGAACATTGAATATTTCACTGGTTTGTTCTGAGGTCAACACAAGAAAAAAACTAAAAGGAAAGCTGGCACTATTTCCTTTTGCTAGTTAAATATGAACTTGAAGCACTGCATTTGCCTATATTTTCCTACTTAAATGAAAATAATAAGCATGCACAGGAAGTTTTGATTTGAATTGAACAAAATTATCTTCTGGTGAGGGATGGCCCTATTTTCCAGCTGATAGTCTAAGCCTCAGAATCCAGGGAGAGACTACCTGCTGAATTTGGAGCACCTACCTGAGATGCTAGGACCTTAATCTTTTACTGTTTGACATCAGAGTGTATTCCACATGTGTAAAATACAGTTTACATTGACTGTTCATGACTGAGAGCTTGGGAATTCAGCAAATCAGATCCTAAATTGCATCAGGCAGCCTGGAAGAGGAACAACCCTAATTTCCTGTTCAAAGTGAGCGATAGCTCTGAGAGCCTCAGTCTTTCTCTGATCACTGTCCCTGTATTGGGGCATTAGTCCTTAAAAAAATCATAGTCATATTTCTAAACAAAACCCAGAATCCTGAGGTCTGAATCCCACACAGTGCATTTTGCTGCAGTGAGGATTCCCCATGGGCAGCTGAAATGCCATTCCCTTTCCTTCTCATTAAGACAATGAATAGCACTTGGGTTTGTGTAGGCTGCCTGAAAGGAAGCACACAAGGAACTAGGATTTTTATCTTGACCCTTCCCAGAAAACTCAAGTCCTCGGTTGCAAATCAGAAATGAACCCAGGGGCTATGGAAATACCAAAGAAAAAGGACTGTAAAATTGTTTTTCTTTGAAAGGAATAGAAGACTGTAAGCAAACCCTCTTGAGCATCCTGGACAGCTTTCTCCTGTGCTCACTAGAAACAGGTCTTTCCCTTGTTATTTTCTCAAATGAGATTTTGTGTAACTTGTTTGAGTTAGTTGCAACTGCTGTTTAACACTCTTGGATAGGACTCATACAGGGCGAGTGTGACTTTTTGACCTTCAATATGAACATAGAATCATTGAATGATTTGTGTTGGATGGGACCTTTAAAGGCTATTTAGTCCATCCCCTGAGCATTTTGAGTAGAGTCTTTTGGATTAAGTGATATCCATGGATAGGATTGGACTGGAAACTCCCCACTAGAAAGAGCCCACTCTTGGTCCTGTGCTTGCTGTGCCCCATTGCAGTACATGGCCCACTCTTCCATGTTTGTAGTCTAGCCCTGTGGATCTCACAATCTGCAGTCCCGGAAAACACTGCACCAGCAACTTCTTAGAGTGCACTTCACTGGCACCAGTCTCTAGCCAGGTATTTTTTCCCCCCTTTTGAAGCTTTTTTTCATTGCTAGCTTTCTACAGAGTATCATTTTCTCATGACAGAAACCAGACCTTTTGAAATTTGCTATCAAGTCTTGGCTCTCTTTAAAAAACTTAAGCAATAAAATCATGGAACCTGGTGCTTTTCTTTTACTAGTGAATGGGCACAGAGTATAAATTACCTCTCTCAGATTCCTCTGCTTGGCTCAGTCAATTTTGGTTCTGATGAACTCTAAACCTCTGGATTTGAATAGGGATTTATATGGGAATAGTTCCAGGTTTAAGTGTAGCTGCTTGTGCCCTCCCCCAACACCATTTCTGTTTGCTCCAACTTCACTTGAGTCATTTGTTTGCCAGTCACTTTCTCTCTCCACTCCTGGAAAGCCATTAGAATTGATTTCTGTAAGTATTTTAAATACTTCTGCTAGTCCCTGCAGGGCTGTCTCGGAGTCTGCATACATTGCTCTCAGTTGGGATGGTACTGGAAGCTGCATTCATATCAAGTGAGAAATCCCTCTTCCCACATCCTTCTGTTCCACATTTCTTCTCTGGGTTTTTAAGCAGAAACTTTTCCTGATGCTTTGAAATAAATAGTCAGTGGAAATAAATATGAAATCTGGGCTACATGGAAATCAATAGCAAAAAAGCCTGCTTGACTTCAAAGGGCTGACCTAGAAGGCTAATGGCACAAATTTAGTGCTGCACATAGGATAAAATCCACTTGTGAACCATGTGCTGTACCTGAGGAGACCAGGGCTATAATGTGACATTGTTACTAGCTGGTTTAGCTGAAACAGAACCTCATTTTTCTCATGACTTGGAAAATTGTGGACGTTGTCATCCTTTTCCTATAAGTAAGCTAATCTTTTTATTGATATAGTGCACACCAAGCACCACAGTGATTTGCGATGTGGAAAGGCCTTTTGTTGCAATTTCAGCAAGGCCCTGAAAGCAGCTTTAACGATAGAAATGGAAAAAAACAGTTACACATGCCAAGTCATTATTCTGAGAGTTCCTCCAAATGATATGAAGGAATAGAAGCCCAACAATACAAAGAGATTGTGGAAAATCTGTATGCAGCATGTGATTCACTTTGTCATGCTTCTTTATGGCACACATGGCACCACACACTTTATTTAAGCCAGCGCCCTGCAGATCAAATCCATTTGGAAGAAAGGTGATTGGTTCTGTGGAGCTGCTGGACATGAAAAAAATAGGTGTGTGAGACATGCCTGCAGTTGTCTGTGAAAATGTTAGGGCAAAACAAGGGTATTAGAAAGACTTCAGAATCTGGATGTGAGGTTTTAGCTTCTGTCTCAACTGGACTTGGAAAGGTATTTCTGTAGTTTCAAGTTAACCAGTTCAAAGCCTTATTGCTTTGGGCCACATTTGCACAATGGAATTAAAAACACATATTTGAGGAAAATTGAAATCAAGTAGTTAATTACTAAGTTTTAGGATTTTTTTTTCCTTCCAAAAGAGGAAAAGAAGATAATAAGAAATGAGATCTGGGCGGTAAAGCTATTCATTGAAACATTTTTGACATTCAGTCAAATGTCTTAAGTAATCTAACAAACTGGTGGGATTTGAAATTGCTTTTGTTCTTGTTACGGCATTGTTCATCCCTGCTTGCATAGTCCTGCCTGCCCCACTTCTCTCTCCATAGCAGCCCTGGTTTGTGCATGGTAGGGGAGTGCAGGGGAAGCCATGGAAAGGCCCATATGGCTTTCCTGCTGAAACATGCCTGCACCCCACCCAGACAGAAGTATGTCTCAGCCAACTTATTAGCCAAGTTAGAATAGGCAGGTGGTAATGTCCGTCTTTAGGTGCATTTCACCAGTTTTGCAGCCTGGAAAGTGAAATAATTGCTGCAATGCTCTTTCCTGCCTTATATTAGCAGCCCAAAGGCACCAGCACCTCAGTAGGGCCATACTGTGAAATCCATCTCCCAGACGCCCTGAGTTTATTGCCACTTTGTTACTCACCAAGACTACTGGGATATTAGTCTGGGCTTTGTAATAACTCCATCTTTGGGCCATGGTGGTGGGATTTGCCAGCAATTACGTTCTGTCCTTGGTGAGCAGTCACACCATGTCCACAGAGGTTTCAGCAGAATCTCCTGCCCTGCACAGGGTGTTTCTTTGAAGGCTGCTTCCTATCATGACTCCTGCTGCACCAGGCTGGGGATGGGAAGGCATCTCCCATACTACTGCCTTTCCTGCCACTAGTGAGGGGACCATGTAAAGGTCTCCAAAATCAGAATGGATTGTGCTAACCTTGGGAAACTGCAGATTTTTCAAGTCAGAATTTTGAATTAATTTTTTTCTGCCACAACAGCATTTAGGAATCTCGAAGTATTTTATCCCAAATCCACACTTGACTGTTCTCCGTACATGATTTACTATCCACATGCACTTTTCATTCTAAAATCACCCAATTTTTAAAAAAAAACTTTCTTCAGGAAAGGCAATATCAGGATAAAATATTAACTATGTGTGCTATAGTAATGAATACTTTGTATACTCAATTATATGTATTATAACACAATTCATATAATTTATATGGTTTCCATATAGTGCTGTGGGTGCCACATGCACTATCTGACTATTGGGCAAGAGACTCATTATGACATGGTGTGCAGCAACTGTGCAAGTTATATTGGAAAATAGAGAAAAAAATGTTTAGTCCTGGCAAAACATATTTCTTAACTTCCTAAATTTTATGCTTATGAGTATTTGTTATGTACTCCAAAATAATTAGGAATTTGAGTTTCACAGCATCATGGAAGCATTACAAAAAACTTGTTGAATCAGGTCCCAGCTGTAATTCTTACAATATGATAGAGGATAAATCCAAATTGTTGTTTAACATACTTTTCCTTTTTAAATGCAAAGGAACTGTCTTCTTAAAGCTGATCTGATTGTCTGGACATAGAGAATAAAGTCTTAGTTTATGTGACTACTTCATTTATATGTACATGTGTTTACCTAAGTTTTTATGAAGGAGAGCATGACTTACCTATATTTTTCTACATCCCAAAGTACAAACAGAAAAGTTTCTCCTGTTCTGAGCATGGAGAGATACTTTCCCCAGCCAGCTTTGGACTCTTGGCAGCACAGAAGCTCACACCAACAGCTTTATGGGGACAGGTAATTGCTGCACTGTTATTGTTGCAAGCTAGCAAACAGTGTAATAATATGTATTACCTAAATCTCATTAAAAGTCTCAATTTTTAATGAACTGTGTGGGAGTAAAGAAGTGATCCTGCTTTTCACATGCAACACTTTGACCTGCCCAGTCTGCAGCACTTGCTCTGTGCGCATCCCCTACAGGGCAGCTTTGCAGGGCAGTAGCTGTGTTACCATATTTTCCCTGTTCATGTTATTTTCCTGTCTGCAGTCCTATGAGAAATCCTATAAAACCTTTAAACTAAGGGTTCACTGGGAAAACCCTGCAATTCAGCCATGCATGCATGCAAGTGCTGCTGCACTTGTATTTTTTGATGAGCGCTGCTTTCTGCTCTTCCACTTAAACCCGACCCAAACATTTAATCTGTGATCACAGAACGTACCTGGTGCAGCCACAGCAATGGTAAAGAGATGTGTGGAAACTATTTAAAGCATTTAAACATAATTTCATGACATTTAGCAGCTGGAAACAACCTCATGTGATCTGTGTATACTTTCCAGAACGTGTCCCCAGCTGGCAAAATGCCATTTCACTACTTGCCTGGCCTCACTCCCCAGCTCTTATCCCTTCCCCTGTTCAATGGACCAACAGGCAAGGATTTGCAGCTTTCAAGAATTTCTGCCTCTAAAAAGGGTCTAAAAAGACCAGGCAGATTGCAAAAGGAAGACATAGAAATCAACATGATTTTCTCTACCTTTCTGAAGCTAATCATAGGGGTTTTTTTGTTGTCTTTAAATTACTGAGTTTCATCAACAGCAAATAATAAGGGATGTCTTGTTTCCATTAGGGTTTATATCACAATTTTGCCTGATTTTTCTCAGTACATAACTCAGTGGAAACAATGCATCTTTTGTAATAAAGCTTCTACCAGAAACCTTGGATGTTTTACAAGAAGGAAACATTGGCTAAGACTGCAGCATAAAAATGTGGTCTATGATTCCCATATAGATGCATAGTATTAATACATGCTGCCATGCCAAAAACTTGCTGGTATACCACATCCAGAATGGGATGGATGAGGGAAATGTATTTTTCTGCTGCCTTTCCATGCCTTTTTTTTTTTCAAGAGAGGGACGTCATACAATATACTCATGTAATAATACGCTTAAAATCACTTATGTTCAAATGAAGCAAAACACTCTAAAGCATTCACTGCCTCCAAAACTATGCCCTTAAGGTTTCAATTAAAAGGATATTATTTGCTTTGTGAAACTTTGCCTGGATCTTTAATTTCTCCTCATTGTCTGAATACAGCTCTAAAAAGCTTCTGTACTTGAAGTCACTAATCAGATTTCAGTTGGCAACAGTCATATGTCATGTCACATCATGTCACACAAATACTGTCCAGTCAGTCCAGTCTGCAATAATGAAGGTTTCATATCTTCTTGTTTCTGGCCTTTCCAAAACACAGTTTAGGCACTCCTCTGCCCAAAAGTACTTTGAGATTTTCAGATTATTTTATCTGGTACTTCCTGATGAAGTGGCAGTTTAATTTTTCAAATCATAGCATTGATTACATTAGTTTTGTACAATAGTTGGGCTATTGATCCTTTCCTCAAGAAATTAGTATAAAAGCAAGCAGCAATGGCCAACTAGTTATTAATTGCAAACTTTCCTATACTTCTTAAATGTCTGGAATAGTAAGTTCTTTCAAAACAGAGTATGAAAGGAAGCTGCATCCGAGCCAAAATGCAGAGTGCACATAGATCACTGTGCCCACATCCCTGGTGTGTGGCAGTGGTTTGTGTGGTTGCATTCACACAGAGCAGACTCAATGTACTTCAGCTGGTGGGCCCGGAGGCTCCACCTTCTGTTTGCTCACTGGCTTTCCTCTCAAGAGCTCACTCTACCATTCCTTCATCTTCTATTATTTTTCTGGGCACTGGTAGCAGCTGTGATGATCCAGGGCACTGCATCAGCAGCTTGTGGGAACTGAGTATTTCCTGTATCATGCCCAAAAGCTGCAAGGTGCCACCATTCTTGAGCTGCAGCTTCATGCTGAAGTGAGCACTTGTCCCTTCCGTGGCTCAGAGTGAATTATTGCCTCTGCTTTCAGGAGAGGTTCAAGGCACACAGAGTGCAGCAGCCTCCTCCTGCCTTACACCATGCACATCTTCTTGCTTTTTCACATGACAGTGCTTTCTGCAACTCCACATAAAGAAATGAATTGTTGCTTGTTTAGGTATGGCAGTGTACAGTTGTGAACTAAGCAGCTGAGTAGAAGAGGGGTGGTTTTGTTCAAAATGCCAGGCAGATGTGTATCTTGTCAACTTCTCACTTTACCTAGTGATATTTTGTTGCTAATTGGTATTGTGACAATGAGGGAACTGCTTCCAAAGGAGTCTATTACTTAGTCCAAAATGGCTAATAAAAATGTCCTATGAATTGAAACGCAGTTCAGTTTGAAAGGAAATTATATCTCCCTGGAGACTAGTAAATGGTTTGGGAAAAAGGGCTCCACTGTTTTCTTTGTTGCAGCAATCTATGCTGGAAAATATATTTTTATTACAGCTGGTTGACTTTAAAGACATACTGGTTCAAATATATTGATGGGAGAATAAATGAAGAACAAGTTCTTGTGAATGCTGCTGAATTAAAATCAATGAACTGTAGGCACTCAAGGCGAGGCAAACAAGTCTTCAACTAATCAACATTTCCTTGGGTGTTCTGCTGGCCGATTTTACAGCCATGGGCAAATGAATAACTTTCTTTTCCTACAGGCTAGTTGTTATTGCTTTGGGTTGTTGTCACCCATAATGTTTTGCTGGCTTCTGTTTTATTTCTTTTTAATCCACTGTCATATTTGGTCTTATCAGTCTAAGAAATCTTTCCAAGAGCAGTCAGACCATCAAGAACATCTGGTTTATCTCTGTGTTTTCCCTAGGTTCGGTGTCTTCAGCATGATAGTTTATGAGTGTTTTTCCACCTTCATTAGTCAGACCACTTTATGAAGATGGGTAAACAACATTATCTCCACTTACCACCTGAAAACAGTGATGCATAGAGAGAATGAGTGGCTTCCTGAGGCAGCTCAGGACAATGAGTTCAATAATGAGTCACTACTGAGGTACCCAAATAGTCTGGTCTCTTAATGCCCAGCCCAAGTCTGATCTGCCATGGCATGGCTCCTACATATGGGAGAAGGGAAGCCAGAGACTCATGCCCCTCTGCTTTGTTCCTTTGGGTCTGCTGGACACGGCTGTTATGGGTGAGGAAAATACTTGCTGTCAGTCTTCCAAAAATAATAATAATAATAATAATAATAATAAAAGAAGTGTTTCTTAAAGTGTTCTCCAAAAATATTTACTGAATATTATCAACAAAGCTTTTGATGTGAGAACTAGAGACAGTTCAGCTGCAGTTCAGCAGAGATATTCCAGCTGGGCTTGGCTGAGACAGCCTCATCTCAGCAGCCACCCAGCTGTATCACTGTCTTGCCAAGACCTGGGGCATTGGACCAGCTCAGCTGTTTCTAAGTTATATTGATGCCATATCTGAAGATGAGCAAGCCTGACATCCAAACTCCCAGGATGTGTCAAATCAAACACTATTCACAATGGGTGAGTTGTGATATGTTCTGAGAGACACAGACGGTGCAGAGACTCAATCCTTTATTTCTAATTATGAGGGAATCCCCAAAAAATGAGATATGGGTTGGTTTTATACCTCTCCAAAAGCTAAGGAAATCTACATTTTCCTTCCCCTCAACCTGGATTAATGATTTCACAGCGTGTCAGTAATCTTTAAATAAGATTAATCTCTGGCCTATGAAGTTTCTTGTGGTTCCTTTCCAGCAGAAGATTTGGTCTCTACTTGCACTGTTGTAGTCTTTCTTGAAGCATCTGCAGCTTGCCATGGTCAGAGACCTGAAATTGGAGTAGGATAGACATTTGGCCTGTCCTGGCAATAAAATAAAATTAAACTTTTTGTAAACACCCACGGTCATGCACATAGAAAGACAGCACAGGGAATAAGTCCTGTGGTACACTTTTGGTAGACTAAGTCATGTATTATTGTCCCAGATTTGTTAAAATCAATAAATCATATCTGAAATACAGAGCAATGAATAGACTGGATTTGTCTCATTTGCTTAGGCTTTGATGAAGAAATGGAAGCACAGTATCCTTCAATGTGATTTTCATTCCTAGAATTAAAATTTCCTGTTTTTCTCTGTTGGTGGTGCTTTGATCTCTTGAATTGTTAAAAGCTGCCTCATTTTAGGGTGATGCAGTTTAACTGAGATACTTAACTGTCACTTTTTAAAATCTTAATATTAAGAATTATATGAAGCTTTGTGAGTGCCCTGTCAAGACTCCCTCTGCACTGACCACAGCCAGTAAAATGAGGGCAGGGATTCTTCTTACAAAGGATTTTGGGCAGAGAAATATCTGGTTTCTTATGAACACAAAAAGCATGTTCAGTATTTGTTGATAAAACACCAAAGAAGCAAACTTGTTTTTGAAGGGTATTGCTGCTGCTTGTGTAAGAAAACACCACAGTTCTGTGTTTAATGGAAAGATGCCAGTGTGCTTGGGCTGGCCTGAGTGTCCAGGGTGCCTGCTGCTGGGTTTCTAATGACAGTCCCCTTTCACAATTGCTGTGGCAGCACTACTCTGCGTGTATGAATAAATAAAAAAAGCTTTGACTGCAGTATGGAGGTTGTATATGGCAGCATGCAACTGGTTTAAAGTCCACTACAGCTACTGTCACACAGAGCCAGCTTTCTGGCTCCCTCTTCTAGGCCCAAAGCTTTGCTTTGTAGTGGGCATCCATTTTATCACCAGTGATTTGTGAGCCTGTATACGCACTCATGACATACAGCAGAGACCTCAGAGTGAAAAAGCTTTTTGTTTTCTTCTCCTCATCTTCACTGAGCATCTGTTTGGCTGCTGCTTGATAAGATGAAATTAAATTAATGAAATTTAATGCCTTGGATGCAGGAACAAAATGCACAATTGTGAAGCAACTGATAAAAATTACATAATGTTATATGCAATCCCAGTTTAATACATGTGAAATTATTTCTGCAAGAGTCAAATGGTGTCATTCAAGATTATATTTTAATGCAATACAAGGTCTTTGCCCTGAGAGATTCTAACTGGTAAAATCCCAGATGGGCTCCACTCTGTCTGTTGCTTATTCTCACAAGACTATCATGAGGGTCATTCAGAGAGATGTCTTTTCTCTTTCAAACTAATGCATCATGAATAAGCAGTGGAATCTTACTATCACATCCCTGAAATCCAGCTAGTATCATCTTTCTGTTTCCTTTTCTTCAGTAATCTAACTGACAAGGTACCAGTTTTAAAAGAAGGCCTATGGAGAAAACAGATACACCGATTTTGCATTCTGTTGCTTGTTTATCCTGTGTGTAAAGAAGGTCTGGGGTTTTTGTTTGATGGTTCTGGTGGCTTTTTTAATACCTTGTGAAATCTGCCTGCATGGTTTGATTGGATGATTTGTTGATATGACAGAGGAGAAGCTTTTACTGGCACCCTTTGGACGTTCCTTTTCAGGCCATTAGATAGAAATCATCTACAGTGGGATAAGGCTGCATTTGAGGGCCTGGAAGATCCAAGGTTCTTTTGGGGAATTTGAATTTGAAAACAAAAATATCACAAAAGCCAAAGCATTAATTCCATTTCCCCTTTACGTGAGCACCTGGATTGGTGAAAATAAAACCATAAGCCCACAGAATCATGAAACCTCCTGAAATAACAGGTGGACAACAGATAGCTCATGGCATTTTGGCATGGCCCTCCACAACCCACAGAGGGGGAAATGGCAAGAGAGGAGGGTGGATGAGCAGAAGGGCTGTGTCAGGACAGGGCACAGCCTGTGGTGCTTGGGGATCTCACACTGCAGCTTCACACACACAATTTCTCTGAGGTCAAAGCTGTTTCAAAATTGCTGCTCAGAGCTGCCTCCCTTCCTACCTACACTGCTTTGTCTATCATGCCATTACTCTGCTTGTAGGGCTTTTTCATTTCAACCAGACATGAAAACCATGCATTTGAGGAAAAAGTAACCTCCACAAGCCCACAATTTTTTTCTTGAAAAGTTTCTTAAACTTGCATTATGGCACAGTTTAACAAACAGTTTCACTGGTGTAAGTAAAAAGATGGTGAAATATAGCACATGGACAGAAATAACAGTGTGGGGGCAAAAGCTCTTTAAACTTAACCAAACAAGCTTTGCTCTTAAGGAGAATGCTCTCCTAACTGCAGCCTGGGGCTGTGCTCTGCCTACCAGGCAGCTGTGGGAAATGTTTTTGCAACTGATGCCTCCTTTATTCTTTAAAATGTTGCTGTTCCCAGTCCCTTCTGTAATAACAACAAAAAATGAAGTGTGGACATGATTTGTAAAACCCACGCAAACCACGGTTCGAAAAGTTCTGGAAAACAATTACTTTCATCAGTCTTCTAAGCAGCTTCTTTGCTTCCAGGAGCTTGGTAGGAGAGCTCCAAAATGGAGAAAGGACCTCCAGTGGGACTACACCAACTTACACTGAAATGTTTTCAATTTCTATGGTAGTTTGAAGTGATCTCAGGTGTGTGAGATTCCCTTCCCATTCAGCATGATGCAAACTCATGGGTTAAGTAAGAGCCCTTCCCAAGCTGTGATGGAACCAGGGTCTTGGCTGAGGCTTTGCAAAGCTCTGCTGCAGCCCTGTGCTGACTCTTTCTCCCACAGGGAACGTGATCAGTGGCAGAGACACTGTCGTGTTCACCTCACCTTATGTCTATGGCATGGGAGGAAGAGAAGCAGGGAAGGAGGTGAGTCAGGCAATGTCCCTGCTAGCATCCCTGTGCTTTTGGCTAGGGAGTGCTTGGACAGACAATTGAGTCTCTGCACATCTTCATTGAAAGGGACCCATTTCAGGCACCCATTTTAGTCTGACTCTAGGACGTGAAAAAGAAGTCCCCAAAACACTGGTGATTCCAACAGCTGGAAGAGTCTTTGCATTTGAGATAATGCTTTGCTCACTAGATTCAAAAATCTGCTTTTCTAAATTAATCTTTCCTCAAGTTACAAGAACTTGGGCCCATGGACCTTGTCTGCTTTTGCATTTGTAAATTTCTTAATATACAGGGAGCTGATGCTCTGACACAAATGCAATGGATGCAACAGTGAAAGAGAAACCCCAAGGCTTGTGATCTTGATATGACTAATTGCAGCTCTGGGCATTGCCTCAATACAGGCTACAAAATGTTATTCAGCCACNTCTTTCCTCAAGTTACAAGAACTTGGGCCCATGGACCTTGTCTGCTTTTGCATTTGTAAATTTCTTAATATACAGGGAGCTGATGCTCTGACACAAATGCAACGGATGCAACAGTGAAAGAGAAACCCCAAGGCTTGAGAGAAACCCCCTGATATGACTAATTGCAGCTGTCGGCATTGCCTCAATACAGGCTATAAAATGTTATTCAGACACTTGAGTATGAAGTACTTCCCCTACCGCCATTAATATCTCTCAGCCCCTTCTTGAGAATAAGATTATAAACTGAATATATGGAGCAATCCCATGTGTGTGCTGCTCCAGGATAACCCTAATCCTTCCTGAAGAACTTGGAGTTTTTTCCTCCTGGTTTCTCTCCTGTTATATGCCCATCCTGACAAGCTTGCAGCAGATTTTGTGTGACATGATTAAAAAAAATCAGATGTCTCAAAAATCTAGAGACTGCAAACAAAAAGCTAATCAGAATTGTTCAGTCCTCACAAAGTATTACTCCAGCAGGGCTATTTAGGTGCCTTATTGTGCTTTTGCATATCTTTCTAATTTTTTGTCTATTTTATAATGTTTAGTAACAAGTTCCTAGATTTTAATTACCTATCTGGGACTAACATAGTATTTCTGTAGCACTTTACCCTTAAGCTATGATACAACTTCAGAATTAAGACCAGGTTAATACAGCTTTGAAGAGTGGAGTGCCTTTCAGACTATTCATATTGAGTGCAGGAAGGGCTCCAAACTGTGATATCCCATTGTTCCAATGGAGGTCACTTGTGGGGAAAGCCCACACAGTTAGTATCTGCTGGGCAATTTGAACAACTATTCTGCCATAGCCCAAAAAGTTGATCACAAATATATTACAACATATAATTTAAAATAATACAGTAGAGAGAAAACTGGTAGCTGTGATTCAGTTTTAATCTTACTGCTGACATAGGAGAAATTAGATTGTGATTCTGGCTGTTTAGGATGGTGAAATCAGTCTAAGAAGAGAAATCAAAGAGAAATTGAGGGACTGTGAGTGTAATGGATCAAAACAAAGCAATTCTCTTCTTTCCCCATTTCCCTCTCTGCCCTCTTTGAGCCTGGTGTAAGTTGCCCCTAGCAATTATTTTTAAAAAATGGATAGTCATGCTTAGTAGGACAGTCTTCTTCTAAACCAGTGCCAATGCATTGGTAATAGCAGCAAGGAAACAGACCAAACACCAAAAAAATCTGTTCTTTGTTTACTCCGGCAAGAAATTAAGATCTGATGGTAGGGATTTTTCTTAAGCAGCAGCAAGCAAAGTGTTTCAAAGCCATGTATATGCCAGCTCTGTGTATAGGTATATTCTGTGATAGACTAAATCATCTGCATTGGAAGCAATGAGAATTGGATTATAGTCCTCAAGGATTTTGGCAGTGTATGGCTTGAAATAAAAGAGCCACTACTTGATTGTATTAAAGGGACTGGACGTGTAACTGTGTCCCCCAAACGTGTGGGATGATGACTAAAGGTGACTCAGTTCTGCAGGACTCTGAGTTCTTGAAATCCTGGAAGCCACTTAAATTCCTGCTGATCATAAAGTGAGGGCTGCCCTTCACCTCAAGGCCTGCAAGCCTTGGTCACCTATAGACACTGATGTGAAGAACTGTGATTTCCAGTAGCTTAGAAGGAGGAGAAGGTCTGCCTGGCTGGCAGGAAGATGGATGAGCTAATGGTTGGGGGCATGCTGGGGATCTCAGCAGAGGTGGCTGGACAGGCTCTAAAGCTGCTACTGCTTTCCCAGCAGGACAGACTGCTCCTGCTTTCAAGAGTTTAGATACAGGTTTTTACAGGAATCTGAGTTTTACCCTTTTCATCCAGAGGAAGTAAAAGGGTCAAGAAAATTCTCTAAGAAAAGAGAGGGAATAAGCACAACCATTTGAGAAATCAAATTTCTGTGATTTTCATGCAGGTCCTTTCTGCAGTGATGGGCTGAAGTGATATGTGAGGGAAGGGCTCTCACAGCCGACTCCTGGTGTTCAAGTATTATGATACACTCCTGCAAAGTTAATTCCTTAACAAGATAAGTTTTAATAGAGGTATTATATACCTTCTCTGACACATTCCTGCAGAAAATAATCTAGTCACCAGTAACTGACCCCATGTGAATTTAGGACTTATTATTAGGAAATCAGATGAAAGGTAGCTTTATGCAAGCCAGCTAGAATTGTGAAAGGAAGACACATTCTAGATGAAAGGGAAGACTCAGTCCAAATTAAAATATGTACTGTATTTGGTCACATCCCTGGCATGACGAAGGATGGCTTCCTACCCACAAATGATGATACTGTCTTCAGATAATTGCTCCCTTATCAGATAAATCACTGAATTTCTCATAAAAAAGGAATATATTCTTCTAGAAGATTGCTGTGGTGTCAGTCCATGATGTGTGGGTGGGAACAGAGCCCTGCCACGATGCCAATGAACCCGGCCAGCTCTGCTGAGATGCCAGGCTTAGTGCTTCCCAACAGTTTCCTTTTGTTTGCTCTCACAACCATTTCAGGCAGCGCTGAAAAAGTCCACTGACCCCAGTATCTCTTGCTTGTTCCTGCTACAGCACTGGGAGCTGGTGTCCTGGTGCTGCCAGCTCTCCCCCTGTACAACGTGAGGAGAAACCTTGGCCTCATTGGAAACTGCTCAAGTTTGTTTGGATAAACATTTGTGCCTCCGTGTTGCACTTTTGTATGTGTGCATAAGTCAGAAAGGGGGGATTTGAAGCTCTTACAGAATCCAGCAACCATGTCTGAAAAGTACAAGTGTCTACTTCTGGATATTTGGGAAATCTTTGCTGTTGAACCTCATAGATGTGGATGTATGATGGACACCTATAGCACTCTGTGGCCCACATAGTGTCACTCAATCTGCAACATCGGAACTTCAGGAAGTACCCCACAAGGATGAGAAATGGGAGCTCAGGGTCATTTTTACTATCTGCCAGCAAACAAAGCCCTTCTACATCCAGAGGCAAGGCTGCAAGAGCATTTCTGCTGTGTATTGCTCATTTCCAAAACAAAATTAAAGATCACATGAGAACTCTGGTCTTTGAAACTTCCCCCAAAGTGGACACTGGCATAGGTGGCACTCAGTGGTGAGGAGGTGGCCTGGAAGGGGGGGTGTGCTGAGCACAGCCAGGTACTCCAGACCAGTGTTTCACCCCTGTGCCCAAAGTACAATTTCAATGAAAACGTGCAGAAGGATATATAAGGATCAAAATCTCCCAGCACTCAATGAGAAGGTGATTTTCTAAAGACCTGGCTGGTCAGAATGGTGCCACATTTGTGTCTCTAACATTGTGTCTAACATGCCCTCATTCAGATGGTCTCTATGGCTCAGGATAGCTTTTATCACTTTAAGCAGAGTAATACTTGTACATAAAAAACATTTTTGCAAGCAGTAGTGTGTAGTATCAATGAATTAGCAGCTTCCTGGATTTTGCTTTGGTTTTAGATAATTAACAAGCACACAGGCAAAATTAATCCACTCTCTGGCTAAGAGTCAACTCACTCAGTTGTAGGATGTATGATCAGTAATTTTATTTTAAAATAAATAACTAAATAAATGTAGATTACTGTTTTTTTTATTTTGTCAATTTTCCTCAAGAAAGAATCAGAGAACTACTGCTGATGGTTGGCTGTTTCCCCAGAGAAATTTCAACACATCTTGCGTCCTCTTTTTCATGCCAAGTCCCAAGTGTACAAGCATCTTATCAGATTAATTCTGGTGGCAGGCTTTTCAATTATTGTTATGACTGTTTACTCTAAGCATTGATGGGGAATTTAGAAAAAATTATTATGTGATGAAGCTCAAATGCAAGATTTTGATCACAGAGAAAATGTAATGATTAACGTATTCATATTGGACTAATGTCACTGATTAAAATTGAATTAGTCCTGATTTACACGAGCCTGTACTGAATTAAGTCAATAATGCTCATCTCCATTCAAGGAAATACTGTGAAAACATGTTTAATCAGTACAACTGATGGAGAGAAGGTAATTTCTTTCTTATTGGTTTCAACTTTGTCTGTCATGAATGATATGGTAATTCCTCTTTGAGCTGCAAATGAGCTGTCAGCCTTTCTAGCCTCTGCAATAATTTTCAACACTGATTATAGTCGAGATCAGCTGTTCATTTTGACTTTCAACACTTAGCATTTGTGTGAGAGCTGCCATAAACTATTGGGATCTAATGCCCTTAATGATCATAAAGGAACTGGTATTTCAAGTCCTGTTTTTTAAATAAAATTTTTATCCTACCAGTAATTTTCAGGGATGACTGTAGCTGGAGCACATTGTCTCATTTTGAATTTCTCAGTTAAACAACAAAAGAAGCTTTTTCATTTACAAATATTCTAAGTCTTTGGATATTTGCTTTGTGCCCCTAAGGGACAGCTTACTGCAGTTGTCTGAGTCTGTAGGTAGAGGACAGGATGTTGTCCAAATAAATTTAAAAAAACCCCAACTTTGCAGCCCTTAAATCAAAAGAAGTCTCCATACATTTTTGGAGCAGCAGCTAAAACATCTTCAGGTATAATTTATGCTGTTGACAGCCATTGCATATATAACACCAGGAAGTCTGGTTTCAATTCTTGTAATATTCCTGGGGAGGTGGGTGGCTTAGTTAATAAACTTGATCTTTCACCTTCGGAATCAGATTGAGTTCCCTTGTTGCAACATGCCTGTCTTTAATTTGGATGCTCGTTTACTTACAGAGGTTACCTGCTGACCTGCAAGAATTAGAAATTGATGTCTAACACACATCACCAAGTCTGCAGGCAGATGTGCAGTGAAAGGAGCACAGAAGTGGTCATCTGCCCTGGGCAAAATGCCTGAGGGGCATCCTCTGGTGGCCAAGAGGGCTGTGGGCATGGGGAGAGGGCAGGAAACCATGGCTTCTCCGGGTTACTGTGGTAAGGAGACATTCCTGAAGTGTTTAAGGCTGGAGGTACATATCCTGTCCCATGCTGCTGTGTTTGGTCTGCTCAGGGTGCTGCCAGCATCCACCTGCTCCAAAGAGAGCAGTCAGGCTGGGATGTCAGCAAGATGGCTGCTCCTCCAAAGGCTGTTCAGGGTCATCAGAGCACAAAATTCAGCATTTACTGAGCATGACCATTGTGAGACAGAGGCCATCAAAAGCAGGTATATTTTGAAGTGACTGACTCCCATGTGCTAGCTCAAGCCTCAGCCTCAACACTACAAAAACAAGAAACAAAGCTTTTCAGTAACACAGAATATTCCACATTGGTGCCCACACACACACGGTCACTTCCCAGCTCTCATGTCCCTGAGGCATTCAGGTTCCTTCATGCCTTAGATTCTTTGGCTGTCTCTTGCATATCCATCACGAAACACCCAGAAAACAGACCCTGAAATAAAGGACAGATAAATCAGACTTTGACTCCTATTAACTCAAGACACTTCAGTGCCCTTAACATTGGTGGTTGGCATATATAAAAAGAGGCTCCCAGAGGAGAGTCACTAAGCTGATCACAGGGCTGGGCAGCTCTCTGATGAAGACAGGCTGTGAAAGCTGAAGCTGTTCAGCCTGGAGAAGAGAAAGCCCTGGGGAGATCTTGTAGCAAGCAGCCTTCCTGTGCGTAAGGGTGGCCTATAAAAAGCTGGAGAGGGACATAACACAAGGGCATGTAGTGGCAGGACAAGGAGGAATGGCCTTAAGCTAAAGGAGGGTAGGTTTAGACCAGCTATCGTGAAGAAATTCTTTACTGTGAGGGTGGTGAAGCACTGGAACAAGTTGCCCAGGGAGGTTGTGAATTCCCCATTCCCAGAGTAGTTAAAGACCAGTCTGGATGGGACTGTGAGTAACCTGGGCAAGTGGAAAGTTTCCTGGCCATGGTAAGGGTTTGGGGATAAGTGATCTTTAATGTCACTTCCAACCCAAACCATTCACTTTGTCAGGCTAAGGAAGGCATAGAGCTCCCCAAGCAGCAGAATTATTTTCATTTATAGGCCCTGGAAAGTATTACAATAATTATGACTTGAAATGCAGTTTTTTCTGGATCATCAAGCTAATATCTGAAAGTGCTAGACAGGAACCTGGCTTATCAATGAGTGTCTTCTTACTGAACTTTCTTTGCTCTGCCTGATAAAGCAAGAAAAGTTTGTCTGTCTGCTTTAGTGTTTGAAACCCTAAGCCTAACCTCAATCTGAAATGTACCTGAGTAGCAGATCAAACAGGAAGAGATCCTCTGCTTGATGTGCTATATTCCTCTTACATCCCAACTCCCTGGCTGGCAACTGCAAGATGATGCAGTAATGGTGTCCTAAAATTCTTTCAGCTCTGGACTCCTAAATAGCTTCAACCTCAAATGTACTCAGGGGACCAACCACTTCTGTAAATCATGCAAGTGCCCCACTAAAAGCAGCTCTCTGCCTGCCTTTCAGGGCTCTGCAGGTTGTGACAAGAATAACCAGTCTGTCTGCTTTTGCTTCTCTGATTTAACTGATTTCAGGGATGGGATGGCCCCATGGGCTACATATCACTTTAGGGGTAAATTTCTCATGACAGACATTTATGCACTTAAGGACATTTTTTACTGAGACATGCTGTAAAGCCTTGGCAATAAACCATGGGGGCTGAAGGCTGTTATGTCCTGCTATATAATTGCATTTCACAAGACATTTCAGGTTAGAGGTAGAGAAAAATGAAGCAGCCAAACAAGTTATGCTACCTGTATCCTGCACAGACCAGAAAGAGAGGGAGAGGTTTCATACTACAGAGAATTGGAGCTTCTTATGTAGTTTATGGTCTCCTGGGAAGTTACAATGTTAGGGATTAGATTACAATTAGGGGTATGGGGATTTAAAGCATCTAGACAGCGTTTTTACTCTCAGCAGGGCACTGAGAGTAGGAGGGGCATCTGTTTATGGTCTTAAGGTTGGAGCTATCTTGGAGTACAGTTACTAATATCACGATGATGAGAGAGGACCTAAAGCAGATAGAGAGCCTCTCCTTGCTGCTTCCTGCAGCCTCTAAAACGTCAGGAAAGAACAGAAGTTGGAGATACTCAGGTAAGGCAGGTCCTGCCTACATAACTGCCTTAAATGTTGGATGCAGATCCCAATGAATTTAGAGATATTTTTCTGAAGTTACTTTGCAGCAACAAGATTTTGGGAAAGAAGTGTTCTGCTTTGGAGAGTTGAAGTGGTTACATCATTGAGCACAGCCCGGTGTCATATTCCAAGAAAAGGTTCCCTCAGGATGAAGCACACAGGCTAAGTTAATGTCAGGTTTAAGGTTTGAGTTGGACAAGTGAAAGAATCTGTTCTTGATGCTTTTTGCAGGGCTAGAAGAATTTTATGGAGAGGGGTTACATTTGATAGTCAAGATCCTTTTATCATGACTTCAGATAGGTATGGTCTTTTGGAAATTTCTGAGCTTATGCATGGGGATGATTGTGAGACCCAAAAGCCTTCCCTGCGGGATGTTGTAGGGGGCAGGCAGAGGTTGAAAATCTGGTGGTGAACTGAAGGCAGTCTGTCCCTCATGTCTCTCTATATATGGAGATTCCATGTACATTCATTTGGGATTTGTGGTTGGGAGCAGGGATAAAGAGCTGGAAACAGCTAAACACAATTTTATTGCTGTGCAAGAGCTTAGAAGGATGAGGTGAGAAGAAGAATTTGGCAGCCCCAAGCCCTTCTGTGATGATTTCAAGGAAGGTGCTCCTCCCCATATACCTGCTTTTGGGGTCCAGGTCTTGATGTGCTGTCTTGTATGCTCCAGGCAGTAAGGGTGGAAGTAGCTGATAGAATGGTTGAGAAGCTTAGTTTCAGTCTGAAATAATTCCTGCTAAAATGAATTTCATGCTTGTTTTGGGTGGGGATATGGGGTAAAGCTGGAGGGGGCAGAGTGGTTTCACAGAACCAGACACAGCCAGTAAATTCATTATTCTTCAGTACTACACAATGCAGAAAGTTTTGATGAGAACAAGAGCTCTTTTCCTTGTATTGTTATTTACTGTGTGGGATACACAGCTTTTTAGTTATCTAGATCCTCTCCCCATCTTTCTGGAATGAGTAAGGCACAATAAGACCAGACATTCTTCCTGCTATGATTTCTTAAAGTGCAACCCTGACACACACATACATAGACATACAGACACACAGACACACAGACACACAGACACACTCATACACATACCCCATCCCCATCCCCACCTTGGTTTGAGGCCTTCTCCTCATAGATTTGCAGTATTGTGGGCCTTGGAGGGCAACACAAAAATAGAGTGTCCAAGTACACTATGTTGTAGCAGCTGGAACCCACAACATGATACACAGCTAAATCATTACTTCCTCTAATTCACAAGACAAACCCTAGAAATCCACCTAATACAAGTCCTATCCCTAACTTTTCAGACTTTTCATGGTGCTACAAAAATAAACTGTCTGTTTGCTGTAGGTCTACTAATCATAATCCATCCCTGATGCCCCTGGAGTTGCTGTCAAACTGCACTAACACCAGCCCTGTTCTGTGTTGCTGAGCCCTACAGGGTGCAGCGAGACTAACCCGGCAATGTGGAGAACCCTCTAATAAAAATCTGTCATACTGGGCCTTGTTTGATACTGTTGGAGTAGCGTGTGTAGATCCCCTGGCTGTACAAAGCTAAAATTGAGTTTATCATCAAGCTATTTGACAAGGCTTCTGGGTCAGAATCTCCGTGCTGTGCAGTAGTGGGTAGCACCCCTCTTCTCCAATGGAGAAGATTTGAAAATGCAACAGGATTTGAAAAATGCAACAAATATGGCCGGTCTAGGTGTGTTTCCTTCTAGAAAGAAACCTGATCCCATCTCTAAGTCACAACCAAAGGAAGTGGTTCATGCAACAAAAAGCAATATAAGGGGCCTACAAACCCTGTGGTTCAGTTTTTCTCCCAACCTTTCCATCTTCCTCAAAGCTTAACAAATACAGTTTTTTCTTGAAGATGCTTTTTGTTATTCATCCCTAATGCAAATTTTTAGTGTTTCCAGGGACTTGCTGTAACAGAAAAATGAAATGAGGCTGAGAAGTACTTATAGTACTTGGTATATTGGTTGCTTTCGAGACTCTGCAGAATGCAGCAATAATTAATGTGTAGAGTTTTACATTCCTAAACGCTGATCCTAGTTGTATCTAAAAAATTTTCCAGATGCTGATCTTTATTGTCAATGGTGTTGCAGAATCTGCATAGTATCTTCAGCACCACCAGTAGCAGTCTTGACCTGTACTTCTTTGGTTCAGTACTCTCCATTTAAATACCTGGAAGCCTCCAGAGGCTCTCTCACACCATCTAATCTCATCACACCCTACTAATCCTTTCTGGCTTCTGCATAAGTGAGCAGGAAATGCCTACCCACATCTTCAGGATCTGGATTACATGCTTCAGTCCTAGGTGCATTTATGGGGCCAGGCTTTAAATCGCAATATAAGGGCTTGCAACAGTGAAGTGAGTCTTCAGTGCACTTTTCCAGACTCTTCAGGGTGTCATAAGAATGACATCTGTATTCTCAGGTTCTAGAAGCCTAATCCAAACATTACCATGCTTCCTTAATTCCGGAAAAAAATCCAACACTTTCTTTGACATTTCCTGAATCCCTATGACCTGCCATGGAGCTGTGCCACTTCACACAATCCAGCAGATGTTTTCTGATATTTTGTTCTGCTGATGACTCATGCCAGAAAATTAAGTTGGGAAGTTCTGTTGGGCAGAATGCATTTGGGAGCAAAACTGAGAGAGAAGAGTTGCAGTGCCTGAGTGTGTCCCCTTCTCTGTGCCTTGCACATGCATTTTCCTTTGTAATTCAGCACTGACAAAATGGTAAGGAGAGAAACATTACTGCTTTGGTATTCCTGGTATCCCCAGGAGTCAGACTGTTTGTGTTACGTCTCTGATTGCCAGGTCCTGTTATACTGTAGGGGAATTTCTTTCCACCTGTGTTGCTTTGCCATGGATTTCATCACAGTAGGGAAGCAAATGGGCCAGGTTCAATCAAAGAGAATTCCTTATCTCCTGCAGACTGTCTCTGCTTGGGGGTGCAGCTCTCAGTGGTCTCTACTGTAGCAGGCAGAATTTCTCCTTATTGGTATCATCTGGGTTCAATTAAGTCTACATTCTTTATCAGGAGAATTCAAGTGCAAACATCCAGCTACTTTTGGCTTGTGTTACCATGGACATGGTTGGAGAGGTAATCTATAGACATCTGTGACTGTAATTCCACTGCTGTTGTTGAAGTAGGAATTTTCTAAACTTTAGTCAGCATTTAAGGAGATGAGTAGATTGAGGTTTAACTTATGTTAGTCAGAGGTGCTGTTTGGTGTGGATATTTTGCACGCAGTGTCTGTTATACTGAGATCATTATTTTGTGCCAAAGCCAAACATTCCAGCACCAGTGACTTAAAAATATGAAACCAAAGTGTAAACCAGCTAAAGAGTGGAGACAGCATGTGATGATGTCGGTCTATATAACAGGACTCCAACATCACCTCAGGCCTTGAGCCTTACCCATCTGAAGGCATCCTTTTAGAAGACCAGATCAACTCTCACATGTCTCATATCCTATCCCATCATCTGGGATAGGGAGGATTTCAAAGGATGACTCCACCTCACAGCCTAGAGGATGCAATAGGCACTCGATGCTGATGTCCATTACTAAAGGACATGAGCCACAGTCTTCACATTTCAAATGGGTGCCCTCACTTCTGGACTCTAAACCTGGGAACAAATTGTCTTTAATTAAATGGATGTTTTGAAAATGTGACTACTGTGCTTCAGCTGGAGTAGTCTCTTAGCTCTCAGATGTTTGGGCTCCAATGGCTTCAGAAAGTCAAATGGCCCAACAAGAGTGCCCACAAAGCTAGAGAGCGACTTACCAGTGCCTCAGGAGGATGGGGTCAAGCCGCAAGGGAGATAAAAGACCAAGCATTTCTGCAGCTCTGTGTCTTTATGAGCTTTGAAAAAGTCACCTTCCTTTCTCTGTCTTTAAAAATAGTCTCACAGAAGCTACTCTGACTTAACAAGAAATTAATAGCAATCCTTGAATTTTTATAAAGCAGCATTTCCCAACATTTCTCTAGCATTTCACCTTGCCTCTGCCTAGCGCAGAGCTTTATTCTGGGATTTGACATTTTCTGGTTCTTGTCAAATTGACACCAAGCATGATGTACATAATTCTTACGAGGGAATGGCAAGTACCACTTCTCTGCTGTTTCCTATGAGGAAAATCTAAGAGAATTATGATTGTTCAGACTGGAGAGGAAGATACTTCAGTGTGATCAAATTGTGGCCTTCCAGGACCTAAGAGGGACCAACGAGAAAGATGGAGAGAGACTATTGGAAGAGCATGTAATGACAGGACAACAGGAAATGGCTTCAAACTGAAAGAGAGTAGGTTTAGATTTGATATGAGGAAGAAATTTACTGTGAGGTTGGTGAAACACTGGATAGGGTTGCCCAGAAGTTGTGGCTACCGAATCCCTGAAAGCGTTCAAGGCCATATTGGATGGGGCTCTGAGAAACCTGATTTATTGGAAGGTATTTCTTCCCATGGTAGGGGGCTTGGAACCAGGTGATCTTTAAGGTCTCTTCCAACCTGAACCATTCTACAATTCTGTGATTCTACGACAAAGAGATTGTTTCACTAATTTGTGTTGCTTCTTCCCTTCACTTTTTCCCCCCAAAGTCTATTGCACCTATAAAAAAATTCAATACTCTTGTTTTGAACTGGTCTTGTAGAAATCCATTAAACAGTGCATGATGAATACATAAGGCAATTAATGGCAAAACTTTCCATAACATTCAGTAGTTATTGGTACCATGAAATAAAAAGTGTCATCTTTTGCAAAGTAACAGTTCAAGTGCATGCTGTAGGCCAGTAAAAATACATAGTGTATTGAGTTAATTTAGCCAGCATTGAAAAAAAAGAGTTGTATTTATGTATGGCAAAACTGCTGGAAACTAAATTGAGGGAGTGAGATGGACCTTTGGGTGGAAATTTCTCTTCCATAAGAATCAGTGCTCCAAAACCTTGTGCTCAGGACTAACCAGGCACTTAGCCAAGTCCCAAAGGGCTACAGAGACTGGGTCTCTGACATGTGAGTTGGGTTGACTGAGGGCTGCAGGCTCGTCTAGGCCCTGACAAGGCTTGCTGGTGCAATACATGCAACCTCCTGGCAATGGGAAGTGCTATCACATCCCTCAGTTCTCTGAGGTGGCTTATCCATTGAGGCATTAAAAGCAGCTACCTAAAGATTTCAAGCACTTATCAGAGAGAAGCATAATTTATCCAAAGTTCAGCTAAGTCTGCATAAAACCTTAATTTGTCCAGCTGAGCATGAGGTCAGTGTGATCTACGGGAGCAGGTCTGTGGGCAGAGGTAGGACTACACCCATGACTGGTGCTATGCTCTGCTTGTCTCCATCTGCTGTTCCTCTTCCTATTGCCTGCCAACACAGCTGGGTTTGGGGACATGCTTGGGAACATTGGTGCTATAGCTTAAATACAAGTCTGTGTGCAAGCATTAATATGTCTCATGCTCTGATTTTTTGAACCCAAGTTCATGTTCATTTTGGAGCCTTTAGACAAGACCAGAGGGTGAGCTGGGCAGTGAAGCTGAACAGTGTGATTGATTTTTCCTGTTAGCCTGTGGCAAAGTACAGCCCTCTTTCAGTGCAGACAGTGCAGATCCTTTGTGGATCTGTTGAGTAGATCTGGAGTTATGGCAGATTTTCCAGAGCTGAAGAAGATTTTGGTCCATGA
The DNA here is from genome assembly GCA_013397295.1 of Polioptila caerulea. Taxonomy (NCBI): domain Eukaryota; kingdom Metazoa; phylum Chordata; class Aves; order Passeriformes; family Certhiidae; genus Polioptila; species Polioptila caerulea. Next base: position 711,663 of record VYXF01002452.1, read on the forward strand.
CTGTAACTCTGGTGAATGCAGTGTTGTGTCTTGGGATGACTGCTAAGGTTTCTTGCCAGCCTTCAAAAGCAGAGGGAGGTCATTTCCATTCCTAATTAGCTCTATAGAAATTGAATTAGCTTAAGTTTCTGAGGAGAGCAGAGCCGGCTCTGGAAGCGATTCTGCTTCTGGCCCAGATGCTAACCAACATCTGTGCTGTCTGGGTCTTGCCTGGGCTGAAGCCAGATACCATGTCAGTAAATACATATTTATTGCTTTACACACATATCCTTGCACAGAGCACAGCCCACATATGCACAGACATTTATCTTTGTACTTTGCACACGTGAATTTCTTATTTTCCGAGGAGGACATCTTAGCTGGAAATAATGTCTGGAGCAGATAGGCTGAGAAGTCTTTGATGAGCAAATGGTTATTGTTAGTCTCAGCAACAAGAGCAGTCATCAGTTAAGGAGAGTGCCACTACAATTGAATAATGTTGGGTTTTATTATTTCTTTGCATAGAAAAAGGCTGGGTTGACTGAGCTTTAAAAACCAGTATTCTGCAAATGTTTTATCTGCATAGTCATGTTTCCTTTCTTGGCCGAGCTTGGAAAAAAGTCAGATGCATGCAAGATTTCAAGTGTCTCTGAAGCATTTGTTAGGGCTTAATTTGATTATAGACTTAACAGAAGTTTTTAGAGCCAGTTTTATTTCTTTAGTAGTCTTTTAGTTTATTATCTTCAGATTTAGTGATTAACATTACATTCTGAATGGGACACAGCCTTGTAACAGGTGGAAAACTAATTTTTTTGGGGACACAATAGGCAGCACAATTCAATTTGGTATATAAGCAATCATTTAGATGAGAAACAAGGTCAAAATCATTGCGTAAATCATTGGGTTTGTGGAAGTGTAATTCCACTGCAGTGGATGAAAAGGCACCAGGACCACTTCATAGGAACCAGCTCCTTGGGGAAAGAGATACCAACTTTGGACTTTGCATGTTGTGAAGTCCAGATTTTCTTCTCATGAAAGCATAATCTCTTTTCTTTTTTCTTTTCTTTTCTTTTCTTTTCTTTTCTTTTCTTTTCTTTTCTTTTCTTTTCTTTTCTTTTCTTTTCTTTTCTTTTCT
>VYXF01002452.1:712890-793317 GCA_013397295.1 Polioptila caerulea
TCTCTTCTCTTTTTTATTTTCTTTTTTTTTTCCTAAATCTGGCTTCAACATATGATTTCATTACTGTTTCGTTCACTCAAAGTCCGATTTACAGAAGTGGGTTCCTAATGTATCATGTGACATTTTCAATACATTTCTAGAGATCCATCTGCAATTATGTGCCCTGGCTCTCCTCCATATTATTATTATTTAAAAAAAAATAATAATTAGGATAGTCTAGTGATTTGCCATTTACAGATTCACATGGGCCCGTAGGATTTCTGTGGTAAATTACAACAAGTATCCTCCGAAGATTCCTAAATACAATTTCTAATACATAATTTTAATATTACAATTAAAAATCTCTTTGGAAATTTGGAAATAATTTCCTGATTTTCTTTGTTGGAACAGAAAGGATAACTCATGCTTTAGAGATTTTTTTAATACTTTATCACTTTTATAACTGTAAAAGGATTAAAAAAATTAGCTGGATGTGAGGTCAGGTCTTTTTGCTGTCAATATCTTCATAAAAGCAAGTGCATCTTCATTTTGGTTGTATTAACATTTTGGACACTTGTGTTACCCAAGTCTATTCATTCTTTGATGCTGGACTGACATGATGGGAGGTGTTTGAGCAGTCAGTTTTTTTGACATGAAACTGTCCAAGAGTGAAATGATTTTCCGAGTCCCGCGACGATATCTTGCCTCTTGCCATGTGTTCCCATTGGTCAGTTCTGTGCCTTTTGGCACTGCAGGCAAACAGTGTTCCAGCTTTGTGAGGAATATTTCACTCACAGAATTCTCTCATAATCTTTTTCATTTGAAAAGTTCATTGAAAGTAATATCTACCTTTGAATACTTACAGCAGCTATGCACAGGAGATGGGGATGAAAGAGTGGAAGAGAAGGGTGTATGTACACGGTGCTGGTCTCTGCTCGTTCACCTACTCTTCAAATTAGACTTATTTGCTGTCTCTTTGTCCCCATCCATTGGCCCTGTGGAGCTATGGCCACACAGCCCAGAGTGGCTCTCACCATCAAGCCATTCCTTGGGTGACAGAATGGAGCTGGTGCTGGATTTTGGTGACTGTCCTTGACACTCTGTCACAAATCCAGGCAGCCAGACGGATTATAAGACTTTACCTCCAGAATTTGTGCTACCTTGGAGGTACAAACCAACTGGAAATCCTGCAGATCGTACCAGTGGAGATTTTTTCCATGCTGAACAGAGAAGAGAGCTCATCCATGGTTCAGCTGAGCTGCAGTGAGCTTTGTCTGCCAGACCTGCCCAGCAGGCTGGATTCATCTCTGGGGTAGGGCAATGGCTCCTAAAGGTTTAACCACCTTTGTTCCCACTCTCTGGACATATTTTGGCTGTTGCAGGGGATGTAGCTGCCTCAGATAAAAAAGATCACAAGCTTGCATTGTTCTTAACTAGCAGCATTTCTCAGTAATTCTCTAATTCAAAGCAGGCTTTGCTCACTTTTATGCTCTCTGTACAAGCCACGATGATGATAGGATTTCCGAAATCAAAGCTGAGCCCTGAACCAAATTAGGAGAGAAAAAGCCACACTGCCTGGTTCGGGAGAGCCGAGAATAATTGTGGAGGATCCTCCCAGCCGGTTTGGCAGTGATGGTGAAGGAATGGTTTTCTTCTATCAAACTTGCTTTATTTTTATTGCAAAATAAACATTTTCTGGGCATTGCATGGCAATTACTCACTCTGCCCCTCCAGGGATGAGGTTGCAGCAACCGCACATCACAGAGAAAGGCAAAACTTTCCCATTTAGATTAAAACATCAAACAAAGTGAACATCAATGGAGCTTGCTGTTTGCTCCTCTTCAGACTGGCTCACACTATTTCTCTAAACACTGTGTCTGCATTAACAGATTGGGCTTTAAACTTGATTTGACAGATAAACTGCCCTTCAACTTTTTGCCCCAGTATGGCAATAAGGCTTATTCTGTATTCTTTTACCTTCTTCTTTTCAGGAAAACTTGTTCACTGGGACAGGCCAACCCATTCAATAATTTCAGGTATGGTATTACAAAAAGTTAATTAAATAGGGTAGTAAATTTATTAAAAAATGACTTACTATTAGCTAAGGTCATTCACCATGGCAGAACATAACAAAAGGAGTAATTAAATAAGCTATTGGAAAAATAATGTGAAATTGAGCCTAAAGGAACAGTTATCTTTCAGACTGATCTAGATTTATACTGCTCAGCCCTGCACACAAACAGAATGATTGTAAAGTCAGAAATATGTGATTTCTCAGCTCTTTAGGGCTATCCTTCCAAAATATCTTCAGCTAATACTGAAAATAATTGAGTGATACTAAAACATTTGGTAAAAAGTTAAGTTTTCCATGAAATTACAGCTGCTCAGTTAACAATTGTTTCTTGCTTCACAGGAAGAAAGAAAAGTACTTTAAATGCCACATCAGGGTGACTGGTTTGCTAATGCTGTTTAAGTAATGGTTACCATTTCACTTTTATTGTGCTCTTGTTAATTAAGTCCCACAATTAAAGAAAATAGAAATTCAATAAGAGGAAATAGAGTTCTTAAATTATTAAATGCTATACATCTGTGAAATCTGGCTGAGAAATAAGGTTTCAATACTTGATTTAGTATTCAATAGTTTTTCATTAAGCTTTAGAAACAAAAAAAAAAAAGTTTTTGACCTACATAGCCAGGATAAACCTATTTTAAATGTTGTTGAAGATAAATAAAGAAAGAGAAATACTGTCTCCATGTTCAACTTAAAAAGACTGTGATATCAGCTCAGTGTGTCAGAGCATAGTGCCAGGAACACCAAGGTCATGGTTTTGAACCCTGTGTGGGCCATTTGCTTAAGGATTGGGCTTGATGATGCTTGTGGGTCCCTTCAAACTCAGAATATTTTGTGATGTCCCTTGGTTCTGGACCATACCTGACCCACAGCACTCGCTGCTCGTGGTGGCTTTGGTCATCCACGCAGAGCCAGTGCTGAGGCTTGGTTACAGCTTCATTCCAGGTTCCCTGCTCCTCTGCAGGTGTCTGTGAAATCTAAAACAAGAAACCAGGAATCTAATAAACACTTAAACAGAAAATCATAGAGGATCTGAACTACCTAATCAAGCAACAATATTTTTTTTTATTTTGTTGATCAGACAGGTGTGTTAGCCTCTTTATTATCCAGACTGCTAAATCTATAGCTCTGCAGATTCCCAGGAGTGGGATGTGACAGCAGTGGGATGCTATATGAGTGCATGGCAGTGACCCCACACTCATGAACTTTGGCTGTTTTGTTCTAGAACTCTTTTATTTTATTTTCCTGAAGGTTACATAGGATAAACACTTAGTCTCAGAAACATTTTTACAGTGGCCCAGTGAAATGGGTTTCTTTTGCCAGTATGAATGAATTATATTAAAAATTGTGCTTGAGTAGCACACACTGAAAAAGCATGAAATTATTTTCCAGAAAGTTTTCCCAGCTTTCTCCATGGCTAAATGCACCCTTCTACTTCCACATTCTTCAAATTCGAAAATTTACTTAATTTGTATATTAATGAACTTTTTTGCTAAAAATATTTCTGGTTTGGACAGTAAGGACATGTACTAGTTGTATTATCTGTCTGCATCTCTCTGACAAATACTGAAATCTGCATCAGCTTACCTTTCTTCCACTCCACTTCTTTTTGACTATTAGAGATGACTGACAAATAGAAAAGCAGTGAGCTTATTTTTTGCTTCCCTGTGATACATAAAAATGTTCTCTTTGCATTAGAAGTTCAGAATTAATCTGTCCTTGAAAATGCTACAAGTTGCTGTAGGAATGAAAAATTAAACTCAGCAGTACCCAGAAACAGGAAATTATTCTTATCCCACTGGGTTTGCAAGTGCAAAGCCTGGTGTGTAGAACAATAGTTCCTTAAAACCCAGAACCATGGAAATTACACCACATATTGCTTTCTGTTTCACATGTTGTTATTTGATTCAGCTCTCTTCACCTGTTTTTGTTCTAATTTTTTAAGAGTAACAGTAAGTGAACTGTGAAAATGTGTGTATGATGTTTCCATGGCTAATCCAAATTTAGTTATGAGGTTTTAGCACCTATTTTACTGTAACTACTTGATCTAAACAGATAGAAATGTACACAAAAAATGCAGTATTGAGTGCTGAACTATGCCAATAAATATTGAAACATGAAAGTGACAAAGATTTTATTATTCTTGCAGAGGTGCAAACATATCTTGTAAAGTGTTAACCCATCTTTCTTAGGCTTGGAGTTGTTCACAACAATTAAAATATTACATTCACAACATTAAAGTAAGTAAAAATGTCAACTAAAAAGAAAGAAGTGGATTTTTAGCCTGTTTGGAATATGTATGCTATGTTGACTTTGAGTAACAATTTTCCAAGCTTACATGAAATCATGTCTAGCTCCAACTCCCATTCCATGGGCAGGGATGCTTTCCACTAGACCAGGCTCCTCAAAGCCCCATCCAGCCTGATCCAGCCTGGCCTCTTCCTTATTGGCAGTTGCTGCTTTTTAAATAGGGACAAAAGCAAAGAAGTCCTCAGCTTTCCTATGCTCTCTGTGAGCAGCAATAAATGGTCTCCCCACTGCAAAGCTGCTTCATTCCTCATGTGTCCACCCCGACCCCCTGTGATTCTCCTTTGTCACTGCCTTGTCACCACCGGCATCACTTTGGTGTCTGCCCTGCTGCCTGCACTGCACTGCTAAAAATACTGACATAGCAGAGATTGTTAGAGAGACACTTTTAAAATCTTGGGTGTGTCCATTTATTTCTGTATAAATATTCGAGTTAAATTAATTCAGTACCAATCCAAACACTTTGGAGAAATTCAAATAAACTGTATCAGTCAACATGGTTGCCTTTATCAACAAGAAATGTCATCTTCTCCAAAACAGAAATGGTTTGTTTGACAAGATCTGTGCTCCTTGAAACCCTACACGCCTGATATGGTTCTGTGTTACTCTCATAATATTGGGTTTTTTTTAGAGACAATATGTTCCATTACTTTGCTTGGGTAGAGAAGCAATGTAGCAGTTCCTGGGTAGATCCTCTTCATCTTTTTCAGTCTCGGAAAAATAAGAATGTATCAAAGCCAGGGAAAATGTCAATATGTTTACTCCTAAGTATTACTTTCAGCAATTCCCCAGCCTTTAGGACCCTCTGGGGTAAGTTCTTTGGTCCTTTTGATTTAAGAAAATTCAATTTTAGTAGATTCTGGCTTGAATCTTCCTTCATGAAAGATGATTAGCTTTTCAGTGCATGTATGTCCTATGAGTTGATTCAGTTCTCCCACTCTATTCTGAAGGCAAAAGCATTTATTAAATATCCACAGTCCTTTTGTTTGAGATTCTTTTCTTCCTAACGCATTTTATATTCCCCATTATTAATGCCACAGATTACTGAATTTTCATTAATTTCTTTAGCTTTCATCTATTTTATCAGTTTACTCCAATTTAAATTTGTACCTCACATCTTGCTATTAACTTTCCTTTTATATTCAAATGCTATTGTCTCACTTCTGTTGTTCTGGTCAGATTTCCTAACCAGGATGTTTTTGTGGCTAGAATAACTGTTTTTTCCACTTCCCTTTCTGGATAGTCAGTCTGGGTGCATCCAGTAGTATGTCCTTGAGCAATTTCCAGCTTTTGCTAATATTTCCCACTTCAAATGATGTACATTGCAATGGCAATGAATCAGGAACTGACAGACAGAATTAAAACCAGTGTTCAGCCCTCCTCAGATTTGTAGAAGTAGTAATGGAATAAACAATGTCAGAATAATTTAATACTGAGACAAGTAATTGAATTAAAGCGCTTTTGTGTACATAATGTCAAAATGCATAAAAGAAAGTAAGAAACCCATATGTGGAAAGGAAATACAGATTTTCAACAAAATCAGTTTCAGAACATGCAATTTTCTTACAAAATCCCCTGTTTTGTGAATGCAGACAATTACTCATTTTCTTGCATAAGACAGCTGATGGCTTGATGCTCGCCCTCGGATAGAGCTAAAACACAATCCTCAGTCTGTACTCCTGCACCTGGGTTTAGTGCCCAGAGGTCTTGGAAGAACCCTCTCTTAGGATGTGATGAGTTACCCCTGGATCTGTCTTCCCAACAAACTTCACTCTATTTTATGTTTTTTTCTGCTTTCCACAGCTAGCCCAGTTTAGGTGCCTTCACTTGGCTGGGAGGAGTGCCATCTGCAGGGAATGCAGCAATGGAAGGTGGCACAGGGCCACCAAAGCTGGGGACTGCCAAGCCTCTTTGTGCCACATGAGCACAGCAACAAGCTCACAGCCAGACTGGGAGGAAACCTGGGCCTAAAGCTCAAGGAACTTGCTTGGCGTCCTCCAGATTCTCAAGGAATCTCCCCAAATCTGGAGGTGCTGAGATGCCTTGGGATGCATAAAAATGAGGATGCATAAAGCATGGCAGGAGGCCTTGGCACAGCTGGGCTAGGGTTTAGGGATGTCACTGATGCCACTGATGTTGGATCAGGTAGCCAGAGACGTGGAGAGTCCATGCTGCTGCCACTTTGGTCCCTGAGGCAGCCTTTAAGCTTTGGGCTGTGTTATGGTGGGTACCATGGAAAATACAGGAGGCTGAGTGGTTTCATGGTAATTTGTACACAGTGAGTGCTCTCATCTCAGTGTTCAGGATACGAATTTTAGCCTGAGAAGGGACCTGAGGGATATTCTCCAGTTCCTCAAGGATGTCTCTCCATACCTCACAACATGCCAGTCACCTGAGGAGCGTATTACAGCCACGCATGGGAAGTTTACCTGGGAATGTCACCTTTTCCTCATGGTCACCCCCACCACAGCAGAGGCCTTGTAAGCTAGGGTGTGGGAAACTGCCCCAAAAGCACATCCACCACCTCCTCAGCAATTTAGACACTCTTTCAATAATTTCCTGTGAAAGTCCAGATATTTTTCCTCATCTGTGCTCTCCTTGGTTAGAAGTGAGGAAATATCTTCATAAAGGCAAAGGTCCCATATTGCTGAAAGAAGAACAAATAGCAGGCATGGAGATAAGAATGGCTAGAAATGAGAGTTTTCCTAGATTGTTAGAGAGCAGGAGTCACCCTACATTTGAATGGGTCTGCATGCTGTGAAGCAGCTTGGGTGGAAGAGATGCTACTGTGGGGTAAACACAGCAGAAATTATGGATTAGATCTGGTAACACTGTGCTCAAAAGGGGCAGAAATATCCCAGGTTCTTGGAAGCAGACCAGAATATTACCTTTGCAAAACCTTTGAAAATGCCAATGTTTCTGAGGACTGTTCATGGTTAAAATCCTATTAAGAACAAAATGCTTTATTTCCACTTGGAATTAATAATTTAGGGGATATCTCAGGCTTTTTTCCTATTGCTGCATTTTATTACTACTACAGAGATTAAACTGGCTTGATTTCTTTTAACAGAGACCATTACTTGTTTGTATGTTTTTATGTCAATCTTTCTAGAAATACTTACTGATTTTTGATAGTTTTCCAGAGTAATGCTTTCCTTTCTATAATATTATGCATCTGATGAGGAAAAAATTTAATTCCTAAAGAAGAGCATGTAAATGTATTTAATAATTTTACAATTTTTCCTTGCTATTTCATTTTTGTGGTGAATTTAGCTCCATAATTTAAATATGTTACTAGACAAAAAAGAAATTCCACAATCATTAATGTAAGGCTCATGATCCATATCTTATTTTCTGGTAAAGTGTGTGACAAAAAGCTGTAACAAAGTGGGTTATTTAATCAATGTACCAAATGTATGGATGGGAAAGGGGAGCACATGCTTTCAGGACCCTGAGAATTTTCTCTGTATCTTGTGAAGAAGTTCCAGGCAACTCCCCTGCTCTGTTTTTAGGGAAGTTTTAAAGCATACCAAATCTGAAATGCATACTGTAGATTGTTAAAAGCAGCACCAATTTCACTAATGGCAGACACTTTGTTTTCAGGTTTTCCTAATACTTTAAGAACCAGAGGCTACATTAAATACTACGTACAACTTGTGGCTGCAAGCCAAAAGGAAGCCCACGTGACATTTAATGCCCTTGTCTGCAAACTGATAAAAGAGTCTGGATTCTCTAAACTCTTTAAGTGCTCAGTGTCAAGCTGGAATTTGGTAACTGCAGCCCGAACAACTTATGTTATTTAAAAATGCACACTTAGCTCTAAGAGGTTTCCAAGCACTGTAATGCTGGGGTATTTGAACAGAGTAATAGGGTGCTTTTAAAAAAGCTTTTAATTTTGCAACTTTATGTTCTTCATCTTGTTCAAGTATTGTTTACTTTAGAATTCATCTGATAGACTCAAAATTAAACATGCTACTCAATATAATGAGACAGGGCTTTGACAAGCCTCAGGAAACTAAAAATGTTTGAAGTGTTTAGACTTTGCTATATCACAAAGCAAATTTTACACAGTTTGAGTATGTGCTCTGGGATCACATAAAAAATGCTAGACAAAATTATTCCTATCCAGTCATTTGAACCACCCAAACCTGCCTGTTTGTAATGTGCAGATGAACTTGTGTCATTGCTCCTGCTAGGAGCTCCAGAGCTGTATAAAATTGTGCTGAAATCCCTGTGCAGAATAATCCCAAATGTCACTGTAGCAGGCTCTTAGTCTATCCCAGATGGGAACTAAATTGCCTGGTCTTTGTCTTGCCTATGCACAAACAACTACAGCTCCTAACTCACTGCAGGCACTGCTACACCTTGCTTGAAAGGAAATCAGGCTTTTTTGGCTCCTTTCCTTCTCCATCTGTCACTGTGGAACCGTGGCAGAGTTGGGCGGTCACAGCCTCTTAGTAGGACTTTGCAGAGTCTTGCACTGCGTCCTTAATTTTTTGGTTAATGAGCACTTAAGTAAAACATTCTGTGCCTGTGGTGTGGCCTGAGCATCTGCCACAATCTTCCAATGAATTAATGGAAGATTTTCTGAGAAAACAAACTATTTGTGTGTCTGACTCTGCAGCAAGAGGAGAATTCACAGCTAAAAATTAAAAAAGAAGGCACCCACTGAGACTGAAAATAATTCTCAATGGAATTCCTGAATTCCTAAATCCTACACCTCTGGGAAGCTGTAATGGATATGCTTTATATCTCTGCAGAGGGTTGTCTGTCAACAAATTTATCTCCTTCTCCTGTCCTACATCAATGAGACCTGGAGCACAAGGGGAATTCCTCTGGCTTAACATCAGCATCTTTAGGAAACATGCAAAATGGGAGATGATTACACATTATTTTGCTTCCAGCAGCATCCAGTGCAGTGTCCAAAAGACAAACTCCATACACTGAAATGTGTCATGTGGTGCTGGAGAGGGCACAGGGAAGGTTCATCCATCTGGTCTGAAGCTTTCTGCTGCTCTGAGGTGCAGATGCTGGGGCCAGCAGTCAGCCATGTGGATCCACCTGGGAGTTATCCTATGCTTCAACCAGCTGGTGTTGTCCAGCTGAGGAACATCACCAGTGAAAATCCTGTGAGCAGGGGTGTAGATACCAAAAATATGAGCAGATCCTGGGAGTCCTTTAAAAGAAGCTGCTTGGATGGACAAAGTAAATGTCCATCAAAAGTCAGACAGGAGAGAAGACAAATTTGTGTTAAAGCTCATTCTGGTGCAATTATAAATGGGGAACAAGTTAAAAATAAAGTAAATAACAAGTACCCATTTCCCCCTCTTCCCCCACCCCAAAATGCCAATGAACAGAGATTGCAAGTCCTGTAGTAGAAAACACTCAAGAGGGAAGATGAAAACATCACTGGTCTTACAAGCTGGCAGCAATATGAAGCAAAGGACATTGAAAAGAAAAGCTTTTTACCTGTACCAGGAACAAGAGTAATGGAAGCAATGATACGGCACCACTATTTGAAAGAGAGATAATAATGACATAAAATAAAATATTCAATAAACCCCACTATTTTCCATTTAGGAAAGAGCAAGATAATGGGCTACTACCACATGGGGATGATAAATGGCTGCAATCTATTAAAGACTAAGTGGGCTGTTGGACAACACTTATTAGAAATAAATATTTTGAATAGGTGCAGATTAAATCTCTCATTTGCTGATGCTTATTTACCATAAATCTTGAAATGCCATGTAAATTTCAAAGGTACCAAAGAAAGTTAAATTTATTATATTTTAAAATACATTTTGGTGGGTTGGACAGCAGTTAATCTGATTTCCATATTGTGGAAAACTTGATGCTGAACCCAATTACAGAACTTTATCCAGAGTCCATAATTATTTTATCCAGGATAAAATTTGAATTTTCCAGGTGGGAACAAAAAAATGAAACAAAAGGAAAGGCTATGTCCTAAAAGCAGTATCCATGAAAATTATTTAGGGTGTTTGTGGCTGAAAACATCTCAGTATAGAAGGTCTGTAGAACAAGAACACCTTACATGACCTGAGTATAAGAAGGGCAGATTCTGACTGGTTACTCAGAAGAAAGACAGGGATGGCATTGTCGTTTTATTGAATTACATTCACAGGATATTCAAGGATCTCCTAAGCAAAGAAAGGCAATGAAAGAAGAGAGAGAGACACAAATTTTTATCTGTGAAGTTGATCATGCTGTAGAACAAACTTCCAAGACATGACAATCCTTTGCCTTGATATCCTCTGAACATCAGATTTGCAACAGAGGCAGTAAATGTTAATGCTGAGAGCCAAGTGGGGACGACGTGTTGCTGTTTCACCAGACAGGGTGGCTGCATGACCCACCTGTGTAGGAGCACCACTGGTTCTGTGGAGAGAGAGGATACTGGAGTTGGAGATACAGGAGCTGGAGATGTGATGATATGGTTATCTGATGGGAAAAAGAGACAGTAGAAGGCAGAGGGAAGTTAGAAGGGGTAATCAGATTGGACGAAATAGACAGCTAAATCCATGGTTTGTAACATCCTAGGGGGTTCCACTCAATTTAAAATAGTTTATAGCTTTTTGTTGAGACCCAGGATTGAAAGGCTGCAACAGCTGTTGCCTAAGAAGAGCTTTGCTCCTGAGAAGAGGTCTATCCATTGTCCATGTGAGTTCACCCAGAGCAGGGTGGTTGTTCCCTTTCCCCTGTGTGGTTTCCACCAGGTCAGCCATGGGATGGAGCACACTGCCTCCAGGGAGGAATGGCCGTAGGATGAGGGATGCTGATGGTGTGGCCTTGGAGGGCCTATATGTGTGGTTAGGATTCATGCTGCTGCTCAGAGTCAGGCCACTTCACACATCTGACGGGAGCTTTGGAGCTTTGAACTTTGCAGTCTCCATTTCAGACCTGGTGAAGAGCTTGAATGCCCCCAGCCTTTTCCAACTTGATCAGCTGCTTGAAGAAAACATATGATTTCTCCCCACAAACATCACCTTACTTCTTCCTAGCTCTTTAAATTTTATGTTGTGTGAGGATGTGTATCACACACAGAAATTGTAAACAGAAATTTGTTTAAAGACACCAGGCTTTTTTTCACCTTTTGTAAATTCCATTTTTTGAGATTTGTTTAGGGTTTATGTTTTTGTTTTAAATTTTTATTATTTTTAATAACAAACAGTAAGGTAACTCAATTTTTTGAGAGTTTTGTCCACGTTTCCTGAAAAAATGTGAAGACCTGAAACAAATATCTAGATCTAGTTGAGACCTTAGAATGAAACTGCAAACCACAATAATTTCTTGTGGTTTCTGGTAGCGCTGGTATTAATATCACCTGGAAAGCCTGTGCCATACCTCTCAGTTGCAAAGGCAGGCCTGCAGAGACACTTCAGACTGCAGTCAGACCACCAGCTACTCAGTGACCTCTGCATAGCTTGAAGTGGGGTGTCCCAGAAGTCACTACCCCTGATTCAGCTCTAGGGAGAGGGGTAAATGCTTCTCTAACATCACTGAACATTGTGTAGTAAGTAGAAAGATTCAAAAGAGAAAAAAATCTAGAGAATGGAAATGCCAGCACCCTTAGCTATCCGGTCTAAAAATTTCCAGTCAGTGTAATTTTGGGGTTTTTTGTGCTGCAACTTCAGAAATGTTGCTTCACATATAATTTACTTTCTTTATCCCAGGCTTACAATGTGGTCTTATCAGAAAATATTTCTTTTATTTCTGTCTGGGTTAGACTGGCATTGGCTAAATCTACAACTCTGATCCAATTACTCTTACATTCATTACATCATTGCATAGAAAAAAAGAGGAAAATATTTTGATTAAACAACAACAAAAAATTACGTTACTATTAAAAATCTTGGAGAAAAATATGCATAAATAAATTAAAACAATAAAAGAGAGAAAGTAGTTGCATAATGTCTTGTGTTCATGTGCTATGACAAGTTCCAGTTGTCTCCAGGGGATGATTCAAAGTTTGTGCCATGCACTGACAAAGCTCAGTGAAAGCCAAACTGTCCTGTGAAAAACAAGATCCCTAAAATTGCATCTTATGGGAATCAAGTAGGCCATGCATCTGTGTCACATTTGCCAAAATGGTTTTGGTTTTTTTTAATTTTACTTCTAATATTCAATTTCGGAACCAGTTCTAGTTGTAAAGGGGAGAAGCACACTGAGAAAACATCTTACAGAGTGGTAAAAATGAATAAATTTCACCCCGGTGTGTGCTGGATGGGCTGGGGAGGTATTGCTGTGCTCTGGACACTGCAGCTGCCTGACCCCAATGCCATGGAAGGGTCTGTGCTCTGCTCTGGGAAGACCACAAAAGCCAGTCAATAGTAGCACAGCTTTGGCTCTCCTTTCTCACTTAACAGTGGCCTTTTGGTCTAAAAGACTAACCCAGCATGGTCTCAGAGCAGGGAGTCAGAACAGCTGACTCCATAACTCCATCAGTGTTCTGCTCTGATCCAGAACAGATGGCAGATTTTTGCTTCACTACTCCTTCACATGCAAAATTGAGGCAGAATCCAAGAGGCATGAGAGTAGGGAAATGTTTAAGTTATAATGCTGCAATGGTGCTGTTATTATTTAAGAAGTATATCTTCTCCTTCCACAAGGAATGAAATTCAAGACTCGTCCAATGTGTTTTCTGATGCTGCAAATGGAGGAGAGACTCTTGCCCCTGATGGAAACCTGGGAAAATGCTTTGGCTGGTGCCTCCAGGGAGGGTGTTAACATCTGTGAAGCACGGGCAGTGTGTGACCTCTCACAAGGCAATCATCTAGTCAGGAACCGTGTTTGTTGGCTGCTGAGACCAATTATCAGGTGTCTTACACCAGGTACGGCTTTTTACTCACTCTCTGAGTACATCTTATGATGCATCTTATGAGCATAGTAGTATGGGTTGACAGGAAAGGCAAAAAAGACATCAGAGAATGACAAATGCTGAGAGTTTGGCTTGGCTTTATGGCTGTACCCCTGCAGTGGAGTTGCGTTTTTGCAGCCACTGTAGTCAGAAGCACTTAGGAACGTTTCCAAGTATGTAGTAGCTGGAAACAAGGAGTAAAATCATTCCAGAAGCCAGAAGCTATTGATTTCAGCCAAAGGATTTCTTCCTAAAATGTACAGCCTGCTAGAAAAGATTTCCAGTAGTCATTAAAGGTGCCCTAGAACTTACCTGAAGTAAAATGTGAATTAAGACTAAGATGAGGTGTTGAATCAGGTGAGATAAAACACAGATTCCCTCTGGATGAAGCCATGATAAACCTGTGTCCTAAGAAAATAATTCTGCCTATATCTTGCAGGTGCTTGCTTCAACCCAATACAAGCTTGGAAGGAGATTTCTTTAGTGTTCTGAAAACACTTAAAAGCAATAACATTTAGGTGATATGAAATGTTTGATGAAAGTCTCCAGCTCACGCTCAAGAAAAGTCTTTGAAGTAAGAATAGCAGGATTTTATTATTCTGGAGGTGTATAATTTAGTGTAAATAGACATCCCATAGAAGCACAGGGAAAAAAGGAGTATATAGATTTGGAAAGAACATTTAATATAATATAATATAATAATGTATTACACTACACAAAGAAGTCCTCTCTTTAACGTGTGCTATAAAAATTGTTCTTTGATGCTTTTTGAAGCAAGAGATCTAAATTAACTTTCCTTCCTGTTCTGCTAAAGAGAGAGACATCCAACTGCCTCCAGGGAAGCCATTGCTTCAGTCATTAATGAAACAGGATTTGTGATTCTTTCAAGTTGAGGAAGAGGTCAGTAATTTTGATGACCTTTTTTCTTTACTTACATAATAAATAATTAATTTGGTTAAAAAATAGTTTAACATCTCTTGTTACTGTTTTACTTTGGATTTTGTCTTTTGGAGGAGGACAATTAGCTACTGTGAAGACAGAACACACACAGCTGATGCATCACTGAAGTTGGGTAGCTTTTAAAATTTTATTTGATTTTACACCCTTAATACCATGCTGTGCTCCTGCGCAGATGCAGAAGGGAAACGCTGCTTCTGTGGGGGAAGTCTCACCTCAGAAATCAAATTGCAGGTGCTTGACATTGAAGTGCTGATCTTGTGAGAGTGAGAAATAAGGGAAGAGTTTCCCCTACAGCTTCATCATGCTGTCCCTCCTCCTCGTGCCCCATCCTCTCTCTGGGTATAGGAGCCTCATGCACTCAACACAGCAAGGTTTGTCCAAAGGAAGCTGAGACAGAGCAAGGCACAAAAATGAGGATTTATCTCCTCTTTCCATCAAGACTGCCTGAAAGAGGATGATGTTTCACTAGTGGTCCTGCAGGAAACTTTCTCTGTAGCAGCTGCTGGTTTTAACAGTGCAAATCAGTACATTGCTTTGATGAAACTTGCTTCTTCCTTTAGTCCCTGTGAAAAAGCTTAGCCCTGACTAGCAGACATCCTCTGGACACAGGCAAGTATAAATTAAGGTCTCTGCCTAATCACAGGCTAGAAGCCTCAGCAATTCTTTGGTATTTTTTCAATTTATAATTGATAGTCCAGTTGCTGCATGCTGCTTCTGAGACAGTCCAGCTTGGAAAAACACATTTCTCCATATTCCTTGTCCTTCTGCCAACCATGTCTTTAGAGAAGCTCTCTGTAAGACCCCAGAGGCTCTGGGGCCTTGTCAGATCTGAGGATGAATACACTGTCTGAGTCTGCCAAGATTTCTGATCTGGGACCTGTAGCCCTCCTTGAGATGGAGATGCTCTGAAATCTGTGAGGCTGTGTTTGTGCCCATGTATCCAAGGGGAACCAGCTGGGGCAGGGTTGCATGCAGCACTCTTTTCATGGAGGGCTAACACGATAAGGCTTGTGAAAAAATGAAAATCACAGTTCTGTGATCTACCAGAAGCCTTCACACAGGATGAGTCTCATGCGCAGACAGAGGAGTGAGGTAATGTGCAGCTGGGTATGAGACATGGCAGATGTGTCCATAACATGTCACTGAAATCAAACACAGTCCTCACCTGTGCATCTCTCACTTCTGCCTCCATGAACATGTTTTACTTCATGGACTGAAACTAATCTTTTAGTTTGCTTGTGCCTTGCACTTTATTTTATTTCTTGGGATTTTTTTTAGGCTAGTCCTGTGTTGTCTATGGACTTTATGTTCTTTTTTCTGAGCCATTCAGTCCTCAACACTCTTTCATTCTCTTTCCATCTTTTCCCTCTCTCACTCTTTGTCTCACTCTGCCTCCTTTTCACTTTTTCTCATCTGGCTACTCCCGTCATGATGTTTTATAAAGTAGATATAAAATTAACTGCCTCAAAATTACCTGCTTCTAAATATTTTCCCTCAAAGATGTCTCTGCCCCCTGTCACTGTGTTTGACTCATCCTGTGAGACAGGCCACCTGCAAGTGTCCTTTTTCCCTGGATTTTGTCCCTTGTAACCCTGCTCAGATGAGAATGCATTCTCAACGTTTAATCCAGCCAATTTACTTCCTGACCCGTCAGCTTCTGCCTGCTTCCTAGCTAAACCAGTTGAACTCTTCTGCTGGTTCTCAGTGCAGACCTTCAGTTTCGATGGAAACATGTATGCCCTTCTGTCTCTCTTAATTACTGGATTCATCTAGTCTTTGTTCCCTGTCCTCACATTTGACTTTGTGAGCAGTAATTATCTCAAAACATTTTGTTTTAAAATCCCTAGTCAGTTTGTGAGGTGCAGCTCCAGACATGCCATGTCTTAAACATCAGCTTTGCCACAAGTATGCAGTGTAAGAGCTCAGCTGCTCTGTATGAGCTCTGTAGGCTGATTTCTCCCTGCAGTCACTATCACCTCCCTCCCACCTCGCCCAGTCTCCCCTTGGCCTTCTCAGAGCCTCGCAGGCTCTCAGGTATCAATACCATCTGCAGTTTCACTTCTCCCCAAGGACCCCAAGGACCCAGGGATTCAAAGGCAGCCTGGTCCGGGGGCAGGAGATGAGCAAGGCAGAGACACTGGGTTTTTTGTGAACTTATGACTATTTTTCAAGTGACTTGTAGTGGATTTCCTTCCAAGTACTTGTCCAGTCTCCCCTTGAACTGGTTAAAACTATTT
Organism: Polioptila caerulea; assembly: GCA_013397295.1. Taxonomy (NCBI): domain Eukaryota; kingdom Metazoa; phylum Chordata; class Aves; order Passeriformes; family Certhiidae; genus Polioptila; species Polioptila caerulea. The sequence goes on from VYXF01002452.1 coordinate 729,323, forward strand.
CTGTCTTTTGCATAGTCCTTCAAGGAGTTCCACAGCCTTGCAGCAGCACAGCTGCTTTATGGATTAATCTGTCCTAATCCCAAAACCTGCTCCTCAATAGAAAATGGTCAACCCAATGATCAAAAACTGGTGTATGAAATCAGGACTGGTGTTCATGTTGTTTTCTTTCTTTATCCTTAGCTACACCAAACTTCACCTGACATTTCATGCAGTCTCGTGAGATATGTCTGCAATTTGTCACAACCTGCCCTTATTACTTTAAACAATTTTGTATCATGTGTGACCTTTGTCTCTCACTGCTCATGCCCTTTTCCACGTTATTTATGGGTATTTTGAACAGAATAGACCTCAGTGCAGACCTCTAAAATTTTCCTGGGTTACTTCCTTCTATTGAGTTAAATGACCATTTTGCCTGTGCTCTGTTTCCTGCCTTTCAGCCATTTCTCTATGCCAGGACATCCCCCTTCCCCTAGTTTCTTAGTTTCCCTAGAGTCTGTGGGGATAGACTTTCATAGATAACCTTCACAAATACATTTGCTACTTCTTTCAAGAATTTTGAGATGTTGGAAAGGCAGGATTTCCAGAAGCCATGTTGGCTCTTATCACGTGGATTATATCTATCCAGATCATACTGTTTCAAGGTCTCCACTAGTTTCATCTTTTATTGAAACTTTTATTACTTTGACTGGTACAGACCTCAGGCTTCCATGCTTCTGGAACCCTAGATCCTCCTAACACTCCTTTTAACCTTGGTGTCACTTTTGCTTCCTGACATCCCTAGGTGGGCACAATCTCAGTAATTGAGTCCAGACATTCTTAGGTTGTCTTGAACCTCTTGCTGTGTGCTCCTGGTAGTCTGGCAGTCTCCATTCCATCTATTTTTGCCATGGTTTCTTCCATGCAGTCCCACTAAATTTGAGACACATTCTGGGCAAGTTCTCTCCCAAGAAGGTTCCAGTGTGGGAATGTCCCAATTTTTGCTTCAAGAGGCATGGACACCCAGAATTCACCTTGCTTCTCTGCAGTGGTCTTTCCCTTCCTCAGCATGGCTTCTAGACCTCAGACTCAGCTTGCCCCAGAGTCTGACCTGTGCCAAACTTGCTCCTGCTGTGTTGAAGCAGTGCTTAGAATACATCAATTCCTTTTATGCTGTTGTTCCTTAAAATATTTTATGGCCTAATTATATTTTTACATTTTGCCCACTGAACTTACCATGACCATTGGATAGGCCTCCTTGAATGACACTTTTGGAAATCAACCAATCTATTTCACCTGGTGATTCAGTCAAGCAAACACCTACCCTTTCCTAAGCCTCTCTGGCTGGATACTGTGTGTGTTGCTCCACTTAAGTGCGGTGTCTGCCACCCAGCACTCAGCATATTGCAAGAAAGATTTAGTTGCCTTACCTTCTGTCTTCAGTTTCCCCTCTTTGGATTTTATCATGTCTGTGAAGGAGTTTTGGGTCTCTTTTGCTCAGGAAGGGATGATGGATCTAAGTGTGTGGCGGTGAAAAGACAAAGGGCCATTTCCTTACTGAAATCTTGAACCAACCCAGTGTATCTCTCTGTCCTGGGGACAGGGCTGGGTGTTGGCAGAAGCACCCCAAAACCTGACCTGTGCTTGATGTCCCCATGTGGCAAACAGCAGGGCACACAACAGCGACTGAATCCACCTGGTGCCATCACTTTTTCACTCATGTTACCCCTATTGTTTCTCTCAGTGTTCTGCTGTCAGCGCTGCTGTCCTTGCGAGACAGGCAGAAATATAGACCCCATGTAAAATTATTTCATTTTATGCCTGGAAAATACATGTTTAGCTGTGCCTAAATACATGAGTGGTTTTCAAAAAGGTTTCTGAGAATAATGTAGCCAGTACTGGTGTCCCAAATATTAACCTTTATCTATTTTAATTAGATTTATAGTCTAGTTTCTGGTCTATTTCTGTAACTCTTCTTGCTGAAAGATCAATCAAGATGCACATTTGTCACCATTTTTCTCTTAAATCAGTAGTGTTCATCAACATAAAAACATTTTAGTTCTGTTTCCTGGTCAACATGCCTTGAAAATCATATACTTTCAACATAAAGCATAATTGTGTACGTGAAACTAGTGTTCATTTTGTTTTGTAACATGTTTCTCATAGTCTGTGGTCTCCTCTCATCTTTACTCTCTCCCATACTCCCTTACAACAGTTTTGAGAAAGAAATAATCTCAGAAGTTTGGAAGTGTAACATTTAACTGCCTGTGCCATTTCCAATGCAATATCTGCCCATATTTCAGCCAGGATGATTTAGCATCTATCACTTCAGCACAAACAGATGCATTTTCACAGACTTCTTGGGCAGAAGAGCATCTCAGCCAGCCTGTTTGCCCTAGAGTACACAGGATTCATCTGACAAGACTGAGTCCTGCTGAGCTGAGGTGGACAGGATTGCACTATCCTTTGGAAATCAAAAACAAAAGGAATATTAGACAGGAACTGAAGGAATGAGCATCAAACAATCACCTCCTCTTCCATCATCTCCTCCTGTTGTCACTGTAATCCCCAATACGAGCTGCCTCAAAATGCAGAGGGCCTTTCAGAAGATTATCTGTATCAATGCAGGCTTTGAAGTACGGACTGCTGGCATCTCATTACAGACAGAGATCAAACCTCGGAGATTAACGAGTGGTCCTGGGCCTGCTGGACTTCATTCACACATCACAGAAGTGCTAAGCTATCAAAGGGCAGGGCTCTGTCTCTGTGTTACTTTCTCAGCCATAAATCCAGGAGCACAAACCCACTGCCATTTTTTTTTTTTAACAAATGAGTCCTTTCAGCCTGTAAGGTGTCTTTTTCTTCATGGGGCTGAATACAGTTTGGGAAATTGAAACTGCCCAAACTGAAAGATAAATTGAAGTAATATCCTTGGAGTATTTGGGCCGGATGCTGACTGTATCTTTTTGTTTTGGTAAAGCAAACAGGAAGCCATTTGAACTGCAGCCTTGCTCACTGAGGACAAATCCAGGCTGTAAAGGGCAATCCTGGTGCCAGTCATTTTGTGCTCTCCTCTGGGACTCATGGCTGGGCAGGAGCCATGCCAGCCAGAGGAGCCAGGGCCTGCACATGCTGCTTTGAATCAGCTTGGAGACAGCACATCCCCTCCAGCCCATCGCATTCCAGGCCCCCAGTCCCTTGGGCAGAGATGTCAAAGAACAGGAGGTGTATCTCAGGGTGGGCTGCCATCTCAGGTCCTGTTCAGCCTGGCTGAAGGTCGCTGTAATAAATGGGATGGGTCCAATGGAGTACCCAAAGATAGATTGTAATCGTGGAGGACCTCATGTCTGAGGGCAGCTTCCAAAAGACCCCGGGGTGTGGCTAACCTAACAATACATAGGATTACCTGAGAACAGGTATCCAATCCCACACTCAAGAAAGGAGCGTGATCATATATGTCCAAAGGTCTTGAACCAACAGAGAGGTAGAACCAGAAACAGGACTCACACCAGGGTAACTTCACCAGCATTCCCTCAGCACCTTGCCTCCCATGGCCCCAGGTTAAGGCTGTCCGTGTAAGGAACTTGGGCTAAGCCACGATCTATCCCATCCCATTCAGTTCCCACAGAGGCAGGTTTACTTCCACCTTAAAATATTCTGAACATGGGAGATGACTACAAAGCCTTTCTAACTCCTGTCCCACAGCTGCATTTAGGACAGGGTTGTCCTAAGAGGTTGTTCCAGACCCTAAAGGCTCAGGTATGCCGTCTCTCCCCACCACCTCAGATAAACAAGGGAGCTAGCAGAGGCCATTGACATGGTTTCTGGGCTGGAATTTGCAGACCATGCATATCCTTCTGCTGTCATTGCCATGTAGCAAACTCAAAATAGTTGTGGATGCAACACCAGCATTCAGAGGCAATTTTATTCATGAAATGTACTTGTATACTCCCAAGCACTGTGAGAGATGGCTGCCTGTCTGAATGAAATTTTTCTAGCTAGGTCCACATGTGTGCCTTGCTGAAGGGCCAGTGACACGGTTCTGGGAGGATTGTGCTGGGAAGGTTGTTTCACTTTGAAGTTGGGGTAACCCACATGCCTAGCAGGCACATCAATATAATGTGCAAGATGTTCCCACCCAAGGGAGAGCACAAATGACCAGGTTTTTTGAAGCTAGCAAGAAAAAAATGGAGAACCAGCTACAACTGCTAGGCCAACATAGTCCTGCATACACAGCCTTGAAGGTAACCAGGACCTGGTGTAGATATGTCAGCATCTCAACAGGATGAGCTAACTCTGCTTTGCACCTCAGCAGTTTCTGGGTGGTCAACAGCCTCCAGTTTGCAGTTGGGCTGTACCTGGCTGACCTATGGGTCTCACCAAGGCCTGCAAAGCACCCTGTAGATGGGCATGGTTGGGTGCATTTTTCTCCAGGAACCTTTTCCTTTCATCATCTGAAATTGAGGAAGTTCTTTTAAAACACTCATACCAGCAACTTAACAGAATTTTGACCAAAGAACCACAGAGAGACCAAAAAAAGAAAAATTCTTGAGGTGCCTCTGTTTCCGTCCCTCCTTAATATGTGAAAAGAACAATGGCAATCAGTCATCTCCCTGCTTCCCAACATTTTAGTTTCAGTTACACCATAATTGCTGGCATCACAACATTGGCTTCTGCTGTTGGAAACAGTCTATGAAAGGAGGAATGGGAAGCAGAAATACTGGAGACAACTTACTGTGGGAAAGAACCTAAAAATGAAGGAATGAGGGAAGAGGCTGGAAAGAAAAGTATGGGGACAAATGTTGCTTGTAGACATTTAAGTATTACTTAACAGCATATTCTTTTTAGAAATATGGAAGGTTCCTAAAATATCTATTTTCATCCCTTCTTCTGTTTGAATTTGTTAATGGTACAGAGTGACCTCTCTTTTGGGCAGATGAACCTTGATCAACAACATTGGATAGTGCTCTCTCCTCTGGAGACCTCTTCTGTGCAAAACCTGAACGTGCTCCATGCTGTGTAGAAACACCTGTGCTGGTTTTCAATTCAAGGACTCATTTCATGCACCATAAGCCTCATCTTGGGACACACTCTCCAAAGGTGAGATACTGTTTTTTTTTGTCCACTACTGTCTATGCTCCATTGCAGAGAAGATCTGCTTAGATCTTAGCCTGACATCAGCCAGGTTCAGAACAGGCTTATTTGGATGGGAAACATCAAGTTTTAAAGTAGAGCTGACATTTTAAAGTGGAACAAGATCAGGAAAACTTTCAAGATATCAATACCCAGTGCTACTCAGTTCCAGGACAGAATGAAATAGGTGAGGCCAGACCCTTTAAGTTTGTGACTCTCCCAAATCTAATGTTGCTCCCAACAATGACAAATATATTCTTAAAAGTCCTAACAAGGGAAAGCTAAGCCAAGAAGAGTGTACTTTCAGTATGCAATTAGCATAAATATACTTTGTGCTAAATTGCCCAGAATTAGAAACAAAGAGCTTGAGAAGGTTCTAATTGTTTCAAAGGGAATACATGTCACAGGGAGGAAGACAAAGGGGAGCTGTGTCCAAGAAGACATGAGACAGAGGCCAAACCAGCAATTGCCTGAATCCAGAACAGTCCCAGAGGCTGTCTCTGAAGACTTGCCAGTGGACTCAGCACTGGAATTTGCCAGGGACTCAGCCTAAACCCAGCCACCAACCTTGCCACTCATGGCAAATGATACATCTCAGTTGGCACAGTGAACCTGCCACGTTTGCTGTGAGAACGGCCACAATTACTGAGTTTATTGCTGAAGTCCAGCAGATGAAAGAAGGAACATCAAGCATATCACTAGAAGCACCACATTTAAGATGAATCTTTGTAATTGAAAGATTACTTAAGAACAAAAATGTTTGCTTGAAGCTTTTTTCTCCTAGCTCATAATCAGCATGGAGACAGGCAATATGTGGCAATACAGCGAAGGCACAGGGAGATCTTCAGACCAAATTGATGAAGAATGACTGCTAACTCTAGCCCTGCTCACTTCTTAGCCTGCCCTCCCATGGGATTGATAGCATTTACTCAGATCATCTCTCAGTGGCCAGCAGATGAGACTCAAAATACAAACTCCTCCATCTGCAAACCGCATCCCACGCTGCACTGAGAATGTCTGTGTTAGGCAGCACCGTGATAACCGTGACCAGAGACCCCATTGTGGCCAATGCAAAGCTTGTGCAGGCAGTGATGTGCAGGCAGGGCAGCAGGTGGGGAAAGCTCACACTGCCTTCGATGCCTTTTGCATGTGTCTGCTGGGATTTGGTGCTGCACATGCTGCAGGTTTGGCCTCTGGCTCCACAGAGCTGGGTCAGGTCTGTTGTCCTTAGCCTTTCAACACGCCCTGAGTATTCACAGCCAGGATCCTGACAGGTTTTTTGTGCCAGGTCTTATATGTGATGCTGCAGATGAGTCCTTTGTCCTGAGCTCAGACCTTCAGACTCGTCTCAAGCTAAAGTATCAAAATATTCTCTTGGACCAGCTCAGCACTTTTCCCCCCCTTTCTCCCCACCTCAGATAAACAAGGTTTATTTGACTTGGAAAAGAAACAATAATTTTCTTCTTAATTATGAAAGATGTGCTGTACAGCATACCTCTCCTAAGACTGTGCAAAATTGCGTTAAACAACAATGAAGTTACAATGCTGTAATCTGGGCCTCAGAAGTCATTTGTCTAACCTTCAAACTGACTGACAGTTTTCATCACTTCCCTTTGTCACTGAGACTTCCTTTATTTGTCTGTACCTCTTTCTTCTATATGAGATGCAATCTTTACTATGTAGACATGAACATAAATATTTAGACACAACTGGAGAAGCTTTCAGATGTTTGCTAAGAAATAAATCTTTCTGTGAGTCCTTGGTTCAAGATGGAAGCAGGAAGTAATTGCCCATGAAATTCCCTTTGGGTTGGCAAGAGGAATAGTTACTTCATATCTGTCGAAGGATGGCTTTGGGTAAATGGGCTGCTGGAAGTAAAATTGATGCTCAAGAGCAGCACTTTGGTGAAATGTTTTGTGAGATTTTGTTTTCTTTCCTAACAACTTGAAAAGCACTAAAATTGAGAAATATCAAAAAAGTTGTGTTCATGTGTTAAGAGTTTCTTCCAGGGACACACTAAATGCCAAGGGGAATGTATCTCCATGTCAGAAGTACAGTGTAGGTGTTACAGAGCAGTAGCTCTAGTGGCTCTCATTTCCCTTCCTTTTTGGCTAGGGCCAAAATCCACTGAAGTGGAAGGAGAGCTAATACAATCTCCTTGTAGGCTTTGGACAAGATGCATAAACAGCTACTGTATCTCCAGGTCAGTCCTTACTACACCTGCCCCAGTTACATGTCAGGCAGAGACTGTCCATGGATATGTGCAGGTTTGGCTGGGGAAAATGCAAAGGACTCAAACCTTCTTTCATGTGGGCTATGTGCAGTGGCATTTCTTGGCATTTTGAGAGTACATACAGCTCAGCTGATGGTCAGCAGTTCCAGTATCAGGAATCTGACCTTGTTGCTGTGCTTTTAAACATTCAGGTTCATCCCATTCTCAAGAGGGACTGAGTCTCCTGTTTCAATGGCGTAACTTGCTTGCTCAGCTTTCCTACATTTCAATGGGCTTCTATTAGAGACATTTTTCCCTTTCTGTTTTCTGTCTATTGAGGAGTAAGCAAGCAACTTGAGATGCCTGGAGAACATCTGCTTTGATGCTCATTGTCAGTCTAATTTCCAGGCATAGGATGCTCATGCTTCCAGAGTCGCCTGGAAATCCTGAAAGTTTTAAATGGCACTAAAAAATGTTGAATAAAAAATTTTGCACAAAGGAAAAGTTGCACATACTTATCTTCTTGTTGACACTTCCCATCTAAAAACACTAACAGTTCTATTTAGAAGCAGAACAGCATTTCACAAAGTATTACAATTTCCGTTTCAGTGTGCAGTGGTTTGTTTTTCTCCAACAAAATAGGAGGAATAGTTTCCATCCATGGCTACAACTGAAACAGCAACGCTTCACCCAAGTTTCTTTGTATTTTGATTCTCTGGGAGGGTTCCTCCTCCCCATCTCCATGACTGAGACTCATCTCTCTGCTTTGCAACGGCCAAGAGGCTCAGGAGCCTTCTGAGACCATCAAGGTGACCTCCAAAGTACCCCTATCTGGAGATAAAAACAGCTCATGGCTCCAGCTTAGGAGAATGGGGAGAGGGGTAGGGTTTGTTTGGGTTTTTTAAACCATTTTATGTTGTTTGGCATAGAAGTGCCATGAGGTCATCTCTCCCTGGATTCCTGGTCAAAATGCCAGCACCTGGTAGCTGAGGACACCAAAGGTTTGGAAACTCAGCTTCAGGAAAACAAAATTTGAAACAGGAGAAACAGATGCCAAACAGTAGCTGCATCTGGATTTTGGGTGATCGACTCCACATGTATTTTCTCATTACTACATAATACCCTGAGAAAACATTTTATTCTTCCTTTATATCCCAGGATCTCTTCATGTCTGAAACCTGTCTTGATTGTGTTGAGTGAAAAATCTGCTAGACCAGAACAGGTAAGGGAATATTTGCACTGCAGTGGTTGCATTGATAATTGGAGCCTCCTCCCATGGGATAGCTCTATGAAGACATTTCACAAAACACATGCTCCACTAGCCAGGGAATATAAGGCAAAATGTGCCACCTGAGGCACAGTGTGCCCAGATCCCAAGGATCTGGCTCTTGCTAGATGTAACTTATTGAAACTGGGAGGTCTTAGTCATTCCTAGAATTGGTAGCTACCAGACAACAAATTGGATGTGAGGCTGTTCTCAACTTTTCATTCCTTTCTTTTTATAGTGCTATTTTCCCCTTTGCACAGATGTTTTCAATACAGCATCCTGAAATGCTTACAGCTGTCAGTGTCTAATGAGCCTCTAACATGCCATTTCAGACTATCAGTTTATGTCATTAAACCATGCCACTTACAGAAAAAAAATGTTACATTTGTATGGTTTGCAGTGTTTCTGGATTAATCTAGTTTGTATCTTTCAGCATTTATCGTCAATCATTTTTATACAGAAGTTTGCATCTTGAGGGAGAGGCATACACAGACATATACATATTTTTTTGGTTACAGCTCAGTGGATGAGCCAACCAGAAGCTCTTCTGGCAGTAACTGAAGTGAAAACATATCTATGACTTGATAAACTAATTATACATGTTCTTGAAAAGGAGTTCTTGGTCCTTGGATCCAAAAAGTGAGGAAAAGCAGTTTGATTCCTCACAAGAATAAATCTACTCCTAAATATAAAGGCTAGATAAAATGTGCGTCTGTGTATTTACCATATTTTTTTTAAATTACATGGAAGTGTTTTAGTAAACAAAACGTGCCTTTAATTTCTTTTGATTACACTTCTGGGTTTATAAATAAAGACATAATAAGAATAAAATAAAAATTAGAAATAAGAAAAATAAGAAATAATAAAAAAACTAAAGGAAAAGCCAGATATTCCAAAGAGCAGCATCTCTGATTTTAGTGCAGCACCAAAGCAGTTTTCTGCCCTCAGCAGAAGCCACTGCTCTGTAGTTTCAAAGCACAACCATCACAATGAGTCTCCTCAACTGGGTGCATTAAAAGCCTGGGACAAAAGCAGACTTTGAACAAGTTTGAGAAATATGTCCCTAAATGCTGGGTGACCCCTTTTTGCTGTTAAGTGAACATCTTTACTGTGGGACTCCTGGTTGAGGAAGAGTTATGCATGTTTCCAAATGCCCCATTACAATCCTGCTGTTGGTCTGCCCTGCTTTAAGCCTCTGAAATGCCCTTCTGTTCCCTCCTCAGTGACAAGGGACCATCACACCCTATAGAGAGTCTGAGTGTTCAATCCTTCTTGGAGGAAAGCTCATTGCTGACACCTCTTCCTCAGCCTTGTTTTTTTACCTCCTTGTGGTCACTGCTGTGGCCTTGTATGTCTCCCCAAGGCTGTCCCATCCTCCTTGCCTGTTCTAAACCCTAGATATCCCAAAGGCAAGGGGCCAGAGGTCTAAGGATGCAGTGTGGCTAGTGTAGGACAGCTTTCAGCCAGCCCAAATTATCTGGAGCTCAGCATTACTGCTGGCCTGGCCTGGTTTTGAAATATTGCCTAAGGAACTGAAAAGAGCAGATAGGGTTCTGCACATCACTGTGAATCAGAGGATTCCAGCAGCATGGGAGGATCTCTGTCACTGGTGCCTGGGCAGAAGCAAACATCCAGGAGCCATGGGCAGTTACCCATGGCACCTTCTGGCTGAGAAATGGTGCCTAGAGAAAAAGAACCTGGAGAAGTCCTTGTCACAGTGATGACACTGCTCTAGAGGAGCAAGCCCAAGTCCTGGCCCTCGTGGAGGGGACAGAACTGCTTGCTGTGTCCCTGGCTGTCACAAGTGCTGTCCTATACCCAGGCAGCACCATAGGCCTCTTGACCACCAAAAACTTAGTTTGCCATTAGTTCTTGCAATATCCCTGGCATCACTGTGAGCTGCCTGACCCAAGCACAGAGGCTGACTGGCACGAAGAGGGGCTATTTCTAAGTTTCACAGTGTCTAGTGGGGTGCAGTGCTGGTCTGTGACAAGAGTCATAGGTGTCCCAAGCAAAGTACATTGCAAGCAAGAGTAGACACCACAGCATGGGAGAAGAGCCAGGCAGACACTTGAGCCTCAGCTAAAATAATGTGTGATACAGCAGTGTGCCACATCCCCATGGTGATCTCTTTTCTGGAGTAACAATAAGTTGGGTTTGAGCAGAGATGATAGAGGCTTTGTGGAAAAGTGTTCCTGCTGAGATGACAGCAGAAAAACATTGAATGATGGAGTGTACCAGGCACATAATGCCTGAGCCTCACATCAAAAAGACCAGCTCACTGGATTCAAACATATTGGTAGAAGAGGACACAGAGCACCACAGAAGTACAGGCACACAGCCACACGTGCACACCCACTGACGCTCACAGAGGCCTTATAGTGATAGAAAATCAGGGTAAACCCCAGGCACAACACGTGCCTTTGGGCAGAGCCATCTGCTTGGGATGTACACAAGAGCTCAAGTATTACTCCCTTCTTCTCCATGGCAGGATAGGGAAAGACCTGAAGACATGGGGTGCTTTGGGTTCCCTGAGTTTTCCAGTGACATTGCAGTAAGTCTGCTCAAGGCCATTTCAGGGAACTGTGTGTACATGTGGAAGGAGTCATTTATTTTATGAGACTGGCAGACCATGCTGAGCAATGTTTTTGACCATGCACCTCTCCTTTGATGGTGAGGAGTTGCTCTCAGCTTGTAATGAGCAAAAAGTTTCAGTTTCTGCATCAGGCTTGGAAAAGCTCAAGCGTGCCCAAAGGGCTAGTCCATTTTTTACAGCCCTCTTCCCTCTCTTCACAAACCTTGCCTTGCCACCACAGCTCCTGCAGTACTCATGCCATACATGGATGGTCACCAGGGTTTACAAGCGACAAGAAGTTCTCCAATGGCCCTTGGAATGGGTCAGAGGTAGGATTCACTCTGTCAAAGAAAAGCCCCGATTTGAAGGTCTGGACTCCTATGGCTGAGAGAGTAGTTCATGGAGGCAGCTAAATTGTGGGCGTGTTTATTGGAATTACAAATAGCTTTATACAGACGGGTTAGCCTGGTCACTGGGAATTTGTATGGGTAATTATGGGCTCATTATTATCTTCCCTGCAGGGAAGACACATGACCCAATAGTCTGAGGAAAAAGTTGGGCGCCAGGAACTCCTGGACTCTAATCCCAGCTTCGACACTCCCTTCTCTGGCCCCAGGCAAGTGACTTAACTTTGCGCCTTGGTTTCTCCGTCTGCGAAACAGGGATAATATCTCTGAGGAGTGTTGTGAGGATTAATTAGATAATGTTCACTTAATGCTTTGAAGATATGAAATGTGAAATCTTATTATGCAGCTTGGAATGCTTTCCAGGCTCTTTTGATTTCTGACCGCACGCTTTCATTAGATCACCTCCTTCCCCGCGGAGGTGGATTCGCTTGGGAGCCACCCCAGCTAATTTGGGAGTTGTTTTTTTCCAATAGCTTGGAGCAGTTCCCAAACACTCTGACTCACACCGGCTTGCTGGAGAAGCTGCCTCTGACACCTGACCCTGGCTGGGGAACGCCTCACCTCGGTGTACGCCGGCTTTCCAAAGACAAGGCAGGGAGTGGCTGGAGCCAGGATAATCAGCTTTAACGGTCTCTAATGAAGCCAGGGATGGATTTTGCCTTCTGGCCTTCTCCAAAAGCATCTGCACTGCTGGGATTCCCGGCTGACCGGGGCTGCGAGGAGCAGCGCCTGTAACGCTGTCCTGCCAAAGGTACAGATGCTTTCTAAGCATTTGATTAGACCCTATTTTTGTCTTGATGCTTTGAGGTAAGGATCTGTGACAGAAGAGCTTTTTTTTAAAGGAGTGAAGTTATCTCCTCAGCCATTCTCCTTATATACAGTCAGCTTCCTGAAAGAATTATTGCTTAGGAAAATGCAGTTTTCTGCAGTGGTAAGTCACTGCGCAGACCACTATAAGGTCAATTTTTCCTGATTAAGAAATAACCAAAGTAGGCCTTGTTCCTCAAGTCTGCTTTTTGAATAGTCAGCGATCCCATGAGCCGTATCAGTCAGCTCCTGCTGGGGACCTGCCCCTTCCCTGCGCGCCCTCGCTCAGCGGGGCTGCAGCTGCAGCAGCTGCGGTGACCGGGACGGGGGGCAGTGCGGTGGGGGCCAGAGCCCTGGACACCTTGGGCCGAAACACAGCAGCCTCGGAAACGCCTCACCTCACCCAGGTGCGTCTCAGGCTCCGGCACAAGCATCTCCTCGGCCTTCTAAGGAAAGGAGTCCCTGCGTGCAGCCTCTCCCGGCACAGAGGGTTTGTCACCCGCAGGCTTTGCCTGAAGGTGCTGCGAGGGTTTGGTTTGGGCTGCACAGAAGCAGGAGCTCCCTCGAGTGGAGCGAACCCCCCACTGCAGCGCGGGGGGACCCCCGCCCGGGACCGCGGCCCCGCAGCGCTCGGGCGGCAGCGCCGGGGCGGCCCGGACAGACAGAAGGGCCTTGGGGGAATAAACAGCACGGAAATAATTGATGAGAAACTGCCACTTCCAGAGCCAGCTCTTGCTTCCTTTGAAATCGAGACCATCCTCAGGGCAGACAAACTGCTCAGGAAACTACTTCCCATTGCTGAAAAGCATAGAACAGTAAGAGAAACGCAGAACTTTTGCTAGATTTTAAAGTAGCCCCGGTTTTCTTGCTCTCTCCTATCTTGAGAGTGAAATTCATGTCCAGAGGGAGGGCTTTTCTGTTCACCTTTTTCCCCCTCCATCAAGGTACTGAGAAGTTTTGTGGGTATGTGGGACTCCAAACAGAATTTGGATTGTAACATTTGTTTGTGTGTGCCCTCATCTCTAATGCCTGGGGAAAGACCAGTTCTTAGCCGTACATCTCAGCTCTTTCTATTACACCGAATTAGTGAAAGAAACCCAAATACGAGGGTGGAAAACACCTGGGCAGTAGCTTTCACTCTTCACTGTGTAGCTCATGAGTGTGGCAGCATGATCCTGGCATGTTGGTAGTAGGAAGAGGGAAAGAGTTTCTCCACTTAGGAGATGCAGATCATTTAACACCTTATCAGTCACAAGGAACACAAGCTATACCTAGGAGTTAGAGCAGATTCTGACATGGTGCCATGATGTGGCACTCTGGCTTGAGTGCTTTGTCATGCTCTGCATCAAACCGATAAAAGTTGTGTTCCCAAAAAACACACAGGGAAAGAGGAGGAAGAATGAGCCAAATACTGTCTGGAATCATAGAATCATAGACTATCTGGTTGCAAGTGACCTCAAGATAGCCTGGAATAAACTTTCTGTCCAGCTGGCTGATGAAAGAAATTTGTGCTAGGCATCGCTGCAGGATGAACAATGAACAGCAAAAGAGGAATCCAGGAATCCAGGAATCCAGGAATCTGGAATACTTCCAGGCTGCAAAGCGCATGTTAAGGTGAACTTGGACCCCCACCACAGGGGCTGTAATTTGATCCTGGGACTATGGCCAAGGCTCATGGTCTTTCCAGTACCTTTCTTTTGACACTGTTCCAGATGCTGATACCCTATCAGGCACATCCATGCAGACCCAAGCACAGGGTCCTGTAGTCAGCACCCAGGTAGAGGAACAGTAAGTCTGTAGAGAGCAAAACTTTTTCTTCAGCCATCCTTTGATTATATATGCTATCTGCTATGTTATTGAAATATTTTGGAATGAATATATGGAAGAATTACTGTAATTGAATCTAAGTAGTGCTAAAATTAATGTAAATACGACGCATCAGCCTAATAATTAAAGTTGTCAGGTATGGGTTTTATTCAGAGCTTGAATTAGGTTCCTGCTTCAACTTGTTGATTTGCCTTGGAGCTTGCAAGGCTGAGCTCAAAAGGCAAAGTGTTGTGGGAATGCCGAAAACAACACAGTGAGGCAAAGGGCTCTTCTCCTCTGCTCTGGGGACATTTTCTCCTATCATTTGCAGCACTCCTCACTGGAGACTTTCCTTTATGTGCAGCAGCCCCTTTGTTTCTTTTAGAGAGGCATTTCACAACGTGTCTGTGGCAGCTACAGCCCCCAAAGGTCATCTTTCTCCCAGCCCTCTTCACCGTAGGACCCTGGTGGAACTCCAGGTCTCAGCCCATCCGACCCTGGGGCCAGGAGCACGGCTGGAGCAGGCTGGCTCTGCCCAGGGCCACTTGGACACTCCCCCAGTGCTCCCAGCTCCAGCAAACAGCCTTGGTAGCCAGTTCCCTTGGGAACACTAAGATCACCAGTTAGGAGCCACTAGGCTGGGCTCATGTAACCACAAATTTCAGCTGGAATGACCCCTGGAAACAGCCTGGTCAAACTTGTTCTGCTCTGCTTGGCCTCAGAACAGGGTGCCTAAAAAAGCACCCTTTAGGAAACAAAACGAGGCATTCCTATGGATATACCAGTTCAGCATCTGGCTCCAAGTGCTTTAATTTTCAAGGCATGGATAGGAAAAATAGACTTAGGTACAGGTTTCAAAGTTAAGAAAACACACTAAGAATAGTAAAATTGTTCCTCTGGAGGAAAAAAAAAGAAAAAAAAAAAAAAAGTTAAATCAACTAGACCACAACTTCAACACATAAAAGCCCAATTCAAAAAACAAAAAAGAAAAGCCCCCCATAGCTCTTCCCCAGCAAAATACTCTCATTTTTTCTGGGACATTTGTATTTGCTTTGTGTTTAAGTCAGCATTTGGCTATGAACATAGATGGTACATGTATCTGTGCACAGATACACCTCAAACATGCACAAATGCACATATGAATGAGATCCAGGCAAACCCTTGCTCCTAATGCAAAAGTTAACCAGGGACGTGAAAAATTGAGCGAGAAGATATAGCCCCTTCTGTGTAACGTGAAGTCCTGAGTGAGTTCATGACTTGTCCATGTCTAGATGGCACATGATTCTGGTGGTTTGTGGTGACATTCACCAAGAGGTGGAACTACCAATGACAAAGTTGCCAAAAATATAATTTTTCTGTGGGAAACTTGCCATTAGCAGCAGAGAAAGCACAGGGAAACAGATGTGTCACCTAATTCCCTGGAACTCATGTGGGTCACTCTCTCTACCAGTGTCTCACCAGCATATATCATGAATCCTATTTTAAACATTACTTCTATCTGGATGAGCTCCAAGCAGGCTGAGCACTGCTCAGGAGGCAGTAGCATATTCAGGACAAAATCCTGCTGTCAGGCCAGCCTGGCACAGACAGATACAGACACAGACAAAATAGAAAATTTGGCCCTTTGGTGTGATGAAGAGCTGTGTCTGTGCGTTGTCACCACCAGGAAAGCCACCTTGGAGAAAGTATTTGCACTGTCTTGCTCTTTGGGAGGTTGCGTGGCTGTAACCCACCTTGCTCGCAGCTGCAGATGAATCCAATCCTGAGCAGATGATTAAACAAGACCTGGTGATTTGGGTCCTTCCCTACATGAAAACATTGCCCATGCTGCTACTCACATCGCAGCAGGAGGTGGGATGAGGCCATCATCCAGCCTAGGAGGGCTGGGACATGCAAAACAGGGGCAAATTGTCGCAGGGCAGAAAGAGCAGGGATGACAGAGACAGACCATGAGGGCAGTGAGACTGTCCTGGTGGCTTCAGGCTCCTCTGTCTCCTGAGATGACATTATAAGGCTGGTATTTGGCAAGATGTTTGGCAATATGTCCCCTGTAGCTCATGAAAAGGCTTTGTACGAGGGGACAGCGTAGGCTGCCTTGCAAAGAGACTGCCTTCCCACAACACCAATTAAGTATTATCTCAGTGACTCAACTGTCTTTTTCTGGGTCTGGAGCTGTTTAGCCCTCTCAGAAGTATTTTATACTCTTGCTGTTGAGCCTGGTGGAGCTGAACATAGTCCTTGTTTTTTCTATCTCACACAAAGCTGACATTACCAAACTTACATTTAGCCACTCTTATATTCAGCATTTCCTCCTGCAGTATCACCACCCCCTGCTCCTCCAGGATAGCGGCTCCCGCCATCTAAACATATTTATAAATGGAAGGGGGAGCACATCTGAGCAAAAAAAATAGTCTAAGCAACATTCCCTTTGTCTTGATGCAGCTAAACAGGGTCAGCATTACTGTGCATTTCTTTCTCCTTCTGAACAAAAAGAAATAAAATAGAAAGGCCTGTGTCTACAAAAGTCAGCACCAGCTTTCCTTGGGGGAGTGTTCTTGCAGGTCTGTGAGCTCAGGCTGAGCACTATGGAGGTTGGAAGTAGAGATGTGCTCAGGCTCCCTCCCTTGTGTTATTTTCTTGTTTATTTGCATGGTTTTGTTGTTGTTTGTTTGTTTGTTTTGTTGGATTTAGGTTTTTTCCTGGTAAACCTTTCTTTATAGTGCTGGCTGTGTGGAGGTGGAGTTGGAAGTCATCCCAGAAGTTTTGTTATGATGACTTGATATATATTTGCTGCTAACAGCACTGATGGTACATTAAGGGTTTTCTACTTTTCAAGAAGGGGCAGACCCAGCCCAGAGGCATAACTCCAAGCTCGAGGAGTGGACCAAAGAGAGAAATATATGAAGAGTAGCAATTATAAAACCAGATCAAGTCTGTGTGTTGTTCTCAGCAGGTGGCACATGGATGCATGAGTGACCCCACCTGTAGGCTGTCCCTCCCCAACCAGCTGCTGTGCTGCAGGAGCTGTGCACATCCCTGGGTGAAACAGGAGCTACTTATCCTCTGACCTCAAAGTCTGCATCCTCCCTGGCTGAGGCCCTGTGCCTGTCCAGGAGTGGGACACACAGCATGGCTGCAGAGCCACTGGCACAGCCCTGGGTCATGCCAGGATGGGGCTTCTCTAAGCTTGGGTGACAAGAGGCAGCATTAACTGGAGATAAGCATTAATAGAGATATCGGCTACAGGCATGACAATATAGCCTGTCATGTCAGAGAATAAAATAACACCACCGGTGAGGAGCAGCGTGATAAATCCGTGCAGTGAGTATTGTAAAAACATTCTAGGTTGGAGCCAGCCCCTCCTGGTTAGGGCTTGGGTTTGCTTTTGAGCTGGTGGTCTTTTGTTGTGGAGGGATCTATCTCTCCTGAAGACAAAGTGCAAAAATACAATCACACTTCTATTATGCTCATAACTCGCCTCTGTGATTTTATGCTTTCTTTATGCTGGTTGATAAATTGCTCTAATGGTTGTGTTGACATGTATTTAATGGTATTCATTTAGAATGTCATTTAATAAAAGTCTTTTCTCACTTTGAACTGCAGCATTTTCTCAAATGTGGCCAATGATGGTTTGCATTTGCTTTATTACTAATTAAAAGTAAACGCCTTTCTTGAGAACATTTCATTGCCATGCAGATGAAGCCAGCACCTTCAAATGGATTTTTTCCATGTTTTATTTCTTTAAATGTGTTACCTCCTAAAGCCTGATGAAGTAAGAATTTGAATAACTATTTTTGAAAGGTAGAATTCACTGATAAAGTTCAGATTCTTATCATCTCAATTTAACTACTTTGGCTTATTTAAATAGGGGGAAAAAGCAACTTGCAGTTCAACAAGAACAGCTTCTCCAGAGGTTTTCACTTATGTTAGCATTGGACTGGGTTCAAACGCTGTGAGGATGCCTTTATCCTGTCAGCACTTCCACACTCTGAGTTCTCATATTGACTTTTCAGCCCATACGAGCCTGCTGAAGCAGTCCTTGTTGCTGCAGTTGTGTCCAAATACACAGAGCCAGTACTACAGAGCAAGTTCATCTGGGCATGCTCGGGATTACCTGCAAGCCTCAGGTGTCTACTCTGTGCTTGAGTTTTGATGCCAGGTACTTAAGGAAAAATTCTGATGCCATACTGTTTCAGAAAAAAAAAGAAAACCACTTCATTTGAATGCTTAGTCTTTGAAGGTCTCTGAAATTCTCTTTTCTACATGAAAATTCCATGCCTTTATGTCTGCATGTGGGATTCAACTACTACTCTTTTCTTGCACTCATCCTATAGAGGGAGGCTGTTGCTCTTGTTGCCACATTCCCTTCCCTGAAACTTCCCTGAAACTTCCCTGCAACTTCCCTGAAACTTCCCTTCCCTGAAACTTCCCTGAAACTTCCCTGCAACTTCCCTGAAACTTCCCTTCCCTGAAACTTCCCTGAAACTTCCCTGCAACTTCCCTGAAACTTCCCTTCCCTGAAACTTCCCTGAAACTTCCCTGCAACTTCCCTGAAACTTCCCTTCCCTGAAACTTCCCTGAAACTTCCCTGCAACTTCCCTGAAACTTCCCTTCCCTGAAACTTCCCTGAAACTTCCCTGCAACTTCCCTGAAACTTCCCTTCCCTGAAACTTCCCTGAAACTTCCCTGCAACTTCCCTGAAACTTCCCTTCCCTGAAACTTCCCTGAAACTTCCCTGCAACTTCCCTGAAACTTCCCTTCCCTGAAACTTCCCTGAAACTTCCCTGCAACTTCCCTGAAACTTCCCTTCCCTGAAACTTCCCTGAAACTTCCCTGCAACTTCCCTGAAACTTCCCTTCCCTGAAACTTCCCTGAAACTTCCCTGCAACTTCCCTGAAACTTCCCTTCCCTGAAACTTCCCTGAAACTTCCCTGCAACTTCCCTGAAACTTCCCTTCCCTGAAACTTCCCTGAAACTTCCCTTCCCTGAAACTTCCCTTCCCGAACCTTCCCTTCCCCTATATTGCCTTTTTTTATGGACTGCTACTGACAACTTGTTCACACTCATGGGTCCCTGTAAAACCCAATTTCCCTACACTGTCCACAAAAAGAGATGCTAAAAAATCACATATCTAAATTAAAGCTTTGGGTGCTTCCTTCATTTGGATTGTCCATATACCTGAGTACTCCAGTTTAATCTTTGAATATCTATGTCCTACTTTTTATGCTTTGGGAAAAGTTGAAAGGAATAACTTTTCATGCCTTGGGAAAAGTGGAAAGGAATAAGTGATTAATAATAAACTTTTTAAAGCCATAACTGAACAGTATAGATCCAATTTCAAAAAATCTCTCTCATTTAACTCAGAAGTTCCTGACCAGGAAAAGTGAGGGATACAAAAGCAAGGATCCCTGGAGATGTAGCATTGTCTCACCAGAACCTTCACTACCAATAGCCAGCAACCCCCTCAGGGGTAAAGGGGAATGTTCTGAAATGGGACCTTCCTGCTGGTGATGCCCAGTGGTTCTGTGTCTGAGGAGACACTCACAATGCCCCAGCACCCTTCTGTCCTTTCTGTGCAGTTTCCACTAATGAGCAACAGAGCCTGAAGGCTGGTGGAGCCTGGGCATGGCTCCCCAGTTTGACACCAGTTTGGTCCAGGGCAAATGGGAGCAAGGAGCAGAACTGGGCTCCCCCCAGCTTACACCACTGTGTAATCAATGACAAGCTCCTCTCATTTTATGTGCAAGACATGGGAGCAAAATGTTGGGGGAAAAAAGGAAAGAAAATTTAAGAAGGGAAAGAGAGGACTTCCAGCTTATCTCAAGGAGGTGCCTTATCCTGACAAAAGCAGGTAGAGCCACACTGCTCTCCCAGGCTGGCATGAAGTGAAGTACCTGTGCAAAGGCCAGCAAGAGAGGTTTTGAGTGAAGTCATTGAGACAGCAGTGCTATCTCTACACACACTGTGCCCAAAGCCAGCACCAGCAGTGCTCCTGCCTGGCCCAGTTATAATCACTTTAGTAAAGGCAAGTTCAAAGGTGAAATCTCAACACCTAAAACTCATCTATCTGTAGCCATGTCTAAAGATGTCTTGGTTGATTGATTAGCTGATACCTGGATCCCTGAGCAACCACAAACCCCAAAGATTTAGCACTCAGTAACATAGAAAATCCCTGGTCTCAATTGAAAAATGGGACTGAAATTCTAGGAACAGGTACCATGGTGTCTTGTAGTTTGTCCTTCCTTTGTGAATACAAGGGCTCCCTGTGTTCAGGCTTGCAGTGGTCACAGACAGGGGAAACAGACAGTGTCTGCTCATCTGCCCACCAAGGACTCCTTTTCCAGGCATTTTTAGCTGCTGTCCACACAGCCTTTGTTGTCTCATTCCCAGGCAGCTTCTAGAGCCAGGAGGCAGCTTGGAGAGGGTGAGGTAAAGCAGCGGGATGGTTCTGCGTGGGAGAGAGGAGGGAATACAACCTCTCTGCTGCCTGGGTGTTTACAAACAGAAAGGCCACTTTAGAAATCAAAAATAGCTATGGAAACTTTTATTTCAGCTTACACTTAAAAAAACCCCAGTCCTCTGAAGCTCAGGCTTTATTCTGAGTGAAGTTTCTTGCACAATCATTAAAGATGTGGGCTGTTTGTACTCTTGAGCAACAAATCTGCTGTAATTACTTGTGCAAACTGAGTATATGTGAAGCTTGCTTCACTTGGGAGGGGGGATCTGTGGCTTCCCTCCAGCAGGGAGGAGATGAGCTGCCAGCCCTGCATGGTGCAGCAGGGATATGGGAGAAACACCATGGAATGCTGGAGTAGAATCAGCAACATTCAATATTTTTCTATTGGTGAGCTCAGTATATTTTAACTAGCTTCAAGAGCACTGCAAAAAAACTTTGTGGAACAGATCCCACCCTGCTGTTGTGTTTCTGCAGCCTACATCAGCATCTGATCTGCCACTCAGGTTTTATGCTCAGAAAAATGGGGCACTAACTTGCTGCATAGCACCAACCACTAATTCTAATGAGAGCTAACTTAACAAGGCATGAACAGAACTAATTATTTCATTTTCCAAAATCTACTGAGTTGGAATATGTTTTGAGGGAAATCTTACATGGATATCTTATAGACACTCACACTTCCAGCATTCTGGGAAACTTCTGCCCAGTTTCTAGGGATAATGCCATGGGTATTGTTTCTCCCATTTCCCCCTGGATCCAAAACAAATGTGAACGAGATGCTTTCTTTAGACACTATCTGCAAAATGTCCTCCATCTTTGGACATTATATGTAAAATATCATCCTACCAGTCTGACCTGTGCTCTCTCTCTCTGGCCACCACCCACTAACTCACCCCCATTGCCCTCTCCTGGGTAAAACCTGAGGAACATTTTTTGTCTTTTTGGGAGTGATCTCTGTGCTCCCTTTACATACTCTCTTCCGTCGGCTTCTTTATTCTTAAAGCCAAAAAAAGGTCTCCACCCCTCCTGAGCTCTTTCTTTCATGTTCACAGACCACAAGCTGGAAACAGAGATGGCTGTCTGATGCTTACCTTGAGGGTGGTTTCCCCTGGATGTCCAGGGAACCAGGGTTTTTAACAAATTTCCCAGAAGTAGTCCCAGGACTTGAAGTTTCAGGATTACATCCCCATCTGCATCTTTTCCACTATCATAATTTTTTCCTTGTCTATTATTCTGTAACTAACCCTAACTAAGAGGATTCCAAACATTCAGGTTTGAGAAAATACCTGTTAGGATTCAGCATGAAAGGATCATGGTAGTTTTATAACCACCCTGGGTATTTAAAACCTGGAATCTCGAGTACCTCAGGGCTCAGGGCTTTGGCTTTTATTCTCTCAATTAGTGGAGATCAACTGAGCTGAGTGAGGTGATTTGGATTTCCTCCTCCTTCCTGACAGCTGGATCCTGTCAGGTCTTCTTTCTGAGAATAGGTGTAGCTGGTCATCACACACAGAGGCCATTAGTTTATAGATCTATGTTGATTTTATTCTTTTTTTAACTTCACCTTGAAGTTTGCGAGATGATGCTCTCATTGCTGCAGCCAGCCGTGACTTCTAGAGATATCACTGCATTTCCACAAAGGTGGTACATCATTGTTCTGTGGAGGTGACTGTCTTCTCTTCACACATTAGCTTATTTTAAATATATTCCTTAGCACCTGTGCAGCCAGCTCACCTTGGCAGAGCTCAGAGTAAGGTCCCAGAGCTAAGATTTTCTTATGCTGTCAAATTTGCCACCTTCTTCTTGGGTACTGAGCTGTGGTAGCTGCAGAAGGTTACATTGTCCCTCTGTTGCATTGTCACTAGGACTCAAAAATGGGTAAAACCAAAACTAAGGCTTTTTAGCTGTATTTCCAAACCTTGAAAATCCTGGAGTTACACAGCAATTTTTGTTGTAGCATCACTGTAGTGGGGCACCAATAAGATCATATTTCTTAGCAAGAATAGTTTTCATTTCCTTTCAGACCCTGGTACCTGAGCTAGCCAACGCATTTTAAGATGCATTTAGCTGGACAGACATTCCCATCTCAATTCCCACCAAGATTCCTGGGACTGGACATGGGTTTGCTGGCTGGTTACAGAGGTGTCTGGACACCTAGAGAGTGTTTCTGTTCCTTACTTTTTCATTGCTGCTACCAGACACATCCTCTAACTTTGAAAGAAAAATTCAGCCTGGTACACCTCCTTCCTGATTTCTGCTCCCTGGGTTTCATTGCAGGAGGTCTAGAGGAGTCACAGCTCCAGACATGCTGCACAGCATGGAAAACCATGGCAAAGACCAGGAATCATCCAGGTGTACATCCATGTTAAGCAAAGCATCCTAAAATATGTTTCAGAAAACAACTGCAGACTGTATAGTGCAAAGAAGACTATTATCTTTTAAAGTTACAGTAGTAAAGAGTGAAAAAAGAAAAACAAAAAGCAAACAAACAAAAAGCCAAAAAAGCCAAAAAGCCTGGTTACAAAGCAGGATGTGTTATGAAGAGGATTAGCTCAGTCCAGCTCTAAGTCTTTGTTATTTCTTTTTTGTAGGATATTGGAACTGGAATTTTTCACAAGCCCTCCATAATATGCTGTTAGTGACTCCTGTAAAGTTCTTTGTAAAATGAGTTAAAAAAGGATACTGGTGCCTCATTGTTCCCATTTTCATGATTTTACAGGCACAGCCTCCCTCAGCAGTGAGGTCTTCTCTGGCTTTTATCATCCAAGATTACCCTGGTGCTGATGACTTAACAAGATCCGACAAGATCACAGCACAGGGCAGTATACCTGCAGGTAAAACAAAGGTCGCTTTGGAGATGTTTTCTCACAGTCTGGAGCACATAAATGTCCAAGTCTTAGATGTCTTTCAGTGGCAAGGGGAGGTTGGTAGCCCAATAAATATAGTTGTGCCTGTTGGAGATGCACCTGGATCTCCTCCATGGGCTGCTGGTGGTCTGTATAACATCACCAGCACAAGACCTGTGTGCAAATGAGTTAGTGGCTGAGGTAATTTAGCAACCAGCTGTCAGATGCAGGAGAAGCAAGCACAAAACCAAATCTTTCTGGTAACCCAAAAGGGGGTGAGAAATTATCCCAGCCTGTTTTAAAATGCAGGGTTTACTGTGACCCACTGTGAGGTGAACGTTTCCTGTACTGCTGGGAAGAGTGTTGCCCTCCCTGCCTGACTTATCCCCACCAGTGCTACTCAGGGATAATGCACTGTGGTTGGATCTTGTATAGTCAGAGTGGGACTTGGTCTCCATTGTGGACTTCTGTGTACCTACAGTCTGATTTTACACTGCTTATTCCCATTTATATTCACTCAAAGAATCCACAGCTTTGTGTGTTCATCCTCTAAAGCTGATGCTCAGTTTATTTCAGCCCCTTGGTGAGGCTCTGACATAGGTCAGATCTTTGTATGGTCATCTTTAGGACAGATGTCTCTGTTGCAGGGGCATTGTACCAGCTGACCTTTAAAGGTCCCTTCCAACCCAACCCACCCTACAATTCTATGATATGATGCCATCTCATGTAATTTTCTCTCTCAGCTATTGTATCTGCGTCTGCAGAACAAAAAATGCATTTAAATAACCATGAAAAAAGGCACAAATCACTCAGTTACGCTCAGTCTAGGTAATGTGTCTATTCCTTCCCTTTCTGGGAGCACTGGAAGGGCAGAGATGTTGCACTCTTGTTACCAAGTTCTTTTCAGGGCGCTGGATTACCGCCCTTTCTACCCCCAGCATACCTTGCCTCTCTTTTAGAGAACAAACTCTTCTGGGTCTGTTTTGAGCTGGTTTGGGCCGGTGTGACATGGCCAAGTAAACTGCACAAATGCTAGCAAGCATAACATGTTTTCTTTGAGGAGCTTTTTCTATGACTTCCCATAAATCTTGGTTATGATTTTCTGAGCCCTTCCTTTCCCCTGGAGACTTTGTTTGTCATGAAGAGAGGCAGACTGGGAATTTGGAAGACTCATTTTCTTGGGACGAAATCCGAATGCAGATAAACCATGTTCCCTACTGCCCAGTCACAGCACAAACAACAGCACCATAAAGACTGGGACCCATCTGAGCCCCTGCATATTTGGGCAGGGCTTCAGAGAGGAATGTTTGCATCATAAGCAGGGGACAGCCCTCAGCAGAAACTCCGGTGGTGCTGGAGGGGGAACCACAACCTTCCTGAAATGGGAGTCAGCCACCAGGAGCATGATAAACAATCTAAGAGTGACCATAAGTTAGCAAGGATAATTTTCCACCTTTACTGCACTCTGCAGAGCTATCAAGCGTGCTGGAGTAGGGCTGTGGTTGTGCTTTTGTGCAGCAGAGCTGTCTGCAGTCTGACAAAAATTGTGGTGGAGTTGGAAGAGAGACACAATAAAGCCAAACTGCATGTTAAGATGGTTGTTGCAGAATGCTTTATCTATGTCACCTTTCCTTCCACTTTGGAGAATTTGGAGAATATGGAGAAGTGAGATTTCCTCCTGTGACTGATTACATTACTATTTATTAGAACTTCTTGGGCACTGGCAGTTTGGAGCACCCCATCCCAGGGCTTTAGGAGACGTGCAAGCACTGTGAAGGCGGTCCCTGCCCCAAGCAGCCCATGCTATAAAACAGAATAATGGGTAGATAAAACAAGGAGATTGGGAGGTGGTAAGAGAAACCAGTGGGACAGGTTTGGGAGGCACATCAGCCAGTAATGGCAGTTCACCAGTGTAATTTTAGGGGAATTGTGATGGTAGAGGGTGATTTGTGAGAAGTTAGCTTTGGGCTGTTTCTAATGGGGGTTCCTCACTACCCAGGAGACAATAAGAACTTGCTGGCAGAAAATGTGCTTGGGCTTTGCTGTGTGTTGGGGGAGTTGGCAGCAGTGGCATCTGAGAGATGAGATGCTCTGAAGGCCTTGGAAGCCAAGGCAAATAGATACAAGCAAATTCCCATGCAGTGCCCTGGACTTTTTCACTCGGAGGATCCAGGGTGTCTGTCTCTAGCAATCTGCAGGGCCATAATATTGACCACAGTTTCCCCCTCCCCCTCTCCTTTAATTTTCCTTCCTTCCTTTGTGCAAACAAAGAAAATGGACTGGGAATTCTTTTGAAGACAGCATGGTTGGGGTTTGCACTGGAATTTCATAAGGAAGCTTATGAGACATTGTAAGATGTCTTTAGAAAAAGACTCTTTGAACCTTTTATCTTAATGTATTTACCTCTAGAATACACAGGCTTTGCATTCAAGAAAAGCACTTTACAGGGAGAAAATTAAATACATAATGACTTGCAGGAGACTAGCAGACTATATCCTGAGAAATTTTACTGTGGGTTAGCACTAGGGAAATTAAACCGCTGATGTACTCTTGACCTTGATTTTAGCATTTTTCTGTTCCATCACATAAAACAATCAAGTTAGCAGGAATATTTTATTATTGTTCCCTATAAATAAAGTAGGAGCAGGATACTGTAGATCAGCATCACTCATAAGAATGTAGTTGAGAGAAAATTCTGTTTCAATATTTCTGTTTAATTATAAGAGCTCACATTGCCTTAGGTGAGTGTGATAAAAAAAAATCACATAATAACAGGTTATTGTGCAATGGACTGTAAAACCATCAGAAAAGGGTGTAAGCCTTTTTTTTAAGTGAAAAACCAACTGAATAAAGTGCCTGAAGTAATTTCTGTTATTTTTCTGGCATTCCTCTTGTTACTTTCTAATACGTGCTGAAGACATGCTGTAACTTCTGTTAGCAAAGTACTGCTGACTTACATGAAATAAAGAAAATTATTATGTACAATTGGATGAATCACATTAGTTAGGAAGGCAGGAAACTTTAAATACAATGCATTCTTCTAACAACATGCACTGAGAGGAACTAATGAGCACCAAGCTGTGTGTTTTGTGGAGAAGCTGACTGAGAGGGCTGGTGGTGTTTTCCTTAGGCCTTGTGACAGCACTAGTGTGGTCTTGGTTATTCATTGAACTAATGAAGCTCTCTCTAGAAAAGAAGAGATTGCATTAGGTTGGCCTAAGACACCTTTATTCAAGGTGTATCCAAGGCCACAGACATACAGCACACTTAGCTAAACCTGTTTCACCAAAGCCCAATCAAACTGCAGAGCAGATTTTGGCATTTGACATTCTTGAGATCTTCTCTGCAGCTCAGAACAGATGAGGATGTTTAGTACTTTTTACAGCAGTGTTTTGGAGAGCAAATGGACATGTGTGTCCTCTGACAGACAGATGCTTATTTACAAAAGATTCTCTAAAATCTATGGCTTCAGGGCCCTTTCTGAGAGACGCAGAGTTACATATAAAATTAAATTACTTAAAAAGCATACTGCTGTAGAATTGCACAGCCCACCTTTTGATCACCTATAGATATTTCACCTGCACTTACCAGCACTGGCAGTATTGTTATAGGATTTCTTTGTCTTTTTATTGTCATGCTATCCCTTTAGCCTAGAGCAAGGTATGATGACTGAAGTTATGGGAAATAGTTGCCAATGCAGGTCATGGATCAGGTAATCTCCCTTACTTTGTCTTTGTAAGGAGAAATGTGTCCAGAACTGCTGGGAAATAAAGGCAGCTCAACAAGGTGATCCCTCCAGGATACCTACCAAAAAAAAAAAATTGTAATCATGTGACATTGCTTGAAGTAAATGTAGAAATACAATGGAAAAGAAAACTACTAGTTTGCAATTCCACAGAATAGTACAATAATAATAATAATATGAATTTGCCTTGGAATTAATTATAGGTTAAAGTTCTGTGCTAATTTGTGCCTCATAAAATAGTGAAAGGAGCACTGAGGCAGGAGATCTGTCTCTTCTGAGTCACTGCTTCAGCTATTACATATCTGAATATTGTGAATCAGAAATTACATTGGGATTTAGGTCTTTAGCAAAACTGGTGTTCCAGTGTCTCTGGTTGCTCTCCTGCCAGACTCACTCTTTTCTGTTGGAACATGTTTTGTGAAGTCTTGTTTTAGCATCTGTTCAACCAGTTTCTATGCAAAATCGTGACTTATAAATAAAACATGTAATATATACATATGTGCTTGCGTGTGTATACCTACATGCATCCATGTAGATTTTGCTGCTTTGTGAATTCTTAAAAGCTTTTAGAGTCAGATTACTTTGCTTTGGTGGCAAATGCTGCAGGCAGACAACTCAATGATGAAAGAGAGGAGTGATTCCTGCAGCTCTGTGTCGCAATCTGCGCAGGCACGACTCCTGCCTGCTGAAGGGGTTGATTGCACAGAGGCTCCCCGAGTGGCAGTAAGGAGTCAGACACCATACCAGCTGTGTCCCTGTCAACTGACCCCTGCCATAGTTTAATCTCTTTTCCTCCCCACTGTTTATGACATGTTTTATTTTGCTGTTAGTGTTTCTTGCCTGATGTTCAGATTCACTCCTGCGGTATCACAGCACCCAGCCCTGATCCTTGCCCCACGCCTGCCAGCAGCTGAACCAGTTGTGCCAGATGGCTTAGAGCTAATGGACAGACTGGATCCATTAGGACTAGCCCCCATGGTGGATGAATGGAGTTGACAGCTCTCGGTGTTAGCTAAGATGCAAAATTCTGCATTTAGTGTATCTCCCACTGGGTGCTTAGTTCTCTGCTCTGAACTTATTTTCCCTGATATCTTCTTTTTTGTCTGAACTTTTATAAATGGTTTTCCAGTGCCAAATTTGCTGTGCTTTCAGTGGATATGCTTGCACTTTCCAGTGTCAAAATCCTCTTTGGGCAGATTGTGACTGTGAAAATGCCCAGTCTCTCCATTTAAAGAGACCGTGAGAGCAAACTTTCCTGTACAGCAAAATGCTCCCATAAATAGCAGGCTTATTTGGTAAAGGGTGTTTTTGTTAGGCAGGGAAAGGAGAGACATTTCATGGCAATTTTGTATCACTAGATATTTAAGTTCAGAAATATCTTTATCCTCTTTGGGAATGCAAAACTTCCTGTTTTGACTTGCACTCTAAATATATATAATTTTTAAATTACAGGTTTACGTCAAGAGAACAATTTAGTCAAGTATTACTTTCTTTGGAGAATACATCCTTGTTGTTACTCATAAATTAGGGCATGCATTTAGGCATAAAGTATGTACAGATATATTAAGTAAAACCCATGATCCACATTATGGGTTTTCTGTTGGAAACAGCTCTTCTGGACATGGGTGCAACTGATATGAAGATGGCAAAATGAATCACAAATGGGGTCTGATTGGATGTGAGGGAAGTTACTGGTCAGGAAGGACAAGAGGACATGTCAGAGATTTTGGAGGATCCAGTTCATGCCTTGGCTTAACCTGTCTGCACAGCAGAGCTGAGGTGGCCTGTGACCAGGGTGTGCTTTGCCTTCTGTCTTCCTCTGCTCAAAGTGGTAAATTCACAGGGTGCAGCAAACTCAACCAAGGTTCAGCCTTGTTTAGCCACCCCAGAACCTGAAAATTAGAAATTTGCCCTTCAGTACTGGGCTGTCTCTGTGCTGAGTCCTACTCTAATCCCTCGATCGCAAAGAACCAAGTAGAAAGATGCCCCACATTGTGGACGTCCAGGAGAGGACACTTTCTTGTCTGGAGACACCCAGCTCAAGCTGCTATTTTGGTTTTTAGTTATTGCACCAAGATTTAATTATTATTCTAAAGACTGGGACATCTGCTATGGGAAACCTGAGGTCGAGCCAGTAGGGAACCATGGTCTCACTGTGAGAGTGTGGTGTGTGTCACTGTAAGGGGGCCTCAATCCCACCTTGGGTGGTGTGAGTGTGACTGCCAGAGTGGCTCTTGCATGGTTGGAGAGGAGGTTTCCTTGGTGTTCCTGCTAGATGTGTTGCAGATAATACTGTAAGGAGTTTACCCACCAGGGGCAGTGCCTTGGGCATATCTCCAGCCTGCATTTCTTTCCAAGGGTAGAAGTTTGCTACCTGATCTCTAGACAAGGACAGAATACTGCAGAATAGTGCAGGCATGAAAGGTTATGTGTATTTTTTTTCAAGGAGCAACTTGCTGCAGTAAGAGTGGGAAATGTACAACTGGAGTAAGCTTTACTCCAGTTCACACCTATGAGAGTTGCAGGAAGGGTGTAGGTGGCCCAGACAGTTCTGATAGTGATTTTTTAAAAAAGCTCAGAAGTCAGGGAGAGATTCAAAACTTTGTTCCAAGGTTCTTCTCAGTCAAAAGTTTGGACATATTTGTTTCATGGAGAGTTTACCCCCAACAGCTCTAACGTATAAACATGATGAGAGTGCCCCTCTAAAAACAATTTTTCACATGTGTTTTCTGGAGGCTGCCATTCCTGAGGTTTATAGTGATCCGTGAACAACTTTGTCATGAAATGCAAGCACAGTGTTTGACTGTATTAAAATAATTATCATATGTAAAATAACATAATTACATAATCTTTCGAATACTGAATAGGGCTTATCTGTATGCCATTCAAAATAACATCCTTAAAAATGTGTATTTTTCTCTCACGTGAACTGCAATAATAAAAGCTGAACCTGTCCCAAGGAACACTTGTGGGCATCAGTATCACATCCAGCAGCAAAAAGTCAATGCCAAGACCTTGAATACAACCTCTGCCTTCCTCTGGGGCTGGGAATGGGAGTCAGATTATGCCCCTTTGGAAGGCAAATTCTGCTAGGCTTTGAACTGCTTAGTGCATCTCCTCCCATGGATGCCAGTTTGTCATTTTTACAAATGGCCTGGTTGTGTCGATCTGCTGCAGCAGCCTTGTGGAAGGAAGATGGATAATTTGTATATCCTGCTTTCACTAGGGGCATTTTATGAGATAAAAATATGAGAAGTAACAATTACCATTCCATTGCCCCACCCCTCCAGAGTTGCATTTAAGGTAGGATAGGCAGTGATGTGTTTTGGTGTCGCACTGGCTGATGTCACACACACAAATTTTGATAGAATCCGTGTGTTCCATGTGACAAGCTCAAATGTTCACGTCCATTGTGTACATGCCTAAGTCTCAGCCTTTCCCCAATTTCAGAGTCATCTGCATTACTCTATGTAGTACATCCTACACAAACCTGCCCCAAGGAATATTTGGTTCCCAGTACAGAGGATACAGAGGATAACAACATCTGTTTGTGACCACTGTGGTAAAGACAAATTGCCATAAGAGTTTGGCAATGAGTTTTGAGTTTTCCCCATTCAGCTGATTCAGCAAAGCCAAAATGAAATGGCCTGTCAGAGCATGCCAAAGGGAGCCATTTACTGCTCAGAGAGCTGGCAAAGTGTCTCTTTGTTTTCCCCAGTACCTCAGCCCCAAAACTTTCAGGAAAATGATAAACAACGCCTCATTATGTTTATGTAAAAGAAGTCGAAATTACTGCACACAGCTATCAGTCACTGCCCAGGCCTCAGCCCAGAATTATTTTGGCTAAAGAAACCTTTGCAATGAATGTACCCACCCTCTTGCTCCACAGTGCTGTGAAATCCCTGAACCAGGGTCACTGTGTCACTGGTAACACAGGATGTGCCGAGACCCTGCTGAGCCCACCCATGCTGCAGCAGACTTGGGTATAGAAGATCCCCCAGCTTCCTCCACTTACTTAATCTTTCTCATATCATTAGATATCCCCTTTGGAGCCAAATTTCAAAAAAAGTGCCCATCCTATTCCTTTTCATATTGGCAATGTTCTTTTGTCCAGCACATACACACACACACACACACACAAACTGGATCCAGCTGTTGTAAATTATAGCACAGAAAATGCTTTTTTCTTTAAAAAAAAAAAGTGAATGGAGGATCAGCCCACAATCCAGATAGTGAGGGAGTAAATGTTTCTCATTAGTGACTAGATTTTTCACATGTTTACTGGCATGCTTGTGTTCCTTAGCTAGTTCCTTGCTCTTAGTTGACTTAGGTTGGACTGGAAAACTTGCTGGTCATATTTTAAGATCCTTTACCTTCTGTAAGGACAAATTGGTTGCTCTTTTTTGTTTGAAAATCGCACTTTATGAATTCTCATCTTGTCTGGAAAGAACATTTTGGTTCACATTTTTGGCCTGAATCTTAAGTTAACTCAGCAACATTCATAGGTGCAACAATGCCTTTATTAAAGGCCATCACTAAAGTCTCTCACCAAGTCTCAAAAGGAAGGCAAATTGTTGCTAAAAGGTTGTCTGAGACTTTTGCTGTCCTAAATATTTTTCCTTGGGACATATTCAGGTTTGTATTAAGATATTTCATATGTAGGAAAAATGGTATTCTTTTCTCTAAGTATTTATGTTATTCAAGAAGTCAAAGAAATGTTATTCTTAGAATATCCAGAAAGGTTACAATGGAGAGAGAAAACAAATTAATTCTTATCTTGTTGGACTGCTCTGTTCTTGCATGTTCCGGCAAGTTTTTGATACCATTGATCTGTTTGAAATATATTATGGATTACTGCAACTAATAATAAGCAGCTTAAGTGTTGAATAGCAGGTGGGATAGAAGCAGACCTGGTACAGACCTACCAGAGAGGAAAATATGTCATTGCCAAAATATGAAATCCATGCTGATTGTCAGTTGTTTGCATTTTTCTTCTTATTGGTCCCCAGCCTTCAAACCAGTATTTTGATCATTGGAGCATCTCATCTGACAGGCTGATTTGTGCTGCTGCTTAGGCAATAGACTGAACAGTAAAATAAAGCCAAGTGCTAGGAATATATTAGAACTGTTGCCAAAATGTGCTGAGAAAAATCTGCTAAAATTAACAAGTCCATTGTTTTCCTTGAAAACATCATCTGTCCTGAAAACAAAGTTCAAGACAGTCATGTTTAAACCCATAGGTTTGGGCCAATTTCTAATCTTGTTTACACTGAAGTAATTGACATCAGAAGTTGGCTTGCAGTGTGCTTACACTACACCTCAGTGCCATTACCAGTAACTGCAATAGAACTAAGGGAAATTTTTGAATGTGTTCTACTTTACGTCATATATCCATGACCATGCCACTTAGCAAATGAGACGTTTCTTTTATCTGTCTGCAGAAAATGCATAGATCTAATTAACCCCTAGCCAGAAAGAAGCTAACAGACCTCACAGATGAATTTTAAAATATTCCATTGGTTGAAGTTTTTCTTTGCAAGAAACATTGCTCTGTCTGTAAGTAATTTTTGCTTCAACCACAAAGAATACATTGGTGCACAGAAAATTTCTTTCAGGGATGGCTAGTTAACCTAGCAATTTAAAACTTCTCTGAGTGTGGGAACAGTAAATAACCTTGGTTTCTGCTTTTCTAAGTCTGTTACAGAAAAGATCCATGATCTGTTAACTCCTTAGTTGTATAACTCTTTTTGTGGAGACAAGGCTGAGCTTCTAATGTCTTCTGCCAGTGCCATATTCCAAGCCTGGTGTCAAATATGGGACAAAGAAATTACGCACTCAGGCAATATTTGTCAAAGAGTCCCAGTCTGATCGAGCACAAACTGTCAGGAGTTTGTTCATGATATTTCAAAAAAATATTCTGAGACTTGGCAAAAATATATAATGGCTGAGGTTTAGGACCATATAACCTGGGAAACTAGACCTTTTTCAAATACTAGCCAATTTTCTGCACATTTGTTGTTCCTGCCAGCTCACTGCAAGGCATCCAGCAGCATCTCCAGCAGTACTGTGAGGTAGTAAGTACAGGTTTCTATAGAGGCAAAAAAATAACATATCTTTTCTAGCCTGAACGAGTCTATGATTCTATAATTCTCTGTTCTCCTCATTTCCACATATTTAAGCGCTCATGCATTTATGTGTGCCAGTGAGATTGGCTAGGAAAAATTTCTTCTCTGAAAGCATATCAATCACTGGCACAGGGTACCCAGGGAAATGGTGGAGACAACATCCTTGGAGGTATTTAAAAGATGTGTATTCATGGCACTTAGGGACACAGTTTAGTGGTGACTGCGCAGTGCTGGGTTAACACCTGGACTCAACAGTCTCAGGGGTGTTTTCCAGATGAAACTATTCCATGATCCTCTGTGTGCTCACTCACTGATGGGCCCAGCACAGAGCACTGCTGCTGATTCACTGGCAGAGCTTCACCCCGTTCTTGCTCACCGTTTTTCACAGTTTGTCTGAGCCAAATGCCAAACATATTTGGCTCTGTTTTGCTGTGAGCTCTGATGAGCTCACAGAGAGGAAAATCCCCTCAAGACATTGCAATAGAAATTAACCAAAAGACTTCCTCTTGGGGAAATGCCCTAGCAGGCATGAATCAAACATCAAGAACATGTAGATTACAGAAAGTCCTTCCAATCCAGTGCCATATATGGATCGTAACCAGCAGGGTGATCCCAATCTGGATCAAAATCAGCACAGGCAAGGAAAAGCTTTCTAGAGCTGAATGTGAATGTACAGCTTGGCAGATAAGAGTCTTCAGTCTTCACTTTGAGTCCACCCATCGTATGCTGGTTGTGGGTTCATTTCATTTCCTTTTAGTTCATTTCACCCACAGTTTTCATGCAGAAGTATCCATGCTTTCCCCTTTATCTATTCAGCCATGAGATGGTCATCCTGTTATCTGCAAGGAATCAGCAACCTGAAAAATCTTAACCTAGTGGTGACTGAACCTGTCAAGTTTCCTATTTGCACTGTGGCACCTCAGTGTATGTGGGCATGAAGTTTTCTACTACTTGGAAATTTTGGCTCAAGTATCAAGTATCTCTAGCTACTGTAAACTCAAGCACAGACATTAATTTCTCCCTGTGTTGGCTATCAAGTAATATGTATGGTCCTGGGTGCAGGGACCCCAAGCTCCCACTGAGGACTCTGTTAATGCCATTTCATTTGCAAGGCTAACTTTTTTCATGTCTCTGTGTGAAACAGAACTTTCTCAGGAGCAAGCTCTGGCAGTTCACAAAGCCTCTCATAGTCTCTCCTGCTTTTTGTGAAGGTGCACTTCTTTGACCTAACATGCATATTGAGCCACAGGTAGTCGAAAGAAGCTTGAACACACACACTCACAACTGCTTTTCCTCCTGAGGGGAAGGACGAAAGATGCTGATCAACACGTGGCAAAGATTGGTCACCTGACATAACACAGGCAAGCCCAGCACACAGGCACTGGGGTGAAGGGGGAGTACAGCAGCCATGAAGAAACCAGGAAAATAGAGCAGCCCTTCTCACACTCCATGTTTTTTGAGAGTGACTTGAGGAATGTCCTGTTTGCTACAAGGAATGAAAGCAATCTGTTGGTCTGTACATGCAGCCTTGTGCAAGGCAGGTGTGTTAGCAGTAGAGATCTTGCTGTGTCCCATGAGAAGGGCCCAAGCCACAGTCCCATGTGGGCTAAACGGGAGGATCTGGGATGCAGCACCAGGCTCAGCAGCTGAGCAGCATGGGAAAGCTGCTGGGAAAGGGCAGCATTAAAGGTAGGTGGAAACATGGCACAGAAAAGGGCTAGTGGCATCAGTGAGGCATCAGGAGAGTGGGTTTTGTGGGAAAAATTTTATGGGAAAATCCAGTAAGTTTGGGAGACAGTATGGTGAATAGAGAAAACAGAAGACAAAATTTGTGAGCGTACAACGTAACCTTCTCATGTGCTTGTGGTCTGAGGGAAAGAGAAGGAATGACTGTGTGTAGTGGCTGCAGGAGGTGAAGTATATAGGCATTATGCAAGCACTAACATCACCATAAATAAGCCACAGCTTTAAAAAATGTATTTCCTGACTGCAGGAGGTTACATGGGTTCTGCTGATGAACAACATCCGTGAGGATGGAAGAGAACCTAGGGAAGGTGGAAGTCAGCTCTCCATGTCCTGTGCAGAAATCTCCTGGATTAAAGGTCTGTAGTTTAGCTAGGTAAATGTCCTCCTTTCTCTACCAGGGCCAAATATCACTTGTTTTCCCTGCAGAAGGGAAAACTCCCTCCAGTGCCCTGTGTGAGGCCCCAGTTCAGCTCACTGCTATGCCACTGGCTCCAGCCACAGACATGGCCCAGCATTTCTCCCCGTGTTCATTAGTGTAAGATGTGCATCTGATCACACAAACAGAGAGCATGTATCTACTTATAACCTGGTCTGTTATTAAATACTAAGCACCAAAATCCAGCTCCTATGGCCATGACCCAGCTCAAAAAACCTCCAAATCTTCAGCAATGCAAAAATATTTGGCTATTCCCCTCCTCTGGCCAAATGTTTCTCAGCAAACTCTGCAAAAAGATTGTAACTTTGCAACACAAAACAAGGTCATGATTGGCAAAGTGACACAAGTTTGAAGTTAAGCTCTTACTTCTATCTGTGTCTCACAATGATGAGCCTGGATTTAAAGCAGCAATGTGCATTATGCAGTTAACATTAGAAAATCACAGGATCTTTCCAGTATTTTGGAAATCTGTGCATTTTGTTGCAGCTCTATCCTATAGTTCCCTATTTAGTTGTTTGTTTTCTTTTCCTTTGGAAAAGTGATCTCAGATTTAAAATCAAGTGCTGCTTTTAAATCATTATTGAATGATGGGATTTGCATTCTCACAAAATGAACTGTTAGCCCATGTAATTCAATGAAGGAAGATCCTCTGCAGAAGTAGCAATTTTGCTGCTGCAATCACAAACACCTCACCTGTAATATGGCTGTATTTCCCTGGATATAGTATGGTCTAAATCTAGGGGATGAATACTTTCTTTATGGCAGCAGTGCCTTCCATTTCTGTTAAAAATTGCACTATCTTGTTCTGCCAATTTTGGTAAAATAATTAAGCTTCTACAGAGATTTCTGGTGTGGAGACACCAGCAAGCCACAACACTGCATTTGTTATGATCTAGTTGGTAGGGATTTTATATTTACTGTATCTTTAGTTGTATTGTCTGGGGTACAGTGAAAAATACCTGATATTAAATTATGCTCTATTTCTTATACACTTCCTTCCTCTCTCCTTCTCCTTGATAGCATGGTGCAAGGCCTGCCTCTACAATAATGGGACACTGAAGTATAAAAGACATCTGTCATGGATTTGGTCAGATGGCATATTTATGTTTTTAAATCCAGTTGTGAATTGGGATAAAATTAAATTAATAATTTTGAACAGAAATGGAGATTAGAGAGAGAAGATCAGAAAAGTAAAATCTTTTTGTTCTGCTGCTGTTAAAATGAAACAGCAGTTTTCTTTCAAAAACTCATTTTGAAAGCCAGCAAAATTATTTTTAAAAGGTCTTATCTCATGAAAAGTAAATTAAATGTCTCATATTGGGTCAAATAAAATGCTTGTTTGAACAAAGTTGGGTTTTTTTTTTTAACATGTAGATTTTGCAACCATATCAGCTATGCAATTATTTAAATTGAAATAATCCCACTCTGATCTATAAAACTATAGACTGAGACTAATTTCTTTAATACTCACTCATTTACTTTGGAATACTATCAAAGTATCTGAACTAGTACCCAAAAATTTGATCAACATCAGAGCGTAAAATGCAGTTTTATGCACTCTAGCTGAAGCAATGAAAAGGTAGTTATAATTAAATCCTTCCTTTGAGCAATACTTTCTTTTTATTGAATACTTTTTAAAAACAGGAAGATAGACAGGAAGAAACAGGAACTGGAAATCGTTACATCTCATGCACGGCTGATTATTAAACAAATGCATAAATCTGTTCATTATTGTTCAGAGAACTGATGAAAATACTCCTTCATTGTTTCAAATGATCTGTACTCCATGACCAAAATTCAAGTGATGCCCCTTATTACTATAAACACAGTGGTAAAAGTGTGCTGGGATCCCCTGGAGTCCCCTGGGTTGCAGGCTGGTAGAAGGCACAGGCTGGTACTGGGCACAAATGCCATACAGTTGGTGGCAGAATGACCCAAGGAGTGACCACAGGTGGAGATCCAGACAACTTGGAGTACAGGCTGGTGGATGTGCCAAGGTACTGTCCCAATTGCTGCCACTGATTGCAGGTGACCTCTCTTGGGCACCCTCTCCAGCAGGACAGCTTCATTCTTCATTTCAGTGAGGCACATCTGGGTAAGCTTGCCCTGCTGCCCCTGTGGCACATGCAGACTCTGAGCTCCTGTTCCAGGGACAGGTTTCCATATGGTTCTGGCTCCTGCAGCAGCTCCCAAAAGATCCTGACTGGCTGGAATGCTGTGCTCCCCCAGATCCTGTGTGTCGTCTGATTGCATGGCGTCCACCCTGTCTGTTCCATCCCACACCTGGGAGGGGCAAAGGAGTTTTCAGAGCTGCAGGAGTCTATGGATAAAAAAACAAATGGTACCAAGAGACTTGACACTGATTTAGGAAGAACAAAGCAGTAATGATAGCAGAGAAAAATCTATCAGTGATCCGTCAGCAGGAGGCACCCAGGGTGCTCTTTGGCTTCTGCACCTACTGGTACCTTTTTGTTGAGCCTTTGCCCAATAGAGGCACAGCACCATCCTGTTTCCTAAGCCCTGGTACAGTTTTTGGACCTATGCAATCTGGTTTGATACTTCAGAAATATCATGGTGCTGAACATGTTGCTGTCACAGCAAACATTGCCAATATGGCCCAACAGCCACTCAAATGTCCCTAAGGGCTCCAAACCTTGTGACAACCCATTTTGGTGTTGAAAGCAGGGAACAAAGTGTACTACCATGTACAATATGAGTTCAAAACACGCCTTTGAATCCCAAACACTGAGTTTGTGGTTTTATACCCATTTGCAGTGATACCTCTTGTCAAACTGCTGAGGTTGCTGCAGCTTCTCTAGGACCACATACCCCATGAATATTTCGATACTCTCTTGTGAAAGGTTGGAGAATCTTCAGCATATTTTTTCCCTTGGCAGACAGCCTGTCTCAAAAGCACCTCATGTCAAGCTACTGCTGAAGGAACACGTTTGGATTACGTATCTGATGTCATATCCTACATGACAACAATAATTATATGATGTATCTTGAAATAGGAAAATATCAAGAAACATTACACATATTGCATTCATCTGCCTGGTCAAAGCAGACCCCTTAATAGATATATTTAGTACATAAAACAACACTTAAAGACTGTTTTCATTTTACCTTTTTATTCTCCCTCAAACAGTCAGAAATACTCTGCTTGTGCAACTGAAATCTGTGTTAAATTAGGCTTAGAGGGCTCATATTTATTCACTTTGGATCATTAAATCAAGTTAAATTCTAGCCTGCTATGAAAAAAATCTCCTTATTAAGTGATAGTAAAACACTGAACAATTTGATCTTTCCATGTAATTATGTCAAGCAACTCTGTTTGCAGTAAAGATGATACCAGCAGTAAATGCAACCTTTGAGACCACAACAGAAAGCCCTCTAATTTCAGGAGATATTGCTAGCACACATCAAACTAGACATAAAGAATTACCAGCTCCTTGAATGATTAGCATCATCTCTCTTTTGTGAAAAGTGACCTCCAATCTAAGAACTTTATACAGAAATAGAATGAGTTTAAATTACAAATTACATTTAGGCCTCATCAATGTAACTAGCCAGCTAATCCTATTTATTTTTTTTCTTTCTTTCTTTATCCATATATTGTTTTAGAAAAGTGTTAGAGACCAGCATGGTGTAGTGCTCTGACAACCAGACAGAAGTTCCCTGCTGCAAACACACCCTGTCCCCTTCACCTGTGGGTGCTCTTTAGGGGAGGAGAGCCTGGTACGGGTTTTTTACTTTTAGCACAATTAGGCACAATGTGATCATCTGCTGGGCAGGTTGACTCAGGTCTCTGCCTAAGGCACTCAACATTGCTGTCTGTTGTCAGCCTTTCCCAGAAGAGGATGTCCTTTTTTCTTGATACAGTCCTTCAGCCTCGGAGGCTTGGATTCAGCTATAGAAGCAGTGACTCAAGGAAATCTGAATCAGTCATGAGCAAGCTGATGTTCAGCTCCATCTCCTAACTCTCCGCTACTCCAATGACCTTTAAACAATTCCTCTCTTTTCCTAGCATCCCTTGCCAGCTGTTGTCATGTTAGGTTTCAAATGGGTGATTGATTTTGGAATCAACTGGAATAATTGGAATACTTAATCCTTCTCTGTAATCTGGCCCCTTTAGTACCTCTTCGATAGTACAAAGAAGCCCAAACATGTTATTTTTTAAAATTTCCTTTTTCCTTTTTCTTAGCAACACTTCTGAGAGTTCAGAAGTATCTTTTCTGTCAGTTACTGTCATTCATCCTTTCTTGTATTTTTTACTTTCGTTTCTGTGCCTCTCTTTGCTCCATGCTCTCCTTTGCCATTTACTGCAGGTGGCTCTTGGGAGGAGCCTGGGTTTACCCTCCAGCTCTCCAGGACTTATCAGAGTGCACTTTCACATTCAACTTCCATGGGCTGGGTTTTATGCAGAAATGTGCAGAGTACCCAGGTCAGGTGGGAGTTTGGCAAGCCCCAGAGGGCCCCTCTTGCAGCAGGATTGCCAGCCAGAACTCTGCAATGCTCTGCAGTATAAACCTGCTGCTGAGTTTATATGCAGGTTAGCACTTCATCCTTCAGATGTGATGGCTGAAACTGCAGGACTGGGTGGGGAAGATCCTGCCTTGAGTGTTTGTCTTTACTGTGCCTTTCAGTAAATCAATACTAAAAGCCTGCCCCTCCCACCCAGCAAAATGCACTGGGTCAAGTTTAGCTAGTCTCTGTGTCCCAGAGAGCTGATGGATCCCAAAGTTGAGCACCCATAAGGCAATAGTGGAAGGAGTCCATATTCCCAGTCCCCAAACAATTTTGTCCAAAGCTGCATTACTGGGCAGAGAAAGGAACTCTGGGGAGAGAAGACTTCATCCTGTCAGCTCCATCACATGCCCTGTGTGCCAAGGCTCCAATGTCAAGGGTTTAGATTTGCAGCACCTGCTCTGCTGGATTTGCAGCTGGAGGCCAGTTTGCTGCCTTAATTGTTGTAGTACCTAATCCTTCTTAGCTATGCCCCTAAGAACACTATGGATCCCAGGTCTCAGGATCTTGGTTAACCCGAACTTTTGGTCCACAGCTGGTTGGATCACTGGTGAGTTCAGCAAAAGAGGCAGAAGCAATTTCTTCCTGGGGCATAAGAAGCACCCCAGCCTCTACCTCTAACCTTTGATTTTCCTCAGTGTCTGGGCCAGGTGCCATAGGACCTTTTTTCGGAGTTAATCTCCTTCAAAATCTCATGAGAAAAAAGGGATGTACAGGAGATCAAGGAAGAGGAGGGTCTGAACTGGGAATTCAGAACAAAAGTGTGGGTGAGTAAAACCTGGCTGGGTTGTGGAGGGCCCGGGACTGAGTTACATGAATGGAAAGTCATGGGATGGCTGTGGATGGTGCTGGTGAAGCGAGTGCAAGAGAGAGGGGCGAGGTGGCAGCAGCGTTTTTGCAGACTCAGAAGAGAGGAATGAGTGCCAAGAGACACAAGAGCAGGAACTTGTAGCAATCAAACTGGGAGAGACTGTAACTTAAATCTAATGGCTGTAGAGTTGGAGGGAAAGGAACATTAATGTAATTTTTCTAAATCCCAGACTAAGAACCAGATTCCTTGAGAAAGCCTTCGGATTAACAGATAGCACAACACAAAATATGCAGGCATAGCTTACATTTTTCTCAGGCTTTAGCTACCTTAATATCCCAGATAATAGAAGGATGTCAAAAAAATTTAAACACCCAGAAGCCTCTGGAATTTGTAAAGCTTTCCCAGAACTTAATTAGACCTAGTTATTGAATCTGGAAAATTATTTCATTGTGGGCTCTCATTTTTTTATTTTTTTCTTTCACCTTCAGTGCTCCATACTGGAGTTCACACTGTCCTGTGAGAGCCACAGGATCCCCTCCACCAGCAAGACCAGCAAGACCAGGCTCATTAAATGAAAGTAGCATTTATCTTTTGCTAAAAGTTTCAAGGAAAGTATGTTCTTCTCCAGGACTGTAGCATAGTGGATCAGCAAGGCTAGGCTTAGCTACAGGCCATGGCTCTCAAAGCCCAGGCCTGGCCTCTGTGAACTGGAGCTTTCCTACCCGATCAATCAGAATGACAAATATTTAGGAACCAAGCAGTTTAACATGTTCCATAAAGACAGTTAATATCCCATGAGATTTTACTCCCAAGTTCATCCCTAGTTCTTTCTGGAGAGAAACAGATCAGAAAACAATCAAAGCAATAGCCACCATTTTGTGACATGTGATGCTTATTCACTTATATCGAAACACTTCAAGAAACTGTTTTTCTTGAGTTACCATTTCTCTTTCTTAAAGGGAAGATTAATGAGGAGAATATCTCACAAGTTTTAATAGTCGGTAGGGAATTGAACATCAGATAAATCCATATTAAATAATCTTTTCTACATTTATATGAATAGGATATTCCAAAAAAGGCAGAGGCGTTCTCCTGTTAGGAGAAAATAGGAACAAAAATCATTAAATGAAAGTATTTCACGAAGTGAATTGCTGCCTTATGAACACCTGTAGTCATAGATTTCTTTCCAAAACCTATGAGATTCAAGAAAGCTCAGTGAATCTGCAGGATCATTCATGGAAGAGCCCATAGGGGATGAGTGAGCTGTGGCCACAGACTGAACTGCTGGCATATCAAGTAGGCAGCTCCCTCTTTCTTCTGTCCAACAAGTCCTTATCCTGCCTGTGTGTGCCCAGGAGGAGGCCAGGGAGAGGACACAAGAGGAGCAGATCTTCAAGGAAAAGTTAACAGGAAGGTCAACAGAGGGATGGCTTTCAGGCATCCTGTGCTCTGCAGAGCAGAGGGTACCTGAGGTTTCTTGTAAGCAATTTCAAACATTCACTACACCTCCAGACTTCATCACTCACACTGTCTGTCTTGAGACAGAAGGGAAAGGACAGCTGTCCTTGGAAAAGGAAAGCCCTCTGGGTTTTCCTGGTCCTTGGAGCTGGAGTTGTATTTTTAAAATTATTGATACCACTCATCATTTCCCCCCCTAGGGATTTCAGAGTCCACTGGCCTGTGAGTTCAGCTATCTCCACTCTTCTGGAATTTAGACCATGCATGTCTTTGTCCTCCTCTCCCACAAGTGCACTTCTATCCCTAGCGCCCCTCTTTCCTAGCACATGTGAGAGGCCCACAGAGATGCTTTCTGTGGTCAGGTGAACACCCTGAGCACCTCATAACCTCACTGCACTTTGGTGTTAGGCTCCTTTTCTCTCTCTCTGTCACTTCTGAGGGTACTGCTGTCCCTGCCTTTAGTGGTAATAATCAAATACTTCCGGTCTCATGTTCTGCAGCCCCACACAGACCCACCAGCACCTGGAGCTGAGTCAGATTCTGCTCTCCCAGAGCTCACCATGGGGCTGGGTCCTGTGTCCAGTCTGGCTCAGGTTACCTCTCTGGAGCTGGACAGGTCAAGTTACATGATCCAAGTGCAGAGCATCAGAGAAAAGAGCTCTTCAGCTGAGCTCATCTCCTTTAGCTCCACTTAGAAACAATGGGGAGGGAGAGATGTCCATATGGTATAATTACACTAATCTCATTTATGCATCTGCTTTAGGATGGAATGAATTGTGCCCTAGATTCATTGACTCCAGATACTCAGATTGTGGCGACCACTTCAGATAAAGATGTCTACAAGACTGCCAGAGGAACCACACCCTGTGAGACAAGTTGCTCTGAGACTGTGTGGTTAACTCAGCAATGTCCTGAGACAGGTCTTTTTCTGCCTTACTGTATATGAGCTCAAGGCAGTTTGATAATAAATTGGAATTCATTCTTAAATTAAATAAGAATATTCATGCAACACATGGCACCAGTTTGAACTGAACTAGTACATATTCTTATGTAGATAAGGGATGTGATGATATGCTTGATCTGTAATTATGAAGAACTGATTAGACTGAAGTAACCTTTTTGCAATTAGCAAAATAAAGTAGTTAAGCTATCAAAGAGTTCTCTTTTTAAAGACTGTCTCAGTTTCTATTCCAGTCTATCCAATGCTCCTAATTAACCAAGAATTTCCTCATGTTGCCTTTTTACCCTTTTTTTTTTTTTCCTTGATCTGGAGCAGTTCAGCCCCCACATATTATTCACAGTTCAAAACTGGAGCTACGTCTGTGATCAGAAATGCTCCAGTCGTCTCCAGGCTAACACTTCTCTAGCAAGAAGGGCAACAAGGAACATTCAGTCTGGCTATGAATGTCTATACATAGGAAATAGCTTAGAGAAAAGTGAAAGACTGAAGGATTTTAGAAAATATTAAATGCTTTCTTTGCAGGCCACACTGCTGTCACAAGAGTGTAGTTACTGGGGTAAATCAGATTAATTCGAGGCTTAGAGAAGTGTGTACATTTGCTTTCTCAAACAAATCTATTATCCTCAAAGCTTGCAGAATGTCCCTTGCTGTGACAGCTCAGGTCAAATTCAAGTGACTTTGCTATAAAATGAGAATGATGCACCAGATGAAAAGTACAAAAGAGGGTGATTTTGTGGAGTCCCCGCTCTGTGTATTGAGTTCCCAGAGCAGTGCGCAGTAGTGAAGGGATTTAAAATGACCGTGTTCACAGAATTACACAGATGCCTTTTCAAAGACCAGGTTGACAACTTGCTAGAATATGAGAATTGTGCTGAAAGATCAAATTCTGAAAAGCATCTCCACCACCTGAGTCAGGCAGGCTGAATCTGCTCTCCTCATGTCTGAGCCATTCTCACCATCCTCTGCAAGCACCGAATGCAATCTCCTGTACAAAGTTAGGCATTTTGATGCTTTCTGCTCTTATGAAAACTCAAAGGCAACAGGGCTGTTTCAGGCCTTCATACCTGGAGGACAGCAGCAGCAATGCAAAGGACTGGCAGAAGTGGGATGAAAATCTGGACTGCGCATTAGAATTTTTATAAAAAGAGGCCTCTGGGGAATAATCTCATTATAGGTAACTGTAGCCTCATTATCTCACTATATAAGTTTACTCCCTGAGTATTACCTCATTAGTTTCTTGTATGTTGTGAACCTATTTTTTCTCTCATAGTCTTTTGCTTTACACTCCAATTAGATGTAGTTTGGGGCAGGCACCATCTTGTGAAGAAAATTGTCTGGAGGAACCTGCTCTATGGTGGGGTCTTGGAAATGCTGCTGTATTACAGGCAGAAAATATTCATCCTTGACTTCCTGAGAAGTTCTGGGCTCCAGAGGTGCCTGGTCAAGCTGTGGAGTGCTCCCTGCTGAGGCAGTTTGCACACAGGGCACAGGAGTGGAGTGGGATTCCATGAAAAATAGGCTCAATGACAGAGATACATAACAATGGAGCTAAAAGGACATCGCAAAAAGATGTGTGAGAAAAAGCTTGAACCTGAGAGAGAGGAGGCAGACAACAAAGAGACTGAGTCTCAGTGCTATGGATGTGTGGTCTGTGAGTGACAGGGCTGCAAGACAACTCCAAC
This sequence comes from Polioptila caerulea, assembly GCA_013397295.1. Taxonomy (NCBI): domain Eukaryota; kingdom Metazoa; phylum Chordata; class Aves; order Passeriformes; family Certhiidae; genus Polioptila; species Polioptila caerulea. The sequence continues at coordinate 774,300 of VYXF01002452.1, forward strand.
ATCACTTTCCAAGACTGTTAGCAGAGAGACAAGTAAGAGCATAGAGCTTTTTTTCTGAAGAGGGCTGACCTACTTTTTAATCAGCAATGTAAAAAAGTGCATGTTTAAAGGGTTAAGGAAAAGGAGAAGGAACAGAACAGAAGGAGTGAAAGAGATAGTGAAGAACTTAGTGGAGGACTGACCCAGGGTTAGAGAAGGACATCTTGCCCTCCAAGAGTTAAGAGAAGGACAGCTTTCTACCCTATTTAAATGACATCAACACCATTCTACTAACAGATTTTGGTTTTTTTAAGACTATGATCTATAAAAACGAGTGCAGCATAAGGACAGATTTTCACACTCATTTTTTATCAGTAAAGGCCTCAAATAAACTAAGGCAAAGGGCATAGTCCATAACTCAGTCTAAATGGTGGTCTCTGTGCCTGAAAAGATCACACTTATACCCTAAACGAGACCTATAAAGACAGACAGTCCAGGAGATAGTTTTCCTGGAGAAGACAATTTCATGTTACCAAGAATGATCATAAATACAATTATTCAATGAAAGGCTAAATATATCTTAATTTTCCCTAGGTTCTAGATAACAGGATTGGTCTTAATTAAAGTGAAAATCATCTGGGATGAGGAGTGTGGAGAATTGATCTGCATGCAGCCTTCTGGGCTGAGTAAGACTTCCAGTTCACCTGAGGACACAGCAGGGACCTGGCAGTGAGGACAGCCCAGACTCTAGGCAGGAGAATGGGCATTGCCTTAGTAAACATACTCCTCATGCAACATACTAGGCTTCCCCAAAGATAGTTCAGGCAACATATGCCCAATCTGGCACAGGTTACAACAAATACATACAGGCAGAGGGATTCAGCTAGATTTCAAAGGTGTGGGAAACTTTCCCAAGCACCTTCATATTAGAGTTTATGGTGGAAGGAAGGGACATGCCAAAAAGATAATGATGGTCCTTTCCCATATGGCTCCTTCCTGAGGGGCATGTAGGCTGCAGTAGGTTGACAGCTATCCTGTCAAGAAGGAATGGGCATAATCAGTCCTTGAAGTGGACATTTCTTGTGGTCACTGGCCAAGCAAGAAGCTAGAAAAGGCCCTCCAGTGTCACTGCTCAGTGGTACCAAAGAACAGGTTTCTGTTTGAAATTGTGTTCATAATACAAAGCTGTTGAAGAGGCCTTATGGCAGCAAAACCTAAATCTTTCATTAATGGAAGAACAGCAGATGAATAATTACAACAAAAGTGTCTGTTACCATGGGACAGGGAAATAGGAACACAATGGGCATTTGATGAGCAGCGATTAGTCTGGCTCCACAGTCTATTTGGGAAATGGAGAAAAAGAATGGATTGTATTAAATGCCAAATTCAAAAGGCACAATTGGGAAGCTTAGGTCAAAGAAATTAAGGATGGCTACACCAAAATGAGATGCTGTCTCTGTGGATCTATGGTCGAAGTGAAACTTTTGAGTACAAGTTCTGACTATGAGCCTATAATTACAGGGTGTCAGGCATCTCAGGGATGTGGAGGGGCTGAGCTCAGGCTATGCATACCTCCCACATGGCACTTTCTGACTTCGTGCAAGTCTTCAACCTTATTGTTTTCTTAATGCATTCCCCAAACCTCCCTGAGATATTCCCAGCTCAGAAATCACTGCAGCATTCCCTGCCTGAGGGGGACTCTGAAGCTGTTGCAGAGCTAACTTGCCCCATGTTGAGTCTCACACAGCAGTGTGGCTGGGTGGCTGCTCCACGAGTGACTGGAGTCTTTCTGAGGTCTCTCTGCATGAAGAGAACCTCCTGACATAGTGACAGCCAAGGGAGAAGCAAGAGAAAGGAGATGGATGTGACAGTGCCAAGTCACTGGACCACACGTGCTGACACAACTGGGAAAATCTAAGAGAAAACCATAACTCTGAAGAAGAGACCAATACTGAAGGAAATGCACCTCTTTGGAGTGGCAGCTTCTCATCAGCAGAGTGGGCAAACACTGGCTTTAGAGGAAAAGCCATGGCAATACAAGGTCTCACTTCAGGAGGCACTCTGCTCCATTGTGGGGATAGGCAAACTACAGGACAGGATCAAAAACAAATGGGAAGAGGCAGAACAGGTTATACCATGGTTTGATAATAACTGACTGTTAATTCTATGGGACTGTAATTAAAGACAGCAGAACCATGGTACCTGAAGTGCTACGTAAAAATTACATTGAAAGGAACCCAGTAAGCTCATTTGCCTTAGAAAAGGGACATTTTATACTACTTCAAAGGAGAGGGACACTGAAGATTTTAAAGCTTTTTTATGTATACCAAGAACACAGTCAATTCAAGTAAAACTATCCACATAAGCAGCCCAGAGAAAATTGTCCTTTGTCTCTATGGCAACAGATTTGTTCAAGCTGCTATGGAATCTCATCCCCACACCTCTTCAATGAACTTTATATTTTATTTCTCATGACCTTTGGCAAAGTTTGGTAGAAAAAAGAAGATATACAGAACAAATCTTGCAGTAGATATGGTAGCAAAATAGTGATGTGTAACAGTGGGACACACTTCACAGGGTATGACTGGGGCTTTTTTATAGGAATACACCTAAATCATCATCATCATCTCTGTGGGAAACAGTCTAGCCAACAAAGCCATTACTGACATATGCACCAGACACTGACCAATGCAGCACTAGTATTTTATATACAGCACGGATCAGTGCAGAGACATTTACCTATATTTGACTAGAAACTGGCAATATCTGCTTGATAATAAAAATAATTTTAGGTCAAACAGACACAGGATTTTTCTTTTTTGAATTTGCAGTGAAAAAACAAGAAAACATAAGACAAGACTCAATCTGAAATTTTTGATGTAACATCTAAGAGAACCCTTCATTTCAGAGTAATCTCTGAAAATGTTTGCACTTCTTTTTGAAGTTCTTGAGTTAAAAAAAGTTTCTGATTAAGAAAATAAATAAGGTTCTGTTTAAAACGTCAAATCAAAAGGTTCTTCATCTTGTTTTCTCAAGGACATCAGAGTGTCAGAGAGAAAATTTTCTCCAACAAAAGTTTTTTTAATTAATTTACCTGATCTGAACTCATCAAACCATTCATCTTTCTAAGCCCTGTCTTTAGAACAAATGTCCTATATGTAAAGAAAAAAACTCCACTCTAGTTAACCCGTTCTGTCATTTTCTCAGAATGCTGACAATAGGAATTGCTCTCCATAAAAAAATCTCATACCAGAGAAGACCTAGATACATACAAAAGAAGAGATGAAACAACAAAGTTGTGAGAAGCCTTAGAGCTAAAGGAATCCATAGAAGCAGCAGCAGCCTGGGGGCCACCCAATCTGTGAATTCCCCCATGCTGGGTGACCTGCAGACAAAATCTCTTGGTGCCAGGGAGCAGATGCACGTGGGCACAACAGCAGCAGTGCTGCCTGAAGCAGTTGGGCTGGGGCAGCTGGTGCTCAGATTTTGGCTTTTGTGATCTCCAAGAGCTGTGGCACTGCTGTGCAGGTCCCTGGGAGAGGGCTGATTATAAGCAAGAAGTCTGTGTTTGTTGTGGGGTTTTATTTTTGTTGTGTTTGACTGGGGAAGTATGGGGCGAAAATCACTTTAGAGGGCTAAACCAGGTTTTATCCAGTGACACATGCTGAGAGAAACTGGTCTGTGGATCTTAGTGAATTATTTTTGCTGTTTCCTCATCTCCATGAGGTGTAGGGACCACTCACCCCTGTCCTGAACTGCTCAGGTTCTTCTTAAAGGTGAACAGAGGGCAGCTCCAGCTCTAGTTCTGTGAGTCCAGGCAATATCCTGGGATTCACAGTGACATGCAGGGTCCAGGTCTTCTTCTGGGCTCGGGTGGATCTCTGCAGGCTCAAAATCTGGTGTGTGTATTACATATGGGTGCTATTTTCAGTCTCCTCAGGAAGTCTTTATTCTCAGTGTGCTGGTTACAGACTCATTCGAAGTAAGACGTGCAAGCTGATCTCTGAGCTCTCCGTGCCGGCAGTGCTTAATCACATCCCACTCTAAAAGAAACCATCTGATGTCAAGATTTGGATGATAAGAATATGGGACACATTAGTCATGGAGGAGCTGACATACACAGAGCAACAACAACGAGATTATCTTGATATGGCTGCCCTTCTCAGGATGTGGACATGGAGAACTCTTAATATCTGAAAAACAGAGGCTTCATTCCTTTTGTTTCTGGTAATAAATGTCCTGTCTTTTGCTACATGATAACATGACCCTCTGCAGCAGATGCACACAATTAAAGCTTAAAAAGTGTGAGAAAGATGCTGTAAAAGACTGTATAGATCATTGCCTCAAATCACAAGGTCCTGCCTCTCAAATAATTTTGGTTTCATTATTAGAGACAATTGTATTCTTTTTTGTTTGCAAGCAAATATTCCAAAACCTGTATTCTATGCTCTTGGAATTACACATATGAAAAATGAGATATTTTAAATTAAATCTTAGACGAGCAGTCAAAGTCTTTATCTGGCAAAGTGCTCAACAGTGTGCCCTGAGTGAGGTGCGTAGGTAGTTCCAGTAAAATGTGTTGGCAGGATGAACTAGACCCAGGTTAATGAGCCTGACTCATTAGGAGCTGAGGTAGGACCTGGAGCATGAGTGGGACTTAATGGTGCAACCAGTTCGAGAAAATCCCCTTAAACTGAAAGAATACCTCTTTTCCCCATCCCACACCAAGACAAAACCCCAAACCCTTCTACAACTGGAGCACAAATCCATTTGCCTTCTCGCAGGAGTACCCTCCAAGTACCAGCATGGCCTGGAAAAAGACAGGATTTCCTGAGAAATCTGAGGGGTATGAGACGTGCTCCCACAATTGTAATGCCATTGCGGAGGATGGAGTTTTTCTCTTTCAAAGAAACTTTATCAGCTTGGAAAAAGCACTTTAATTTTCATTTTTCCTAAAGAATTCAACACATATTGCCCTTCATTTATTTGTGGGTGATAGAAAAGGGACATTTCCCCAGACCCATGCATAAGTGCTGATAACACTACTTTGAAATTCACCAACAAGTCATTAGGGCCATAAAATTTGCTCTTCTACATTCTAAGAATATTTTAGGATGCAAATACTCCAGATAACTAAAGGTGTCAGGACCCAGAAACCGGCAGGAGTTCTGTAAAATTCAACATGCCCTGCGTTTTTAAAAATTACCTTAAAACCACAAGGGAAACTGATCCCATAAGAGACCTTGATAAAGATTTTCTTTGAACAAGGATCTCAGAGCAAACTGATTATGTATTACTTGTCAGTTACCTGTACTGCAGACTCTAGAATATAAACAGAATCTTGAACTAAATAAATAATTCTATTATAAATAAATATTATATTTATATAAATATATAATAAATATATATGTTATGTAATATATTTATTATATATAAATAAATAATGATCTTTCAAGTGCTTTAATTAATTTTCATGTGAACTGACTTTGAAAATCTGATCCATAATAATGTGAGCACTTTTCCCCCTTTCTCCCTTTCTCCCATGCTCAGTATCCAGCAAAAAAATAAGTTAATATTACACAGGGCAGCCCTGACTTAGGTATTGGATTCTTGAAGATCTCAATAGCTTTTAGCTAGCAATTTTCACTATTTAATGGTTTATATGTAAGTACCCAGATCCTGTATTTATTAAATTAGTTGAGAATATTTATTTTCTCCATCCCTTGAAGTTATGAAAAGCTGGAAACCTTGCAGTCGAAACAGTATGAAAGCAGAAGGCAAAAGCAAACAATATGAAAGTTATCAATCTTAAAAATTTCATGAGTTTTTGGTACACATAGCAATTCCTGAGCGCTTGTTTGGGAATGCCTTCCCTGGTCTTTGACAGGACTTGCTAGGTCAGGGAAATCCAGCTATACTGTGCTGGATATAAAATCCTTTGCTTCCAGGGTACGGTTATGTTTTAATTTAATCTCCAGAAGGAAGAGGTGTGAAAGCTGGATTTGCTTAGGCCCTGCAAGGTGCAGGGTGATGATGAATGATGACTGCACACCAGGACTCTGCTCCAGCTCAAAAGCCAGCTGATGAACAAGCTTTTACCTTTCCACATCATTCCTCCTTCAACTAAGCATTTAAAAGCACTGAACTGTGGTTTATTTTTGTCTTCTGAACTACTCAAGAACATAGATTCCTAAATAGCCTCGTTCATAACAAAGGCATCACATTTCAAAGCAAGTGAGGCCCAGAAGATTTTTTTTTTAAATTCAATTCTCCTTTATGCATCTTTCTTGGGCGTTTATATGAATTAAGCTCCTAATCATCTAAGCTTTGCCCACCATATTTTATTAGAGCAATTGATTTTGCAGTGATATCTTTGATTTCATTGCAAAAGACTGTGGTCAGAGCTGTTCTTTTAGGATCTAAGTGACTGTGATGGGTTGTTCCTTCATTGTTATCTGCTTAACACAAGTCCTTCAAAACCTGTGTGTGGGAGAGACAGCCCATTCTCCAGCAAACTCCTTTCTCCAGAGCTGTTTGGCAGTTTGGGGAAGAAGAGCAAGTCTTTCATGCTATGGAAATGAAATGAATAGTGAGATGGAGTAGAGGAATAAGATGCTGCTCGGGGAGATGCCACACCAGCAGAGCCACTGACCAGCCCAGGATCCACCCTTGCCACCTCCCATCCCAGCCCTCACGCTTGCCTGTGCAGGGCAGTGGCACACGGGGAGCGTGGCCTGACTGATGCTGGGAGCAGGCTCCTGCCCTGGCTGGGGCAGCCACCTTCTCTCACAAAGAGCTTTGTGTGACCAGAACTAACAAGGTTTCAGTGAGCAAAGCTTTGGAGAAACTGCGATGCTGCACTTTGTTCCACAAAGTTTATAGTTCCTCACCTCTGGCCCCTTTTAATGCTATAATTGGTCTCTTAAATTTCTCTTTATTTAACATCACCCAGTCTGTCTTCTTTTGTTACCATTTATTTAACTAAAACAGGCAGAGGCTGATATTGAAGGCAGGAATGGAGCCAGCATGTTAAAACCTGCTTTTAATTTAAGGTTCTGGGGCTAGTTTCCTAGCCATTACCACATTTCAGAGAAAATGAATTTTCTTACTCTCTGTCAAGCGATGGCTGATCTAGATCTAATTAGGGTCAGTTTCACCTAAAGATGAGTCATTTACATTCTGAATATATGGCTTCCAAATTATCGTTTTGGTTTAACATCAGACATGAATAAACCCATGCATATCTTTATTAGATGGCACTGAAGATAAAAATCAATGGCTTTTCTTCCACAAATACCTTTCCCAGCAAAAAGTGGCAGCTGGATGAAGAAAAAAAGATACAGGTCAGGATAAGGACAAATAAGATTAAGGGTAATTGCAGAATATAGTTTTATGAACTGCAGAAAAAGTGGCCTCTTTAAGACTTACTCCAAAAAAAAGTGCTGAATGTTCAAACTCTTAAGGGCAAATTTTTTGACAAAAAATTTTTTCACTATGCAGGGCCATACTACTTTTCTTTAAGCATGATATGGATACACAAACAAGACAGATTACAATGGAAGCAACTGGAAAAAAAATAATACAACACTGCAATTCTGCAGCAGTATTGGCACATACTAAGTACAGTGAAAAGAAAAAGTTATTTTTAAACAAGTCAAGATCCCATCCCTTTTTCAGCTGGGAGCCATTTGTGTGATCAGTATGTCTTGTAGCAAAGTTAAAAGAATAAAACTCAATAATACATCATCTTGTAGCCTTACTTGGCCAGGAAAACCTTGGAAACATGAATTTCTGTTATAACTCTACACCTCTCTTTGGCATCCGTTACCTGCTACTTCGACTATTCTACTTTTTCACTGGATGAACAAGAACTAACACTGAAGACTCAGGTCTCTGTCCTGTGCTCTGAGACCAGACCCATTACCAGGATAACACCAAGGCATTCAGCTGTGACTAATGGAGATGGCTGGGACATAAGCACTTCAGTGCTGGGAAGTAACAAGATCACTGAAATACACCGTGGAAATTAAATCTCACGCTACTTCTTATTAGATCCAATAATGAGTAACATAACCTCGTTATTTTGTGTTTTAAATAACTTGGGTCAGCACAGAAACTATTATTTTGTCAGTGTTTGCTTCCTCAGAGGAGGTGTTATCAGTAAGTTCACAAGTAAATGCTCATCAGAAGTGCAGAACCTTCTGCTGTGCAGTAGGATTGAGCAAGGCAGACTTCTGCTATCAGCAAGGGGAAGCTGAGTTATTTAAGGCTGCCTATAAATCAGTCAAACACCAGGACTATCTGGCATCCTTGGGATCCTGAAGCCTTTGCAGATCCTTTTCCCACTGTGTTCCTACTGCAGAACAGCAGCACTGGTGTGTTTTCACAAGCCTGCCAGGTAAAGAGCATCTTTCATACATGAGCTCTTATGACTGAGATAAATTTTCCTTTTTACCTTAAAAAAAACATAAAAAGACTTGTAATCATTGCCACCTGTTTTGGTGGAGATTTAAATGAGCAGAATGAATCACAAAACTCAGAGATGCAATGGTATTGTTTGTTGCTTTACAAAGAAATAGGGATACTCCAGGGTTATATTCCTCAAACAGTTTTGAATCATTACACTCTCCTTGGTGTCTGAAGCTCTTTGTTCTTTTAAAGAACTCAGCAATATCAGTACTTTTGTATTTGGATTATTTCTGTGATTTTATAAAGCCAGGAGTTCCATCACTCACCACATAGTCCCTGCCCAGCAAAGCAACAGCAATGTACAGAACTTGTGCTGAAGGCCCAACAGTGAAACTGTGAGGTGTGTCTAAATGCAGCTCAGGTCCTGCAGGAGGAAACCCAACAGGACAGACTTTTTATCCCAAGAAGAGAGTTTTTCAGCCCCTCTGTTTGGAGGTTTACCAAGCTGTAGAAGCAAACCAAGGGAGACAGCTATGTGCATCAAAATTGAAAATGTTCTTCCCCTTTTCTGAAAGCTGAAGATGTGTGTTTCCACCTTCTACTGACACATGGCAGCGGGCGGTGAGAGCCCATGTAAGTGTCAAGGTGGCTCAGAGAGCAGAAGCAAGTGTGGTTTCCAGTGCAGAGGAAGGCATGCACAGTAGTCTAATTGAAGCCTTCTGAGAGTGAATGGCTGTGGAAATTCAGTTATAGTTTTCAGCAGGATGGTTATCTACTTTAATCAACTGGAAGCAATCACTGTCTAAACTAGTCTCTGTTAACTTTGCATGCAGTTTCTGTTCACAACAACCAAACTCCCGCTTGGAGCCTCAGCAATTTGAGTCAACCATACTTCAGTAACAATAATTTCAACATTATGCCACAACTTACCCAAGAACAAAAAATTCATCCCCTGCCAAACTTGTCCTTGGTTCACCACTAAACTCCGTGAAGTTATGCCAGCCATGGTCTTGACATAGAAGTGGTTTAAGTTTCCAGGCTGGTCGAATTTACTGCTATGTCTGATATTCTGTTTCACATACATGGAGTACTTGTCTCTTTGATCTTGTGAGCTGTTTATTTTATATCTGCCTTGTTACTGTGGTTCTTATTTACAAGCTGCAGCTTGGCACTGCACACACACATGCCCAGGCATACACAGATGCAAAGACCAGATCATTGCTGGACTTGATCAACTTGACCAATTCTTAAGAACTTTTCCATCTTCTTTCACAAGTGCTGTCTACTTAAAACAAGCACTGCAGTTTACAGAAACACTATTAAGAAACAAAAGATTAGGTTAAATACTGCATTTTCAGCTAAGGCATGCCTGGAAATACAGTCAGCTTTCAAGCAGCATTTTCAGTGTGGGCGTGCAAATATCTTGTCTACACCACCCATACAGCATGTTGAGAAACCCCGTGAAACAGAAAAGGCAAAGCCTCTTTTAGAGAAAAGAACCAAAAGAAAATAAAATTTAAAAACCCAAAAGCCTGAGAATAAATCATTAGCAAGATGCAAGAACTCAAACCATTAAAAAATCTCTTAAACACATAAAAAAAGAAAATTTCTAGGGGTAACAGCCCTTTAAGTGGTGTCTTCATAATAACAAACAAGACAAAAGTTAGTAATTAGATGGTGCCTTTCATCTGAGAGATTCACCAGCTCTTGGCCATTACTGACTATTAATTTGACACCACTTCTTCTCACAAGTGCACAGCTGCTGTGTTTGAAGGAGAGGAGATAGGGAAGTGTTAGCCTAGGAGCAGCACGTGTCTGAACTGCAATGTTCAGACTTTTAAAAAGAGCGCTTACCTAAGTGTCTGCCCCTAAGCTGAACTAAAACATCTGCAATCCAAAACCTTTCCTGCTTACTCATTCATGCTGTTAAAAATGCTCATACTTTCAGGCACCTTCGAACTCCCACTCACTTGCCTCAAACCAGAGTGATAACACAGGCGTGGAAAGGGCTGTTAGGGCTGTGAGTTTAATTGTAATTCAAATACCCCTGAATATCAGAACAACTTTTGATCTAGAGGTAAATACAAGCAAATTGCTTTACCTGACTTAAGAGCATTTCAGACACGTAGCTGCAGAAATGGATAGGAAAACGCCTTCTCTTGGAAAGGTTTTAGTGGCATAATGTGCATGACAAGACCCCAGCAGCCTTCCCGCGCACGGAGGTGCGCCCAGTTAAGCCATCACCCAGGCATTTCCTGCATGCCCTGTCTTTAAGAGACCTCAAGGATTCCTTGCGGGCATCTCTCTCACACTCAGGGCTTTTGGTAATGCTATCTGGGCACGGAAGCCATTAGCATGTGAGGCAGTGAAATCTTGTGACTTTTTCTGGGGAGCGAGAGCCTCTCAGCGCACATCCTTGGGCTGCCGCTGATTTATTTACCCGATGTTAAGCAAATGCCTTTGCCTCCCTGTTTGGGATAATGAACACCTTTGTCAGGCAGCTGTCAGCCAAGTTAACTCAGGGCTTTAAAGACAAATCATCAAATAGCATTGATTTATAGACAACTCCCCATCAGCTGTGGGAATACAGGGCTGGGATTCCTGGTACTCTAAAACTCCTGAAGCGTGATACACAGATACCTGAGCAACTTGACAAAGACTCAGCTTTGGTCCAAATTGGCTCCTGTAGAAACCCTTCACTTGCAGGGTAAATTCACTGGGAGCCAAGCCCGGGCAGCCTCCACGGGCAGGCGCTGTTCCATGCCAGAGCAGTAGGATATCCGGCACCCCGGAGCGTGAAATATTCAACATGATGGTTCGAGGTTCTGCCTTTACCTCCCTCCCACCCCTCAGGGCTGATGCCAGCAGCTCTGGCATGATTGACTTGAGTTGATTTTGCATTCAGGTATCTTTGCGTCATCATCTCCAGAACCTGCAAAATGCCAGCAGCGATACCAAACTGGTCAGGCAGGTAACCATCTCCCATCCACCAGCTTTTACTAGTGCTACTCCTGGCCACACTGAAGTGATTGCAGCTTCCAGACTGTAAGTGTGGGGTCTGAGAGGTGCTTGCTTCTCCTTTGTTTTATACTTTTTCTGTTGTGCTGGACTGTGAATGAGAAACGGTGCTGTGTATTGAGCACAAAGATGGAGAGTCAAGGGAAGCATGGAGGGGGCAAACTAGACACACACTGCCTGTCTCTTCTTGACACATATATCAGATACAGGAGCACAGGAAGGGACAAAGAAGCTTGTCAGAATATGTGTGGCTGCTCTAACAATGCCCAGACTAAGCAGACATGCCTTCCTGAGGTGCTAAATGAGGCGATGAGGGTTATGCATATGCATCACTTCACAGTACCAAGGAGATGAGTGCGTGCCTTTAGCTTGTGGGTGCCTTCAGACCTTTCCTTTTGTTGCTGTTTGTCTGTCCACTCTCAAATAACCACTCAGCAGCGTCTTGTGCTTGAGGAGCTATTGGGCAGTTTGCTAATGTAAAACGTAATACACAGAATTGCATTGCTGCTCGATTATCTGAGACAAGAAGTATTTTTTCCCAAGCTGATGCTCAGGCTGACCCATATATGCAAATTTGTTTCCACATCTCATCCTCACATCAGAAAAATGGATTAATCTTAAAGTGATTAGTCAACATCACAGGCCAGACTTGACCCTCGATGCATAGCCTTCGCTGGCTTTTTGAAGAGCTGTGGGGAGGGGTCACATAGATTGTTAAGCCCAGGGTCTTAAAGCCCCCAGCTTGACAGGCTGTGTATGCTTGTGCTTGTGTCTGACTTTGTACAGGCTCTGTGCTGAAGGAACTAAAAAATCTTCATTTACTGTTACAGCCATCAGAAATTATGATGACCTAACACACTGTGTGCTTTGCAGCCCTGTGTGCCCCTAACTTAGAACTTGCGTTATCCAAAGGAAAAAAAAAAAAAAAACAGAAAAACAAAACACCCTAATCCCAGTTCGGGGAAACAGAGACAGTCACTGTTGGCAAAGGCTGCCAAAAATAGAGAACAGTACACTGATGCCATGTGATGACAGATGTCTGCAAACTCACCACACACCATCATGGATCTGTGCCCAGTAGAGTCAAAGGCAAGATCCTGAACAATAATTCCCAGCCTACAGGAAAAACTTGTCACCTTTTCAGATTGATCCAAAAAAATTCACTAGGAAGCTTAATAAATTGTAAAAATTCTTAACAAAGGGATACAATAAATTCTGCATTTCTCTGTAGGAATTCAGCGCTTTTCCAGGGCTGCATTGGAAGAACCACTATCCACTACAGTTGGTGTAGTATGGTCCCTCTCATGCTGTAGTGGAAGGAATTCTCATCTCTCCCAAGAAAATCCTAAAAATGTTCCAGAGCAACTTGTTGTAGGGCTCTTCCATCCTACTGAAGGTGAGCAAAACACAGCCAAGGACACAGGCGTCAGTGCACAAAAGAGGACAAACAAGACGCCTGATTCTGTCAGAGCACTGAGATACTTGGGCTCTTGCTTCCTTCTTCCCGATGCTGTTTGTGTGATGAGATGAAAAGCCAAGAGACCTGGAGATAAAGTTCAGCAGTCCAGTGAGTTCAACCACCTGAATTCTGCTTGCTTCTTGTTTCAGGCACCTCAACACCATCGCTGAGGATTTCCTGTTGCATTCCTTGCCAGCTGTGGCTTCTTATTGACTTTGCATTCAATCTGTTCAGTGTGTTTTCATACACTCTTGCCCCAAGATGCCAGTGGTCTTGCCTGCATGTTTAGTCATCTCAGGGTCTGAGAAGAAGTAGTAAAAATACTCAAGTCAGTTTCGGACTATGGGATCTTCACTCCCCAAGGAGTTTGCCTGCTGTTAGCTGAGCCCCCAACTTCATTAGTAAGGTATGATGATGATTCAGGTAAACCCAAATGTTCTGCTGACTCGTTATACCAGCTCATGTTTCTATGCTGTGTCTTTCCTGGTTGCCTGACTGGACAGGTACCAGTTCATGCTGGCTTCCTTTGAAGCTTTAATTTGCAGTCTGGATGCACAACTACACCCAGGACCACAACTGGATTTACAAGGCCTGGGAAAAGACTGCAGAAATGGATGTACTTTGCTCTCCTCCCACACTACTCTGCAGAGCTCAGGGCTACACTTTGGCACTGACAAGTGTGAATTTGGTCCATCTGAACAGCCTGAGAGATGAAAGCTCTGGGTGGGGATCTGCGTGTCCGGTTGGGTTGGAGCGTGCTAAGAACAAGAACAGGGATCTTAAATGCTGACATTATCAAGTGGCATATACATTCAGATCTTTTTTTTTCCAGCCTCTCCTGCCAACCATAGGAAACTTCTGCCTCAGACTCCCCAGCCTGCCATCCCTCCACAGAATGTATTCAACAATAGAAGGAGGAAGAAACATGAAACAAAATTTGGATACTTTTGTGGCCAGCTGCAGAGAACAAGATATCTTCATTCTGACATCTCTGCTGCTCAGATGTGCTGCTGGATGTCTCTGGTACTTGAGTGGTAAACAAGCATTTTTCCCATGACAAATTGTGCTTTCCTGTAACATGGTCATATTTCTGCTGTACAAATCTGTTTAGGATTTTACAGATTATTTACAGGCTGATTTGTCTTGTTACCTGAAGATAGGCATGGGACAACCCTTTAATGTTATTTCACTAAGTTTTTATTTTGAAAAAATCTAGTGCCATTTCAATGAATCTAATGCAACATTCAGGACATTTTGAGTCTATCTCTAATATCTTCAGCATTTTTTCTGTTAATATTTATGATGAGGTTTTCCAATGATGCCATAATGAGGATGGCAACTGTAACTCTTATAAACCCCACTGCTGCATCTTTCTTCTCCTGTAGTGTGGGGTAGCCTTACTGGAATTCAACTAAATGGTCACATACAGCTCATGCTCCCAAAAAAGAAATTTACCTGAACTAAAGTCAAGGGTATATGGAGGACAGTCTCACATTCTTTGTCAGAAGCTGATTTGGATGAAATGTTGAAAGCCAATATGTTATGTAAAAACACATGAAATCAACTCCAGGATCCCACTGGCTCAAATAATTGAATTTGTGATTAAAAAGACCTGTTTCAGTCATCTGACAGCAGCCCTTCCACTGACTCTAGTAAGGTTTGCATCAGACCTCTTTCTTACCTGTTTTTTGTGTCTCAACATGCAACATGTGAAGGCCTCCAGAGCGGGAACATGGTCTTGTATCTGGACACAATAAAAGCTGCAATAGGAGCCTTATGGTGTCTCTTGTGTAATGCACAGCTTAAAAAAATACATTGGGGAAGACTTCTTATCTCCATTCTGTAGGAAGCAGGGATTAAAGTGGGTTGCAAGATTTCTCTTAAACAAAGAGCTTGAGGGGATGAGATTAATAAAGCTGCGCATGATAAGTGTGGATCCATGACTAAAGAGAAATCTGCATTTCAGGCATAGTATGCAGATCAGGCTCCTTGGTAGGGCTGCAACATAGTGCTCTGCTTCTTCTGGAAATCAAATGTATCATTAATAACAGTTCTAGAAGACAAGGAGGAGGGAAGAGGAGGAAACCACCAAAGAGCAACATTTTACAGCCAGATGCTGTATTTCTCATGTAGCACAGGAGCTGTTATATTCTGGCACCCTCTCCTAGTATTGGCCAGGAGTGCTTCGGTAAAGCTGGAAAGGCAGATTTCCACATCTCATTGCAAGAGACATGAAACAACCCCCCCGGCAAATTTCCACTGGCAAACAAGCAGGATGCAACACAGAAATAAATAAATAAATCAATATTAAATCATTCTGTGAAGAATATCATGGCTTGGCATGCAGACATCTCTATTTGGAGGAGCCAATGCTTGTCAAGTGAAAACACCAAAAATTCCCAATCTATCCTGCTATCAGGAGCGAGTTATTACAGTGGAAAGGTCCAATATGTAACATTTCTAAAAGCTTGAATAAACCATTTCACCCCACTGAACAGCATTGCACCTGGGCCCTAAATCCAGAAAAACCTTCAGTGTTTGGGATCTGTCAACATTAGACTTCAGAAGCACAAGATCCAGGCTTGAAATCTCTTCCTCCAAGTTGGGAATAGTTTGATCCAGTTTCTGGGGCTGGCTGTCTTTACCTAAAACAAAGAAACACCTACTGTGTGCTGATGTGCTGTTGTGATCTCAGCCCTGTGCTTAGGAACATAATATAGAAATGCTTCTTCCAGTTGGATGATCTCTAAGAAGCACTCAGTCTATTTGCACAGGACAATAAAGCTGGGAACACTCCATGGTGCTAATCCTGCAAAATCCTTTTTAAAAGCCAGTTTTTGTGTTCATAAACAATCTAATAAATTTGACTTGTCAGAGCTGTTGTATTTCCTATGCAGATTCCTTACCGGGCTTGCTAAATTTCGGCACAGTTTCCTAAGAAAGAAAAAATATGAAATCCCCCAGGTGAAGGCTTGGGGAGATTTTAGTCATGTGTGTAAATACTTGATTAGGTTAAGTAAAGAAGTTTGAGACAGCCTTTTCTCAGCAGTGCCCAGTGACATGAAAAGAGACTATCAGCACAAATTAAAATACAACTAATTCTACTTAAACATAAGAGAAAACTTTTTTTTTTATTCTGGAAGGGGTCAAACACTGGAGCAGGTTGTCCAGGGAAGTTGCAGAGTCTCCATACTTGGAAATATGAGAACCCCGACTGGACACCACCCCAGACAACCTGCTCTAGTTGACCATGGTGTGAGCAGGTGGTTGGGATCTCCAGAGGTGCCTTCCAACCCCAGCTGTTCCATGACTCCAGGATTTTCTGACGTGTGAGATGTTGTCCTCTCTGGGGTGCTGTATTTACTGCGCAGCCCAACCAGCACCCCACAGGTTTGCCTTCTCATGTAAAGTCTGACCCAGTGAAACTCCTGGGAGAAGCCAGGAATGACTTCCAGAGAAACCAAGCCCTGGCTCTTTTTCCTCGGCAGAGGAGCCCCCAGAAAACTGGCCGGCTGTGTCAGGTGCTGGCAGCGATTCCAAGCCTTGTGCCCGCGGCAGTTCCAGCAGAGCTTTCAAGATGAGGCGGGCAGGGCAGAGCTCACCCGCCTGCCCGGGCACAGCCGGGCCTTGCCCGCGGCCTCTCCCCAGGAGGGCAGCAGGGATGGGGCAGCCGGGGGCAGATGGATGTGGTGCATCCAGGAAACACCATCCAGGAGTGCCATCTGCTGGGTCCCGGCTGTGCAGCCATGGAGCTCCTGGAGTTGCCCCCGCACAGGTATCGGGAGGCAATGGAGAGCTCCAGCTTCCTCCTCGCTTCCCAGGCTGGCTGGGCATGCCTCTGCCGAGGGCCGTGAGGGAGCCTGTGCCAAAGAAGAGCTGGCTGGTTGTACACAACCTGATAGTCACTGAAATGAGAAACAACAGGAGAGTTAGCCCAAGGAAAGTGTGCTTTTTAAATCATTACTCCATTATGCTACTCTATGGAATTCAGAAAATCACCCCAGGGGCTTGCAGCTCCTCCCAGCTGAGTGCTCAGGATGATAGAGTGGGAGCACTCTGTTAATCCTTTGAAACCCAATTTTTATATTCATAAACAATTTAAATACTTGTTGCATTTTCAGAGCTCCTTTATTTCTATCGCAGGATTGATACCAGCCTCAGTAATAGGGTTCCTTCAGATGTGACACCCTAGGGAGTATCAGATTCCCAATCTCTCCTCCTAATCACTGCACCCCAGGCCGGGCACTGTCAGTGGTGGATCTTGGGGAGGGAACAGTGGATCATGAGTGCCACGGCGTGGGGAAGAAATCCTGTATGGTTGCTGCCAAGAGGCAGGGAAAGCTCACAAATGAAATCTCTGGCAATTATCAATGATCTGCATTTTTAACCAACTTGTGCATCATCTAGACTGGTGATTCATCGCCTTCTGGTTTTAAAATCACAATATCTAAGCAGCAAGTTGGAATCCAGGGGTGGTATTTAGAACAGGTTTCATATCTGCAGTACTTGGTTTGTCAGCACTACCTTCGCCATGTGGTTTAACATGGCTAGGAGAAGGGTTTTTTCAAAGAAACATGGCCATGTTGGTCCATTTGGTCCCAAATTCTGTGTCTCATTCTACGGACAGGCTGTGACTTCATTGCCTGCAATACTTTGACAGCAAGTCCAAGTCTCAGACTGCCATCTTGGAAATGTTTTCTTGGGAAAAAAAAAACCAAAACAAAAAACCAAGAAATAAAATACAAGCATTTGTGCTGAAAAGGAGTAATAGTCACAGGAAGAGTTATCATAGAATCATAGAATGGTTTGTGTTAGGGGAGACTTTCAAAGGTCATCTAGTCCAATTCCTAAATAAATTACTGCTGGAGACACAATGTGCTTCTTCCCACTGGTGAGCCTCCAGCCAGCTGTGGGTAGCCAGGCCTAGAGACCTGACCAAAGCTCTGCAGCCTGCTGCCAGCCCCTTGTCACCACCACTGTCACATCCCCAGCAAAGGGGATAAGGAACCCCTTTTTTCCCAGCTCAGCCTCATGGTGGGCTAGTCTCAGCCTGTCCCAAGAGCTTGGGACAATATGAGCTGTGGAAAGGAACTGCTAAATCTTTCTGAGGGCAAGAAACAAGATTTTTTTGGTGGTCTTTTAGAGAAGGAGTACTTTAGATATTCTGTGCTGGTCTATATATGATTGTCCTCATCCTTGCAGAGTGGTGCTCACACAGAAAAACCCTGACTGTGTAAAGAAGAATATTTCCAAAACAATGAATAATAGAACCAATTTGGAAATGATATTGAATTAAGGTGTTAAAGCAGTGTGGCTTTGGGGAAGTGTGTATCAGCAGCAAATAAGAGGTAACTGGATTAATGGCAAAAGTACAGGGAATATTCTACTATACAATACTGAACCATGTCTATTTAGTGAATGCTGCAAGTACTAAACTACTGTGCACACTTTCTTATCACTTGTGCCACCAAGATTTTTATTCTATTGATTAATCTCATTTTAAACAAAAAAGTCCATTTTTGATTCACTGCTCTCATAATTTTACAGGAATTAGAACTGTGAAATTGCAGTTCCAGTTTTTAATGAAGTTAGATATTCTGTTCTCAAATGAATAGTTTGACCTGGTTTATGCTGATGTAATCTAGACTGAATCCTGTGTTTATAGAAGCCTCAGTGGCATGTAGGATTGTATCAGACATTGAAATAGGATCTTTCTCCAGTTCTTGGTTTCAGCATCCCGCCTTCGAGTCAATTAGTGGTGGGTGGGCACTGGACTGAAATACACACCAAAAAGACTTTAATATAGCAAAGCTTCAGGATCTAGTTAAGCTTATGCCTGGCTTTTTGAGTGTAGAAAATGGTAGCAAGGTGTTTCCCCAAACTGGACCCCTAATAAAAGCAGTGAGGAAAAACACAGACAAATGAGAGTGGGTGAGAGGGAATTCTACCCTTCTTTTCTGTAGGCTTTATGGGGCACAGATTACACATGATCCAGAAGTTCCCAAAGTTGGGAGGAATGTGATCAGAGCTGGCACAGAGGGCTGATGTCACCAGCCCTAAGCTGAGCTGCACGAGGACAAAGCCTGACCCTCACCCACTGTTGGAGCCTGGGGAAGTGTACAAACAGGGGCTCTGTACCAACTGGGGCTCTGT
>VYXF01002452.1:793422-818863 GCA_013397295.1 Polioptila caerulea
CTGTACAGACTGGGGCTCTGTACAAACTGGGGCTCTGTACAAATTGGAGTGCTGTACAAACTGGGGTGCTGTACCAACTGGGGCTCTGTACACACAGGGGTTGCAGGGTAGTGAAAATGAGGGGGTGTTTGGCACCTCAGACTCATGGCCAGTCTCCTGCCATGGAAGTCAGCAGCTCTCTTTCTGCATCTGCTGGAGGGCTCTCATGAGAGGAGCCATGGGCACTGTGGAGTAAAGGTTTCTGCTCTGAGCAGAGGGACTGGCAGTGCAAGGTAGGGCTGAGCATAGCTGAACATTTGCACTCCTCCTGTGTTCTCATTTGAAGGTGTGGGTTTTATAAGGGTTATTTTTTCTTCCCATAAAGAAGCCTAATTGGAGGGACTCTCCCCTCCCAGTAGGAAAACCCAGAATAACCCACAGAATAAAACTCTTGACCTTGAATGGACATGTTCTTTGCTGAATAGACTGTTGATGGATTTTAGTTTCCATTTTCCATCCTGCTCTGAATAATGCCCATGTTTCTGGAACTGCTAGATATTTTTTCCCCACCTGTCCTCTTTGAGGGCAGAAAGAGACTTGAGGCCAGGAAATCTCTGGAGCCAGAGTTTTGAGGAGAGCTCAAATATTACGGGAAGACACAGCAGGCTTGTATTAATGTGCTTTAGCTTAACATCCCTGAACTTTTCCACTGTATCACAGAACACCAGCTGATTAGCAGACCTTCCACATGATACAGAAATAAATTCTGAAGTCCTGGACCCGGCACTCATTTCTGGTTCTGGTACAGTGGGAAAAATGTTAATGACAAAATGGGAACTTATAAGCATTAAAATATTGTAACCATTTTCTACAATGTGTCCTAAAGAAACACTCCTTGCTTAAAAATGTTTTTAAAAGGTAAAAAATTATTTGAAGCTGAGTTGACATCCCCAACAGAACAGTAAAATGTGCTGTCAGAATTAAAAGTGCTACTTTATAGAGTAGTGAATTTGTTTGCTGGCTTTGTGACACTCTGGTTAACACAGTCCCTTTAGTGAGTGTTTCCTGATAGTCATTCAACTTCCTGGTGACATTTCTTGTTGTTGTTTTTCTTCTTTTAAATAAATCAACAGGCTACTGTCCTCGTCCTGTGGAACAAAGCTGAATGCTCTGGGTTTGTCTCTGGGCTGTTTACACGAATGACTTCAGAGGAAATGTTCTCACATTGGCATTGATGGAACCACAAAGGTTCATTGAGATCAGTCTGAAAAGTGGACACTGTGAAGCCTCCTCCAGCTGTCCCCCTGGCACCATTAGGAAGAGTACTTCCTAACTGCTGGTGAAGTTCTAGGAGATGCATTCAGAGGAATGCTGAATTTACCTAATCTGACTCCATACGCTTTCTTAATACACTTCCTTAAAAGTCCCCCTGAGAAGGTTCAACAACAGAGATCTCTAAACCAGGCTGCCCAGCCCAGATGATGTGTGTGCACTTTGGCTGCATTAAGCCTGCCACCCAACGAATGTGATTGGGAAGGAGGGGGAGGATTGCTGGAACAGGCTGAAGCATGGACTATGCACAAGCTTCAGACACAGAGCTAAGCAAGGCATGCACTGGGCTCAGCACAAAGTTTCCAAGTTGCTCTGACTTTACCTTGTATGTAGCGAAGCTCTTGTTGCTACACATTTCCAGATGTTTGCCTTTATCCTGCAGGTTGCCTCTTTGGAAAAGCTAATCCCTGTTGACTTATATGCAGTATGCAATGTGCAGAGGTGCACAAGGTATAAATCAGGGATTAATTCAACCCTTTCCTCCTTTCCTTATGAAAATACTGACTCTAATTCTCTTTTCCCCATTCAGATCTTATTCAAACGAAAAAGAACCATGACTGGTAATGAGAGTGCTGCAGGTAACAACAAGACCTGAGATACACCATCATTGCAGTTAAGGAAGCAGCAGAATTTACTTTGTGGCTCTGAGGGCAGCCAAGGTCCCACTCTTCCCACACCATCACAACTTTGCACCTCGTGGATCATCTCTTGGGTTCTGCTACCTCTTCTGAGGCCACAGAGATACCCTCGCCATGTT
Source organism: Polioptila caerulea (assembly GCA_013397295.1). Classification (NCBI taxonomy): domain Eukaryota; kingdom Metazoa; phylum Chordata; class Aves; order Passeriformes; family Certhiidae; genus Polioptila; species Polioptila caerulea. The sequence goes on from VYXF01002452.1 coordinate 795,491, forward strand.
TGAAAATTATTTATGTCTTCTGTGCAGCAGTGCACTGATTAAAAGAAGAAGGTTTGATTAATAGAAGAAGGTTGCGTGCACTGGGAAGATGGAAGCATTTTGCAGCCAAATCAGCTGACGTGGGCACAGGGACTGAGGTAAATTGCATCTTTTTTGTCTTTCTGTGTGATGTTTTTGTGACAGTGCTTTTCTGGTTCTCCAAGTGCTTGGAGTGTTTGACACAGTCCCAGGGGAGAGAAATGAGGCTTCTGAAAGCAGATTCTGCAAAAATTGCAGAGAAACCAGAAAGCCAGTGCCACCAAGACCCTTGGAGCATCCCCTGGAGAGAAGGATCAGCTGCAGGTGTGTGGCTATTGCAGAAGAAAAAGCTTTGCCCCTGAGCTCAGAGCTCCCTAACCCTCATGTTCTGCTGTGTCTCAATGTATCTAGTAATAATATTCCTGCTATTTTAAATTTGCAAAGCCCATCACAGTGCCAGAATCTGGAAGGAAGTTAACATCGTGTTCTTCACTTACCTCTGGGATCCATGAGGAACCCCCAGAAACTGGTCCAATGCATGTGTTTTGAGAGTGTACAGACTTGAGGTTCAAAGGTTTCCTTTGAACTGCCAGCCATTACATTAAAGGACGACAGGATAAAACAAGCACACAGCCAGAAAGGGATTTTCATTCAGTCTCAGATACTGTGGCACAGCACACCAAGGTGAGCTCATGGGACATACTCATCTTGGCAAAATACAGTTTCCTAGTAAAGCAGATATTTTTCTTAAAGTACATGACCTACTCAAATTTTCCTTTGAAGAAGGAAATTTGGGAACTAAGAGTCAGGCTGGCCCAGTGCCTGCACCAATGGCAGGGCTCCTGCCATACTCTGCAGGTGGCTCAGGGCTAACGGAGGTTTCACAAAGCCAAGGCTCTCCTCAGCTTACATTACGCCTCCCACAGTATCTCCCCATACTGCAGCTGAAAATCCTGTTCTTGAGAAGAACTTATTGATTTAGCAGAGGATTAGAGGAGGCAGCATACCTATGTCTTGACTCACCCTCATGGCAGAAATCTTGCATTTCCTGTGAGACTTACTATCACAGTCAATGCAATTGACATTTTAGCCGCTGAAGACTCCTCAAGAGCTTTCAAAGTCTCTTTGACACTCTGATGTAATACTACCCTTCAAATAAGCACAGTATGAAGCATCTACAGCTCATAAATCATTGGTGTGAGAATTATTAGTTAGGAGACCTTCTAGAGAACCAAATGCCCAGGAAGATGCCTGGTGTATTTTTCATTTGCATGCAACCTAGAACAATTTTATCTTCTACATAACTGAAATACCCTAAATGTTTCAGTCTGGCAGCAGGCACATATGGCAGAGGCATTTAATGTCAGTACAGATTTAATGCTATGTTCAGATTTCAGATTTGAACTTCTGCTGCCTTATGTTTCAGTGGTATTTTCTCTCAGGCAAACTAGAGGCCATGTCTACCATCTGGAAAACCCTCAGTGTCTGCCAAGTGTAACATGGATGAGAAAATAATTGGTTGCCAAGAGAAATTAGGAAGTAACATCAGCAAATCCAGCAAGTTTCTTGAGAGACCTGTTCCCTTGCTGACAGGCTCTGTAGCACACTGAACAGTGTCTGGAGTGGAAATATGGAAGCTCCAGCACTGGTATTGAAGCACTTGGAGAGGGACAATGTGGGTTGAAGCCATGGGCTGATTATCTTGGCTAGTGATGTTCAGCTTTTTATTTTTATTTCTTGTGCCACCTAAGCAAAGGGAAAGCAAATAAGCTGGCAGATCCCTCATATATAGACAGAAATTAGAGGGTCTCCAGGCATCAGAACAGAGATCTCTGTTGTATTTTCTTGCAAGATTGTTATTTTTCCAGATGAAATAGTGCATGAGACTTTCAATGTCAAAGTGCTTGTGAAACAGGTTTGTGTTTAGTGTTTCATATCATAGGAGTTACTAAGGAGAAGGGTTGTGGTAGTCCTTCCTGTCTCTCTACCTCAGAAATTCCAGGGCTGGTTGTTGTATTTCCTGGGGAGAGGAGTGTTGCAGTGAAAATCACAACAATCTTGGAAAAACTCTTTTTGTGTATCTGGTGTCTGTTCATGGAGCGTACCAGACTTTCCCAATTAGGAGCGTGGCACGGGTGAAACAAGCAATTCTTCTTTCTCACAGATAGCTGCAGCCCCAGTTCATTAATCAGCCATCACTCAGACAGGCTCCAGCAAGGAATGCTGATAGCATCGCGGCCGGAGCGGGGAGGCTGCGGCAGGGAGCGCCACGCTGACAGCGCCCTGTGCCGCTGCTCCCACCGCGGGGGCTGCCAGCATCCAACCCGGCCACGTCTCAGCACTTTTCCATATCCTAAAGGTGAACTACAGGCGATCTCAGATCTGGCTCTGAGCTTTTAAACAAAGGGACCTTTAATGTCTCAACAGGACAGAGCCAGGAGCCCCTCCAACCTATATGAAAGGCTGTCATAATTAAAACCAAACAGAAACCGTCTGAATTCCTTATTAAGGACACTTACTAGAACAATTTTAACCCCTGAGCAGCCTAGAAAGCTTTTAATGTTTAAAGATGCTGAGAGGAGGGTGTGTGTAAAGGCCTTCCTGGTTGGTGCCAAGGGGCCAAATTCAGAGCTGGTGTAAATGGAAGGGTGGAATGCTGCAGCTGTGGTGGACCCAAAAATGTGGCTTGCTGTAGTGCTTTTCTTTGATCATCGTTTCCAGTGCCACTCTTTGTCACCAAAGCAGAGGGGAAAAAGAAAAAACTCCCAAATAAACAACAAGTTGGTAATCGGTTTCCTTATTTGCAAATTAGCTTTCTGTGTTTTTTTCAATCATCAGAACCGGACAAACTCACAAAATATTTATCTTCATTTTCTATTGGAGGATAAAAATTGTAGGAGGGCATCCTGCCACTTCTCATGTGGTATTTAGAGATTTGATTCAGTTAATTCATGTGGTATTCATGGATAAACATGGATAAACATTCATTCTCCAAAATTACTAAATTCCTTTATAAACAGGAACAAATTTATATAAAACATTATTTTCTCTGTTGCCAATCCAGAAATAAATTCAAATACCCTTCTAAGCTAATAGAATTTTCAGTATTATATTGAATGTGAAATTTAGGTGTCAAGAACAGTCACAATAAAGCACTTTCAGTAATTTTCTTAGACAGGCATGAAGGCAGTTAAACAAACTACAAACTTTGTTCAAAAAAGACTTGAACCATTAATCAATTGAGAATGTGTGAGTGTCATTAATTCAAGAGAATTAATATTATAACTAGGTTTTTTTCCTCTGTATTTTTAGTATTAGGAAACAGTTTGAATTGAAAATAAAGAAAGTGTGTGTGTGTGCATATGTGTGTATTCATGCCTGCATGTTTGTATATGTGTGTACATGCAAATATTCCCAGCTTCTTATATTAAGATTTTCAGTTGCATAACTTGAATTGATGAAAGTTATAAAATTATAGTAATTCAAGAAAATGATAAAATAATAATAGTAATAAAAATAAGAAGAAGAATGAAAAAAAAGAAAGAAAAAGAAGAAAAAGAAAATAATATCAATTTGCAAAAAAAACCCCAGCTGTGTATGAACTTCCTTTTAGAAGTCATATCTGAAAATCCCCTTCAAATATAAACCAAAGTGCTGCCTTTAACCTCTACCTCAAAATTACTTGAGTTCAGACAAGCCCCAACAATCCTTCCACAACTAAAGCACTGTTCTTAAGAGATAAGAACATGGATGAAACAGACTGTTGTGACTAGAAAAAATCCTGACACTGCAAAAGAAATGCCAAGGCATTTGCAGAAAATAAAATTCAAGGCAAAGCCAAAGTATGGTTGTCAACATAGATCATTTCCCAGGAACAAGGTTCAGTGCCACTGCCATTAGCCAGTGCTGAAGCCAATGTCATCCCCCAAATATTTATAGTGCATGACAGAGAGTTGATGTAGGCCAGAGAAAAATTCACTTTTAGGCAAGAGGTGCAATTATACCTTTTGCAAGCCTTTTGCTCTGCCTGTGCCGGTGCCTTGCAAAGGCATCAAGGGTTTGCTGCTGGCCCAGCGCAGAGTGGTGCCAAGCAGGAGTCTCTGGTTTAAATAAAAGGGTGCAGCAGCTGATGCCAGCCCTGGTCCCTGTGCTCTCCTCCAGTGCATGGAAAAGCACTTCCAAGAACCCCAGCTCATCATTGCCCGGTGGCACATGCCCCCTGACAGAGCTGTATATAGCCCTGGGAAAGGACACATGGCATCTGCACCTTGTGCACGGGGCCATCCATGCTCACATGGGGATGCAACCCCCAGCCCAGACAGGGCTGCTCTCCTGCAAGCACAGGATCCATGGCCCTCTCTGCCTTCAGCTCAGTCAGAATCTTCAAAGCCTGAGCAGATGCTTCAGGACATCTCATCAGATGCAGGTTGTAGTCTGGCTGACTTAAAAGAACCACTGGAAATGCCATGACATGGTAACTATTTTTAGGCTGCCATCAGGTGTTCTGTGATGCCACCCAGCCAGCTTCAATGCAAGTGAGATCTGCCACTGCCTGTTTCCAGGCAGGATGACACATTTAGAGAGGCTGATGTCATGAGCTTGAAATGACGGAAAAGAGAAAGAAATGCAGGCTTAAGTGAAGGGAAAAGCTTTCTCTTCTCAGAAGGGGTACATGCTAATTATCCTCGAGGTTTTCCTCAGAGAACCTAGCCAGTGTCCTCAGGACTGATTCAGCTGACTCATCTCTCAGCTGGACACAGGATGGTGCTGAGGTATACTGAAATCTGGGTGCTCAGAAAAGTCACTTAGCTATTTTCACCAAGCTGACATGGTCCTAGAACCAATGGACAGCCTATCCCTGCCCCTTCTATCCAGCTGGCCATGTCCAATGGGAGATCTTTGTGGCCGATTGTGGTAATAGTCCTTGTCAAAGGGACACACCTATTCCTTGGTTAGGCAGACCTTGGTCTGCTCCACTTGGTACCCCAAGGACAAGCTCTCCAAGGACTCCATGGCATCTGCCCACCACCATGGCTGGGCATAGTGGGAAAAATATTCCCATAGCGTGTGGAAGACTGCTTAAAGTGGCCACAGTGATAAATTTCATCGTAAAATAGAAATTAAAGGAAGAGCTTAGAGTTCATAAATAGTCTAATTAAACTAAATCCTTTATTTTGCCTTAATTGTAAGAAGCTCTGGATTCTCAGCTACTTTTTCTTGCCAAATGAAATCTTTCTTGCTGCTTCATTACTGACCCAGCAAAGTTAAGTGGTGTCATTTTTATTGAAAAAACATGGTCAAGTGTGTTACAAACTGAGAAGCAGTAATGTAATTTGCTACTGCTCTGCTTCAAGCTCTAAGAGAGAACACAAACAAGTTTAGTTGAAAAATGAAGACTGCCAAAAGCTATGTTTCTGTTCTGTATTGAGTGGGTTTTGGACATGAAAGAGAGAGAAAACAGTATTTTGAAACCAAAAAGTCTTATAAATACAAATCAAAATCTGCCTACTGTGAAGCATTTAGTTAGTACTTTCCTGAATCTGTTGTTGTGCTGACTCTGTCATGGGGCTGATCTTTTCATTTTGTTTATATTTTCCTAATGCAAATTGTGACTTCTACCCTGGGAACATGACAAAGTCTTTCTTCACAAATGCAAAGAAGACAGGAAACTCATGGTTCCCACAAAAGCAGCTTTGACTCTGACTAGATGTGATAATTTTGTTAGCAGGATCCCAGACATCAGAGCACGGATCAGTGAGCCAGACTAATAAGCTAGAGGGGCTCCTGTCCACCCGTGGAAAGTGTCTCATCTGATCAGGGTCCAGTCTGTGCTTTATCATTGTGGGCCAAGCTGTGCAGCTTTTCCTTGCTTGGTGTGAGTTTCACAGAAGCAGATACAGGATCTTCACCTTTGTTCCAGCTCTGAGAGCTCCCTAACAGGGCTCCTGGCCGTTTGTCTCCAGTTGATTCCAAGAGATCCACCAGCCTGTGTAACTGGCTGCTCAGCCCCTGATCCCTGCTGTGCCTTGGAGCAGTGCAGACCCCCTGTGCCGGGACACCAGCAGCAGGCACGCCAGCAGCACCACCCTCTGCAGAGGGAGCCATGGGCAGTCACCTCGCTCCCTGGGAGGGTTTGGCACCCAGCAGAGCCTCCTGCTCTCCTGTGTCCTGACCTGTGTTTATCTGCTCTGTGTAGCAATGGGGGCGGCCACCACAGTTGGACAAAGCCTTCAGTCATTCCAGGGAACACATTTCCTTGTGATGCTACCACAGTGCCTTGGCCGGGATCCTTAAGGGCTGGATCCCTGTTTAAATAAGGCTTTCAGACCCTGGAGCTGTACCTTCCACCCAGCCTCGCCGTGCTGACTTCCAGCTCCCAATCCCTCATTACTGCTGACAGATGGTGCTACAAAGGAGCAAGCTGAGGCTGTGGATGACCACTGAGTACCAGAAGAAAGCACACTCGGATAAGATGCGTTGTAATGAAGGAATTGCTGGGATTTATGGTTAACATGTTGGGGGCTGAGCCCTTCTAAACCAAGGAAAGAAAAGCAGATCCAAGGCAAAGCAGTCAAGGCTGGATACACTGTGATATGGGGCCTGCCAATGGTTCACCTTATACTCTAGCATGTGATGGTGTGTTTTCACAAAAATGTCCACAATAACCTTCCCTATGGCCACCTTCTTAAGGCATCTGATAGACAAGCCTATGCATTCACAGGTAACAACTTTACCAAGTGGGAAAAACAGTAGCTTGGAAATTTTCTTTAGGAACAAATTTCCCTCCATCTAGAGTCAGATTGGGCCAAAATAGAAGTAAAATCTGAATTAGGAGTCAATGGGCCCATTAGTTGTCCATTTTGTCAGTCAGACAACTCAGCTCTAAATGCTTGCCTTTGCTTTATGCCTCAGTTTTGCTCTGGATAGAAATGTGTAAATTGCTGCAGCAACGTGCAAGACCATGGAACTATTTTTTTAAAAGTCTGATCATTAGACAAACGAAATAGAAAGGCTGATGGAATGGGACCTAATTACATATGTCTATCATACATGGGAGAATTTAAATGAAAACGTAAATTGCTGAAATGAAAAATAAAGCAAACCTTTGTTCAGTATTAGAAATAGGCAGCTGGGACCTAATTATACAATGCAATTTCTGAGTAAGCGAATCTCTCAGGAATAAATGTTGTGCAAAAATAAATCTGCTACATAGAAAGTAATATATGACTTAGAACATAAAGGATTTGGACTTTTAACAAAAAAGGTATTTAGAGACTAATACCAATGTTGGCTGTCATTCAAAGCATACCCATTGAAAAGAAAATAATAGATTAATAACATGAAACATTACTGAGCAGATGATGCCAGTAGGACTGGGAACAAGGAAATTTCACAGGTTTTGTCTCCAGCAGGAGGGCTCTGATGCCCATTATGAGCTGCCAGAGTTCAGATTCCACATGAGGTTGGGGACAGAAATGCCCTCCTTAGCCCATCTGTGTTGGGAGCTGAGGTGTGCCAGGCTGCGTGATGGAGGACCAGCTGGTACCTCCAGTACAGTACCTGGCTTTGGGGAGCTGGAGCTGCAGCTGCCCAGACCAGGCTGTGCTCCCCAGCACTCACCCTGGGTCCAGCACAGTGCACAGCACTGCCTGCCCAGCTGGAACTTCCTTCTTCCTCTCCTGGAAACCAAAGTCTGGGAGTGGGACACACATTGGCAGAGACTGGCATCTTAGAGAGCACTGAGCCTCCTGGTTTCTGCATGGGGCTAACACGTGCAGGACACCCTAGTTGTCTTTCACAGGTTTAAATCTAGTCTTGTTGCATTTCCATGCCAGGAGAAAGAGAAAGAAAGGAAGAAAGGAAGAAAGGAAGAGAGAAAGAGAGAAAGAGAGAAAGAAAGAAAGAAAGAGAGAAAGAGAGAAAGAGAGAAAGAAAGAAAGAAAGAGAGAAAGAAAGAGAGAAAGAAAGAGCGAAAGAGAGAAAGAGAGAAAGAGAGAAAGAGAGAAAGAAAGAGAGAAAGAGAGAAAGAAAGAGAGAAAGAGAGAAAGAGAGAAAGAAAGAAAGAAAGAAAGAAAGAAAGAAAGAAAGAAAGAAAGAAAGAAAGAAAGGAAGAAAGAAAGAAAGAAAGATAGAAAAAGAAAGAAAGAAAGAAAGAAAGGGATATAGTTTTTCAGTTCGTTCCCAGGCTCTTGAGTCATGGGGTTAGGGCTGTGGTACTCGGCAGCCGACATTTCTGCAGCAGCAAAGATGAAAGTCAGACAAAATAATCCAAAGAAGTGCTTAACTGCGACTATTAAGTCCCAAAGGATTTATCAGAGTTTACTTTCCTCTGACTTCTAGGAGAGACTTCAACTGAAGTCCATTAAGCAAATTAAAAAGCAGAAGGAAAATAAACACAGATTAATGGAGATAGGAATTTTATGAAGAAAAGGAAACAGACAGACCTTGTGACAAAGCTCCTGGCCTGCTATTCAGGTTTTTAGGCCCCCAGACTTTATAAATGGAGGAGATTATTCTCTTCATGTTGCCCTGCTGGTAGTCGTAAAAGAGAGTTAATAGAATTTTTTTTCCCCCACTGAGAAGTCCTGTAGAAACTCAAGTAATAATATAATCCATAATGTTTCAGTTCAGTGCGTGACATGCAGCTATTTGTTCCTTTGTTTCCAGGCAGGGAATCAGGCTGTAAATCTTGTAGTGACACAGATACTGTACTGGCTCTGTGGCATTTTATCTCCTGCTGAAACTAAAGCCCATCTGAGCAGCTTCCCACACAATTAGGGATTTGCATGTCTGAATAACTAGGCTGGATTTCTGTATTTATTACTTCTATATAATGATTAATATTTAATCCACGGTAGATCTAATATGTTTGAAACCTCATTTTGCTCGGTAAAAAGTACTTTGAGAACAAGAAGATGAGCAAATAATATAATCAGGGAGCCTTGTTATTATCTTTAGATAGTTTACATTAGAGTAAATGGTCCTATAAAAGGGAAGTTCCTTTTACTGCTCCTCTTCTAAGTGACTTTCTAATTCTCATCAAGTTTGTTAGTTTTCATGGTGGAAAACAAAGAGATAGCAGAATGGTAAAACAAGAGTAAATAAACTCCCACAATGCTGTGTGGACAGGCCCTGGTTTGGCTGTGTGGTGGCACCAGTCTTTGGGGAAAGAGTGGCTTCCATCGGCTCAGCTGGAAATGTGACACGTCAGCAAGTGCTGACCACTCAGGGATATACAGAAAACTTCATTGGGGTCTCACCACAAACCTGAGAAAAATGAGCATGTTTCTACTTCTTTTTATTCCCTTCCTTTCTTGCTAATTGTCTTTGCAACATCTAACCCGGTACCAATTTGTAATTAATCTCTTGCCTCTGCTCATCAACTGATCTGTGTGATAGTTCTTGGTTTGACCCTTATTCACAGGCAACTCCCTGTAGAAATTAGAAACATTTTGAACACAAATTTGCTTGTGTATTGTTCATGGGAGGCACTGTTAACCGTTCTAAGTGAGAAAGTGATATTTGCCTCTGTAAATACCCTATAACATGAACATAAAATATAAATACACCCCTGTTTTAGCTCTGTTTGTTAAGGAGACAATTTGAAGCCTTCTCTCAGACAAACCTGGACATGTAGGGTGTGACTCACTGTGTGTGCAGGTGAGTGTGTAAAAGGCAAAGGGTGTGTGCACACCAGGGCTAAGGGTTAGTGAGTTTAGGTGTGGCTTCCCGACAGCAATGGGTCCAGTGCACATCATGGCTCCTGCTCAAAGGCTGACCAGCACCAGGGAGGAGGCCGAGATGTCTGAGCAGCTAAAGCATGTAACCCTTACCTTAGTGGGTCACACTTGTCAGCTTTCCAGTTCCCATGGAACCCCTGACCTCTCACTACTGATATCAGAAAGCTGCCAAATGACAGTGCCTGAAGCTCTGTGCTTTCCACGTCTGCACTGGTAAAACCTGTTTGTGGCCCGGGTGTCCAGCACAGCTCCCGTGTGCGTGCGTGCCTCTGTGCACACCCTGACAGGCAGCAGGAGCATCCCGGGGTCACCAGAGCCAGCCATGTCACTCCCTGCTGGGGAGCTGGCCCTGGATGTCTGGCTGCTTTGCTGCCTTCTTACACCTTGTTTTACCTTTTGCCCTGGGATCCCAGAGTGTGGGGACCAGCAGCCCTGCAGGAATTGAGTTTCCCCTGCTGCTGTTGGCCAAAGGAGCTCAGTTGGTGTGAGCCGGCTCACGTGCTCCAGGAGGAGAGGCTGGAAGGTTCAGGGGCATGTCTGCCCACACCTTCTCCTTGTGGGCCAAAGTTGTCCCCATGGATGGCAGCTGTGGCGCAGTCTGAGTGCCTTCTGCTCCTGTCCAGGGCTCTGCACAGCCTTTTAAGAGAGCACTGTCAAGAAGAGAGCTCAGAGCATCGTGGCAGATGGCAGTGCCGAGCATGGCATCTTCCAGCTCAGCAGCCAGTTGTGGGGTACTGGCTGTATGAGCCCAGCCCTTCAGATTACTGCTGCAGGATGGCTTGCAGGGGTACCACAGCACCTCTCCCCACTTACAGGGGCACCACAGCACCTCTCCCCACTTACAGGGGCACCACAGCCCTGCGCCTCCAGAGCCAGCCCCAGCAGCAGAGGCAGCAGCCCAAGCCCTTCCGCTCTGCCCAGCTTCACCTCCTGTCTGTGGGGAGCATTCAGGAGCATTCAGCAACCTGGGTAGCTCAATGCCTGTGCCCACAAAAAGGTGGGAGTGATGGATGGCTGGGCCCAATTCCTCCTTCAGTCCATGCAGGGTGAGGGTAGCCCCACTGACTCCTGAGGCTGGGGAGTGAGACAACATGCCCATTGCCAGAAACACTTCTCCCAGGCACCATCACTGCCCACATTCTCCAGAGTTTCACCTTGAACCTCTAGGCCAGCTGCTTCCCCTTACCCCATATCCATCCCTTCCTCTCCTGAGATTCTAGTGAAACCGGGGCTTTCTGGGTGTTTTGACTGTGGGTGGAAGATAGGCAGAGCAGTCCTGATTTGGGTGAGTTGTGATGTGGGGCTGGATGAAATAAATGCATCCTGCTGGTTGTGGAGTTAGTAGTTGGGAAAGTGATCACTCAAGGCTGTACCACTGCCAGGCACATCCAGCTCTTGGCTTGGGGTCTGCCATCAGTGTGGAGCTCCCAGGCAAGTTTGGGAAGGGTTTTGTTGTGTGTGACCAGCAGACACCCTGACATAAGAGAAAACTGGGGTAATAGACCTCCCATTCATACTCCCAACCAAACCCTCCTTTTCTGGATAGACAGAAAATATCTTTAATTATGCCCTTTTTTGGTGGTGGTGTTTTTTGTTTGTTTTGGGTTTTCTTCTTTTCTTTTTTTTTTTTTCTTCACAGTAGAACATGCAGGAAGGGATTGAAATATCAAAAGCAGAAGTGGGTCTGTCTCCCATTTTCTTCCCTCCTTCCATCTCTCTCATGTGTGATTACAGAGGCAAGGACACCAACATTTGCAGGAAAACATTAATCCATGGTTGTTGCTGGCCATGCAGAAGCAGATGAGGCTGCCTGCCTGGCAGCATTCAAGTACACGAAGCTGAAGGCAGCCTTGCAGTGGGGAGAATGAGCAGCATCCATCCCCACAACAATGCCTGGGGCTGCTCAAGTGAATTCTGCTCCAGGCTGGTGTCATGCTCACCGGCTGTGCTTCTCTCCATGCAGATCTGCCGTTGAGTAGAATGAAGACATTACCTGTGTCAAAAGGGTTGTGAGAAGCCCACAAGGACCGAATGCCTGGTGAGAGGCTTTGGGCACAGCTCCTTTGGCAGGGCTCATGTGTGTGCCTGAGGGGGCATGGCTGCCCTTTGCTGGACTGTCACACAAGGCAGCACAGCCACTCTGGAGAGGAGGAACCACAACTGTAGGCTTGGCAAATGAGTGGGAATGAGCTGACCAACTTTCATGCTTCAGTCTGCAAAACCTCTTGCAGGAGAGACTAGGGAGCAAGGTAGAGAGAAAAACTGTTACAGAAAGATAGCTCAGGTGAAAAATAAATGTCCAGTAAACAGCACATCAGCTGGTAGGCTAGCCCTTGAAGATTTCTTTCTGTCTTAGTCTTCCAAAGTCTTTCAAAGGGCTCCTTTCCAAACTTTTTGCAGTCTTATCTCTTAGCTAGAAGCATCTTGTATGGAAGCAATTCTTCCCAGAACCTCTGACACCATTAATCAATGAAAGACCCTGATGAATCTACAGAACAGGATTTGTTTGTTTCAGATCTGAACCATCCCTGGGACTCTGAAGTTCTGTAACCCGAGAAGACAGTGAGGACACAGTAACCAACAAGCTGAGAATACGGAAATAGGGTGAGAAGACAATTCCAATTCCATATAAACATGTGGTTGTCTGAAGCCCCGAGGCATTTTGTGCAAGAACAGTGGTGTTATCCACTGAAACCTGAACATGTTCTGAGCTGAGGGACAAGATTCTGCCTTCAGATTACCCCTCCCCACCATTGCAGTCAGACTCATCACTGGGTTTGTATCCTGTGGCAGGACTGCTGGAGCTTGGCTCTCTGTAAGAGCAGCCTTGTTGCTGTGCCGAGGTGAGGTGGGTAATTTGTCAGCACACATGGCCAGTGGGCTCAGGTGAGCACTGCACAGTCCTCTGCACACTCAGCACACTGTTCAGCAGTGCCAGGACCTGCAATTTCAATTCATCCTTCCTGGCCACAACTTGGAGAGAGCTCAGGTGGTATCAAGGGGCACGACTGTTGTCACTGATGTTCAGGAAGTGTTGGAGGGTCTGCAAGTCCTTCTCCAGGACTAGTGATAGGAGGCTCCTCATTGGGAGTGGGCCCCTATAAAAAGCAGCCTACTTGTAATGAGTATGAATTATATCAGTCCAGTACCTGAACAGTGTCTCTTTGCTTCTTCTGTCCTCAGGAGAGGCTGGGCAGTGCACTGCAAGGGAGATCTGTCTGGGTGTGGAAGGGTGGAAGAATCAACCTGTGAGCAAGTCCTGGATGTGCTGAGGGGCTGCCTCTGCTGCAGGGGGTGAGCATCCCCCTGCCTGCACTGGGCTTCTCAGTCAGTGTTTGCAAACCCAAAGCATTCCACAAGGTCTAAAATAACTTTAATGATATAGTTTGGGGTTTTTTTAGTGAACTTGATTTTCCATTTTCACATGTGATTTAGGGTTCAGCTTCAAAAGATTTTCCCCAGGGTCTCTTTCGTGTGTATTGGAATGGGGCATGGGGGTGAGGGTCAGGAGCTGGGTAGATAGCAATGCCCTTGGACACAGCTGATTTATTTTGAATTTTCAAAGACACTGAAAAAGAGGAGACCTCAAAAACTGATTAAAATCTGCAAGCTTTCCAATACCTCATGTTTATGTATTTGTAATAAAAACACAAAAAACACAGCTCAGAATCTTGCCAGGTAAAACTTACAGCTGTTCAGTCGCATAAGCTGTCCCTGTGGGAGTTTAAGATGCTGCACAAACACAAAATTTTTCTCCTCCATGGAAATGCCACAGAGCCATGGAAGATGTCTGGTGTGGAAATGTCTGCAGCTCGCAGCTGGGAGGATCCAAGGCAGGGACAGAGCGGGTTAAAGAGAGAAAGGATGGTGGAAGTGGCTGTCACCACAAATGTGCATTAGCTCTGTCTGTTGTTTTCTTTGAATGCTTGGGAAAGTACAAAATTACAAAGGAGTATTTTTTGATTATGCTATGGTGGCTGCTCTTGTGTTTAAAAGAGGAAAAGAGAAAAAATAAAAAGTAGCAACATATTTATTGTCAGTAGATGGGGTCTGAATCAAAATCTTACCTTGCTGGGATGCCAACCTTTGAAATTCAAGACTGGGTGTAGAGATGCATGCGAAGGACATTTTAAATCCAAAACATTTCATTCAGATTAAAACTCCAGTTTCTTACAGAAAATCTGCTTCAATCTTTGGAAAATTCTATTTGTTCCCGTTCTAAGGAGAATCTAGGGCAATTTCTGTACAATACCGGGAATTAAATCAAAAATTTTGATCTGTGACTTAGTTGCAGATTTTGTGTGCTTTCTGCTGGATATCTCAAATAGTTAAATGTTGGCTGGAGTCCTGCATCAGGTGTGGAAACAAAGGGGAACTGTGTTCACTTCTAGGCATGATTAGCAGCATCCCATAAAAGCTCTGGTAACTTCTTCAGCAAAATATGCAGTTGACTCATAGCAGAGCTCTGAGTACACAGGGCAGCTGTCTTGTGTGAGGTGTGACAGAGAGTCTGTCTCTTCCCTTTAACTTAGGGCAAAAGCCTAGGTGTCCAGTTTAACTTTTATTTGGAAACAGAATAAGGAACTTCCTTTCAACCACATCCATCTGAAATCCCAAGGAAAGCATCAAGTAGGTTTCCTTTGTTTTCTTGATGAAAGTAGTTTTTCCATTTATTTCTACATGGCAGTGTTGCAGAAGAAATTTGATAATCCTTATGTAAAGACACTATATCCCAGCCTGCAGCCCCTCTGGTGACACAAGGACTGCAGGTGATCTGTCACACTGTCACATCTGAGCCCTGTAAGTGCTCGAGGACCTTGCCAGCACACATGGGCAGCAGGGATCAAGAGATCATGTATAGGCATATTTTAGAGGAACAAGAAACCTCCTACTAAGATAGATACATATTCAATAAAGGGCCTGATCCTGGTTCCCCATGAATTTAAAGGAAGCGTTACCACTGATTCCAACAGCAAACAGGACTGACCTTGTAGTGTATGTCATCAAAGAGCTCTGGACTGCTTGAGAAAATTTCAACACTTCCCTTATACACCCAATATTTAAAACTGGACATAAATATACACTTGGCAGAAATCTAAAGCTACAAGTAGATTAGCAGATTTGTTTTTAACATTTTTTCCGGTCACAAAGTAAAGAGAGAGAGAAAGAAAGGATTCTTCTGGGATGTTTTTAAGCTGTTACTGCTATGCAACAGCATTGATCATCTTTGCAGTATCCCACCTTAAAAAATGAATTCATTCATTCTTAGAGGTAAAAAAAAAGGCAAAAATAAATTAATTAGTTGATGCTGCAATGACTATTTTAGCTGCAAGGAGAGTAAGTGACACCAGGAGTTCAGCCAATGTGAAGAAACTGCTGCTAGAACAGGAATGGTCACTTGGCTGATGTGTGACTTGTGGTCCATGAGAGCTTGGGAGCCATCACCCCACTGGGAGTGGGGCTGTTTGTGTCCAGAGCTGCTGGCTGATGTTGGGGCTGGGAGCAAGGTAGCTGCTGATCCTGGGATCAGTGTTATGTACCATCCCAAAACCCAGCTGTGTGTCCAGCCAGCCATCCCTACTCCCTACAGTGTAGCTCTAATTTTCTGAAAAGCTATTTTGAGACCAAATTATCTGTATATCTGCTACAGGGATTTAAATGTTGGTATGACATTCACGAGGTGAGAGGGGAGAGCCAGTCCTCTGCTCCACAATCTCCAGTCCCACACTCCCAGCTCCAGTGAACAAAGTTGGGATGCCAGATCCACCTGCACAGTGAATGTAGGAGATACCCCAGAGCACCAATACATCCCCACCAAAGGTACCACTACAAACTCGGTTTCTCAGTTTATTTTGCTGCTTGCAAAATGCCACTACCTTTTTCCAACCTGAGTATGTAGCCATATTTTTGGATCCTGCTGATTATATTCTTTGGAAAAAGAAACTGAAAATTAATATATTATTATTAACATTATAATAAGTATTAATATAATTAGTATAATAATTATTATAATATTATTAATATTATAATAAGTTATTTCCTCAGTGCAATCCCCTTTCTTTACAGACTTACAGTGAGTGCATTGGGCACAGGATGGCTCATACTACCAGGGACAATTATTATTTGCTCCCAACTCAAAATGAAATTTCTTATGGTGCCCTCCCATGTTGTTCCTTGTGTCAAAGCCACTCTGTGTGGTCTGGCATGCCAGCTGCCAGCCTGTCTCTTCTCTGCATCTGCTCCTGGGCTCCCTGCATCCCTCTTTTACACACCCAGACACACATCCACCATCACTGGTCCTGTGGGTGTGCAGCCCAGGGTCAGGCACTTGCCATCAGCTATGGAGCAGCTCCTCTCCAGGCTGTGCTTCCTGCCTGCTGAGTCCTGCTGTCACAGCTACTGATCCTGGATCTTACATAAAGAAACACAATTGTTTATACACAGATCCTGAGGGAGACACTGGCAGCTTCATTGTAGTCTAATGTAAACCAGGATAAGACAGTAAATATTGTTGTGTTTTCCTAAGGATGGAGAAGGATGAATGAAGCAGAAGATGCTGAGGAAAGAAACACCTGTCTAATTCACAAGGAGGGGAATTATTGAAAAAGCACCAAGTTTTACAGTTTGACCATCTTCACTGAAAAAAAAATATTATTACAGAGACTGGGAGATCTGTTTAATGCCTTCAAAGAGTTTGATCTCCAAACCATCACCCATATGCATGACCTGTGCTCCTGTATCAGTAATGCTAAACAGGGTAACCTGGTCCTGTGCACTCAGCTGTGTGTGGAGCCAGTCTAACACAAAATTAGCATTTCTGTTCAGCACTGCTATCTCTGAGATATCTCTCTGGGACTGGGAGTTCAGCCTGGTGGCCTGATCAAAAAGATCGAGAAATTATGTGATTACAAAGCATAAATACCATCATGTGCAGAAATTCTAGGCACAGCAGAGCTCTTTATTGCAGGGGAGAAAAGCATAACAAGAACTAAAAGGTGAGGATTAACTCCAGGCAAATTCAACTGAGAAATTAGTTATAAACTTCTAATCAGTGACGGGAGATTAACAACCAGAATAAACAAGCAGAAGAAATGGTCAGTTCTCCAGCTCCTGACATCTTTCAACAGTGTCCAGATGCTGTTCTGGGTCTGCAATGGTGGAAACCAGCTCCTGGGGCTCTGCCAAAGTGGTCATGTGTGAAACCTGCAGTCAGGGGTCATCAATGACAACTTGCTCCCCCTTAGGCTGGACCAGGATCAGATTTTACCCTGCCCTGGATCAGCTTTGCAATATTCACCATGCCATTCTGGATGAGACAGCTTGCCACCCCCAGCTCTGGTCCACAGCTTGCTGTCCCATCCCCAGTACCTGATGCACGTCCTGTCTCCATGAAGTAGGGCTGAGTGCCATTCCATGGGCACAGGCCTGGCACTGTGCCCCATGATCCCTGTATGCACTCTCCACAGGGAAAGGGAGATGATCAGTTCTTCTGATGCTGGCAGGGCCCCATGGACTCCTAAGAAGAAGGCAGGGGTAGGAGACAGAGGGGAAGGCCATCCTGGACACCTAACAGCTGGAATGAGAAGTCTCAAGGGCCCCATGGTTCAGTTTTTTTATTTAACTTGCATGGCAATGAGAAGCATCCTTCATGTTTTAGATCCCAGACATTGTAACTGGCTTTCCAAAGTTGTTAGATAGTGGTGAGTGTGAGTTTACTGCAAAAAGCATTGAACCTGGCCTTCTTTTCCTGCGTATCGGTGCCTTACTGAAAATGTAGACTTTGTAATACAAGGGGTGTGCCACCATGTGGCTCTTAAAAGGTATTTGAAAGCCACATTTGGCCTTCAGTGAGGAAAAGATGATCTAATGGGCTCTTCTTGGCCTGCTGTCTATGAATCCTTTCACAGTTTCCCAGGACACTCGGTGTGTTTGCTCATGACTCTCCTGCAGCAGCAGTGGGGCAGGGGCTGTGGTTCCTGCAAGGATCATCCCCCCCGTCTTGCAACCCATCCCTCTCTCCTGCCCCAGGGGCTGATTCCCACTTGGCTGGACCATGTCCTGGCTGCCTCCAGCTGAGAGCCCCCTGGGCTGCTGCAACTGGAATTGCTGCAAACCATATCAGGAAAATTACTTCAGATTTGTGCCAAATACATTTCTCCCTTAAGGCCATGGGACACTTTTTATTCTGAACTCCGTCTTTCCATATGCTACTTTTTTTTAAACTGTTTTGGGCTGATGTCATCCATGCTGGTCTCAGCTAGAGGAGTAATCTTCGTGGAAATTTTGAACAAAATCCCCTCAGCAACTTTCAAATGGGAGAGTGGTAAAATGGGCTTTTATAATTGTTAAAAGTATAATCAGTTCTTTTGGCAATGCTACAAGAAAATAGATGATGTTGAAAAATTAGCAGCAACATAGCATTTGGTAGTGGGGGGGGGAGTTTGTACCATGCTTGGTTGAAGTAATTAAAAAAATTAACCAGAGATCTACTGTGTCCTGGGATTTGCTGTTACGTTTAAGACAAAGAAATTCAATTTAAAAGCAGCATTCCTGTATAGTTTTACTGGATTTCACATAAGACAGCAGCTCTGTGACAGCTGTTTGGATCATTTTCGTGAAGGAGTTTGCAAATGCAATAACAATCAAACACACTTCTACAAGAATGTCCAAACCACAAAAAATATCCAAAATCTCAAGCATCAACCTCGTTCTCTGAATTGCCTAAGGTAAGGTTACAAGAGAATCCATGCAGACAATAGTAAACAGAATTCATGGGTGAGCTTGTCAGAAAACCTGGAGGAGTTTTTGCTCTCTTGTGTACAATCTATGCTGGTACCACGTGCTAGCCAGGTCCCTTTGTAAACATACTGACCTCGAAGTGCACACTGGTACTAGTTAAGTTACGGTCCCAAGGAAGACAAAACTAGCCTAATTCACATAATTCACAGACAATTTTGTTCTTTAAAACAGCAAAATATAATGTAGACAAAGAAGAAAAAATCAGAATGTTTGTGCCATAATTGAAATCCACAATTAAAATATGTAACATAATGCTGTTGCAGCTCATGCCTTAGCAGCAGTGGACATGGCACTTTCAGTTTCATGGTTGAATCCATAACAGCCATTTGTTTGCTGGAAGCACTATTATATAGAGCTTAAAATGTTCTGGTAATGCCTTCATGTCAGTGTTTTCTGGCTATTAGAAATTTCATTGTGCTGCTCCAAGTTGGCCATATTTTGTATTTATATTCCCCGACTATGAGTTTTGTATGTGTTTTACTAAACAGCAGTATAACACAGACCCTCAGGGGAAATTCCATTCCCCTTATTAAAAAATTGTGGCTATTTTATCTTCCTTATCTCTGCCATCCATTTCCTTTTGTTTCTCAATGCATTGCTGCAAATCACTAAGACATTTTCTTGTCTGCTTTACTTTGGACCCTTTAATGAAAGCTCCTACATAATCAAAGTCATAGGATTCATTTGATGATGTGAACTGGTTTTGCTGAAGGGTCAGAGTTGGAGATTTAGCATTTCATAAAAGTGAAAGATCTAAAGGCAGGAGAAATGGACAACAGTTTTTACAAGATATCAGATAAACATCCAGTAACAGAGAATGAAATTCAGCTCTTACAAAGCAGAACAGCTCAGTGTGATCTGTTTTAACTACAACCAGGTGATTGGAGCCAGCCTGCCTGCAGAAAAGTGAACCTTACTTCCTTTGCCTCATTAGTCTGTTTTCTGTGGTGTGATGTCACAGCTAGGAGGTCCTTTGTACTCACCAATGCAGGGCTGACAAGGAGTGGTGTAACATAAGAGAGAGAAAAACATGAGAGCAAAAACATTCCCTTGTTCCCTTGCTTGTGGACACTACTCGGGCTGCTGCTCAGCAGGCAGCAGTAGCTCAGACTCTGACCCTGAGAAACAATCATTGACTGTGTGCTTTCCTTTGGAGCACAAAGCAGAAAATGTTCTGGTAAATATCTGTGTATAGTACATTTTTCTGACATTGCCAGTGCAAATTATTTCAATATTGTCAAAACAAAAGCCTATGTTTGGTTTGTCCCCTTGTAGTGTTGCTGTTGCCCTTTGGACCTACCATTCAGGTTCCTCATGTGCTCAGCTCCCATCTGAGGGCCAGACTCCTCACCAGAGTGCACATCAGCATGTGAGCCATGACCAAACAGCTCCAGAAAGCTCTGGGGGGAGCTTTGTGAGGGACTTCAAGAGCATTGGAAGAGATCTTCAGGAAGTGACTTCATCCACCTCAGCAAGGCACACACCCCACTGTGGGTTCAACATGCTGAAAAGCCTTGTTCTTGAGAAGACTGATGTGAAATGGCTTATATTATATCCCTCCTGAATTCAAAGTGCTCACAGAACCACCTTTTTGGCCCTAAGATCTAGGATGCTGTGAAGGGGCACAGTGCCTGCCTCCAAGGAGAGGTAGCTCAGGGAGCAGGAGGCAAACAGTGGGGTCACTAGTGTCAGTCTTACACTTTTTCATGTTAATTACAGTGTACTTTTAGGCAGAGTTAAACATTTAGAGTGGGGTTCAGCTCACCTTAAGCAGGTTCCCCTTGTCTGTCAGCTGTAGGATGCAGAGAGCTCCTTGTAGTCAATTTAGTGTAAAAACACAGGCACCAAGAGACAGTGGAGACCAGGAAGTTTCCTGATGTGGTTTTCCAGTGGGGTGTCCAGCTGCAGCTCAGTTGGTATGGTCTCCATAGGTCCTGCACGGTACCTCCCAGACAGTGCAGATACCTCAATACCCTCGATCATCTCCGATGGCACCAGCTGATCATATTTAGGCAACTGACCCAAACTCTCTTGGCCACACTGGCTGATTCTCCACTGCCTACAGTAAGAGTTTAGATAGCTAGTGTTCAGACATTTACATTTAACTGCCTGTATGTAAGTGGCTAAATCTTACACTGAACTCTAGGGTCACTCTACCAGGAAAAATACTGTCAGTAGCACAGATTTGCAAGAATGCATGCAAATTCAAGGGTGAATGTCCTTAAACCTAGGCAAAGAGCTGCTCCTGAGTACTGCTTAGTTTTTTGTCCCCCAAATGACCTCTTTAATTCTGCTGTGAGGTTTTTCCTACAAGTTACAGAGGGGTTTGAACCTCATGGTGCTCTGTCTGGCTTAATCAGTTCTCTGTTCAGCATACCATGTCCTTCAAAACAACCATGAAGGGTTGTGAGAGGCGTACATCTGGCATGAAATTAATTGAATCTGAGGCCAAGTTCTCCAGAAGTAGGTAGTTCCCTCCAAACATACCTTTGAGTCTTCATCATCCTTACCATAATTTCTGAAGTTTGGACTTCTCAAAATTTACCATGACTAACTCACATTTACGCTAATAAGTGCAAAAGTCAAGAAATTGCAATTTTCTCCTCCACGACAGATGGAGGATGTAAAGCAGTGAACGAGCTGCTAACATCTCATTACATGCCACGATGTCATTATGCAGAAAAAAAGCACAACAGGAATGCCTGAAGCAAGATTTTTAATCACTGAGATCCAAGGACTTGGTCTCAACTACTGACTCAAATGGAAACATTTAGGATGAAACTCAGCGCCTTAATACCAGCAGCTCTGACACTCTTACGCTGTATGGGTTTGTCATTCTCCTTGTTTCTGTAACGTACTTAAACACTGCTGAGGTAATGGGAGGGGCATGGTTGGGAACTTCAGAGCTGTTTTAATTCAATTGTAACCTTGGCAAACGTTTACATTTTAACAGATCCTCCAGTAACATGCTCCAAAACCCTGTAGGAGACTGCTAAACTTTGTAGGGCCTGCCTTAGATGGAAATAGACAGGTAGTTAATGGAGTGGCTTGTTCTTGTTTGGAATCACACACACTTTGGCACACACTGAAGAGAAAGGACCTTAAAGTTACACTACTGTAAATTTTGCAAACCTTGGACAACTAGGAAGAAATCTGAGCACACTTAGACACCATATAACCTCAGTTAGTGCATGCTTGCTTCAACTCCCTTGGGGGGAAAGAACTGTAGAGTGGGGATGTTGGATGGAACCAAGGCTGTCTGTATTCTGAACGACAGTGCAAGGACAAGCCCAGCTCCACACAGCAAACCGCCCAGGCCACTGCAACATTTGTCTTCCTTCTTTTATTTTATCTTTGTTCTCTTGAGGTTTTATGTGAGGCAGAAGATGTTGATGTCTGGGTCCCTCGAGAGAGATGCTGGGGCAGCTCAGGTGAATAAAATCCCTAAACCAGTTAATAACCCACAGGGTGAAATACAATCCTCTCCTGCTCTAAGCTACTCTGTATCCTTAGACTGTCCCACTTTCTCCCGGGAGGAAGAGCTACTGTAGTCCTCGGGACTGAGGCCAGCACTCTCAAGTTGTTCCAGCAGCTGGAGAGAGAGAGAAAAACTGAGCCACTGCCTGAGCACAATAAAACACAGCACCAAGGGAACAGGAACAGATTTGCTGCAATATAATCCCTTTGGTGGGAACAGCTTGGGATGCTGCCTCCATGGTAGCACGGGTCTTCATAGCTGCAGGGATGGACTTCTGCTTTTTCTCAGGGAAGCTTCTCTGGGTGTGTGTTGCTGGTCCTGAAGGGTGGCCGGCCCCTGCACAGACAACAAGGACTGCCACTACATCCAACAGCCTCCTGGGTCCTTTGCAGTTTAGCAGAAGAGAAATATTTACTGTTCCTTGTCACAAGGGATTCAGGCAGGGATGACATGGAGATTATACAGAACCTCTGTCCTTCTCCCTGACTCCTGTTTGGGCAGGGGTCCTATGGATGGGGTATGAGTGCTGTTTGTGGAGTGACTTGCAGTCACAAGGTTGATTTTGGAAGGAGCTGCCTTTCCCTTGCAGCCTTGCATGGCCAGGGGTTCTGGGCACTTTGCTTACATAGGAACCAAAGTCTGGGAAGGGATATGGAGGTGTGTGTCCCAGGGCACCAAGCCTTTTCCTGTGAGAGAGCTCTGCAGCTGGGATGGTACCTCCACAGCTATGACAGCTGCTTTCCTCATCTCACCACACACTATTCACAGCACTACAAAAGCCCAGAAATGGTTAAAATAGAGAAACATTTCTCATCAGTACAATACATGTTTGAGAACAGGAGACAGGCAAATAGCAGGCAGATCTTCAGCACTTTCCCCCTTTACCTTTCCTTCACCCATATGCAATATTTATTGTTATGAAGGTGGAAATCACAGAGATCTCTCTCTGCCACAGAAAGAGCATATATGAATTCAAGTCTAAATTCACAGAGTAATCAGAATTACTTCTCAGAACAGTATCTTGTTACTGGCTAAAACAAACAGCATAATTACCACCAGGGAACTGCCAGATCCCAGGAGGACAGACCATGAAAAATTAAATAGTTATCTCGGGGGAGAAAAAAAGAAGGAAAAAGACTCTTTCTACAAAAATTTGCCTCAGATGGAAATTAAAAGGAGTGAGGCAAGAGAAGGTGGATTATCCTCCGAATTCAGCAATTAATGCCAGGAGGAGAAGGGGAAGAAGACGTGCTGTGCTGTCCCTGGGCACATCGATGGCGGCCGTGGGGCGGGGGCTGTCCCTGTCCCTGTCCCTGTCCCTGTCCCTGTCCCTGTCCC
>VYXF01002452.1:820204-830973 GCA_013397295.1 Polioptila caerulea
GTTACCCGGTTCGAAGCACACACGCACTGAGCCACCCTCACCCTCACACGCCCCCCCCTTCCCTCCCAGGGAAACGGCCCAGTCACCGCACAGGGCAGGAGCCCTGAGATGCAGCAGCATTACCTGACACCTCAGGAAGAGGATTAAAGCTCAGTAAACCCAGGGTTTTATGCCTTCTCCCTGTTAAAAAACATTGGTCTCCCTCATGGGATTGGCATCCTCTTCACCGGCTGCACCAAGTGCACTTCCAAAATTATTATCTTCTTCAGCCAGTGGCTCCCAGGGGCCAGGAGGAAACAAGAGAGGAACAACAAATCCCTGGGCATCAGTCAGGGAGGGTGGAGGTGAGGTGTTTGGAGAGATCCCCACCGTGACCGAAGGAGTGAGCTGCAGAAGGACAGGGAAACTCCAGAGTGCCTGGGGGAGTGCAGAGACCCGAGAAAGGTCTTGTGCCCCAGAAAGGACCTGGCACAAGACTGGAACTGAACCCGGAGCAGGATTCACAAACACCCACTGTTCATGGCTGGGCACTGGCTGGCAGGAAGAAGCAGTGTCAGAGCTCCTTGCTGGAATCAAGTCACAGCCGAGTGCCACAGAAACCCTGAGCCAAGTAGCCGGCCAGAGGTGTGCCTTGGAGCAGCAGAGCCAAGGGGCCAAGGGGAAGGCAGTTCCTCCTGGCACAGGTTTGACATCAGGCTGGAGCTGCCTGTGCTGCCCACACGTAATTCTATCCTCAGGGATGGAACAAGTTAGCAAATGTTAGCTGGTAAATAAGTTATCCTCAAAGAATCATGCAAACCTCAGCACAGCTCTGCAAGACCCTGTGAGGGAGGCAGCTATCTCCCCCTCTCTGGATGGCTGGGAGAGGCTGGAGTGCTCTCATGGTTGTCCTCAGGAGAGCTTATACACACTGAGGACATCTCCGCCAGGAGCATGGCTCGCTCAGCATTTGCTGCCAAGCCCCAGCCCAGGGCTCAGCCCATGAAACCATCTATTATCTTTAAGGCACCATTTGCTGAGAAACAACATCAAAGGCCTTTGTGTTCATAAACCTAAACTGGCTCTTTCTGAGAAGGACGATGGCATTTGAGCCTTGTGCAGACAGACTAGCTTTGCCTCCCTCCCGCTCCTGTGCTCCCAGGATGGTAACACCTTTCTTTCCCAGGATGTGTATGGAGGAGCAGGGGGTATTAGAGAACTAGGCTGGAAGCCAAAAGCACTGCCCACTCTGTGTGCAAATCCTGCAGCAGCCTCCCGGAGAAAATGAAAGTTTCTTTCATTCGGAAAGACACTGAGGTTACACCAGAGGTAGATTTGGCCCCAGGATCAAAGGCCAGGCATGTATTTTAACACTTTATTGTGTTTTACAGGTACAGCTACAAGTCACAGAGACAGAGAAAGGTGTGCCTTGTCCCCCCTGAGATTCATGGCAGATTAACCCCTCCTGTCATTTGAAAGGGGACAAGCACACCGCAGTGCTTCTGACACAAAAGTTGTGAGGAAGCTCTGCTCAAAGCACAACACTGCTAAGCAGGCACAGCATAAATTCCTCAGTCCTTCAGCCAAAGGAATCCGAAGGGGGATTAAATGGCAGAGAGACTCCCAATGGGAAGGGCAGTGGCCAACTGCTGGCTTGAGGAACCATTAAGAAATACAAAAGTGTCCTTCCCCTGCTGCATTTCATCATCTCTGTATATTCAAGGGAAGCTATATTTCTATGAATGTTTGCCTTGGAAAAAGAATCTTCTTTTTCCTCTGGATTGTCTGTGAATACAGCAGAAGATAGCCAATCTGGCTCCATTTCCAGTTACTTGAGGGGATGGCAAGTCCTCTTCAAGACTACCAAGAAGGTATTTCCAGGAGATGGTTGTGACAGCCCAGCTGATGATCCATGGCTGGCACATTGCCCTGTGAGGCTTACAGCCCAGGGAGGCTTCAGCTCAGGGGCCTTGCTTGTAATATGTTTTGGAAAGAGCATGTCTCGAGCTGGAGATGCTCGTTCAGGAGCAATAAGCTATCTGGAGCTTATCTAGAAGCCTTACTGGAGAAACATTTGTGCCCAACAGCACTGCTTATTCTCGTAAAATCAATAAAACCTAACACAACAAGAAGAGCAAATCTGATGCCCATGAGGAAAGGGTAGGGAAGGGGCTTTTCTCCTGCACTGATTCAGGGCAGCAGCTCATCTCCTGTGGGGAGACCTCCTCCCTGCTCTGCTGAAGAACCTGGTGCTCAGAGTGCCCAGGGAACAGTAAAAAAACAGAACCAGCAAGAACAGAGGGACAGAGCCTCTGAACACTCCCCTGACATCCAGCATTCGTAGACAAGGTGCTTCTGACCATGATACAAGTATTTTTACTACCATGGATAATTTTTGTTCTCTTAATTTGCCTTTTGGAATCCATGCAATTTTAGCACCCAGTGGATCTTTTGGCAAGAGGTTTCACAGTTTCACTGCACTTTATTCTTTGCATGAGATGAAACTGGTGCAAAAATGATAACATGCCTGAATATTATCACCAGGGCAAACCCAAAATCTATTTTGCCTTTCCTAGAAGGTCCACTAAGGTATGATTCAAACACCTAACATCTCTTGCATTTAAAATTTGGCTTCCATATGGCAGGATTTAATTTTTTAAATTGTTATTGGGATTTTATAGATCAAATTTATGGGGAGAGAGCAGAAGGTGGAAGAGGTGTTAAGTTATGCAGCGATGGGGGCACATACAAAGGAGTTCTGACAACATTTTTCTTTGCACTTTTTGTGTGCAGAGAGGCTAGAGTAGTAAGGGTTGGCCTGCATATCTGCACATCCTGCATGCAGATAGAAAAGAGATTAAAAAAAATTTTTCAAACATTAATTCCTCATTATTTTTTCCTGTACAGAGGGAGAAGAGCTGATCTTCCACACAGCTGTCATGTCCAAGTGCATGTAAGAGCACACTGAGAACGTTGGCTGGAATGGTTTTAGAAGCTCTAAACGTTGTTCTGTGGTTTCTTCTCTTTCCAAGCATCATTGTTTCGCTGATTTCTGGCCAGAAACACAACCTGGAGTGCCCAAGGGCTGTGGCAAAGTCAGCTGTCATGACATTTCCAACCTAACCAGAAGTGCAGGAAATATCCCAAGAAAGCTTGTTTTTATAGGCTCCCAGAAGGCTTGCATATGTCAGATATGCTTATCCAGACCAAACCCAGCCTTCCTGAAATTCATCCCTCTCTAACATTAATGCTTTTTTCCATGTCAACTCGAGTAGTGTGAGATTTTTGGCAATCAGGGAGTAGTAAAGATTTGTTTACTGCTGTTTTGGAATGGATGTTGGTTTGTTTATTGCAATTCATTCCAAAAGGAATATTTCATAACAAGTAATATATTTCCGCCTATTCATTCGTTTCATGATTTTTCACTTACTGCGGGGTTTTTGTTTCAAAAGCTTGTGCTGTTCAGCAGTGGCCAAATACATAAAGCAAAAGGAGATGAGGGGAAAAAAGGTGATTTTGTAAGATTTTATCACTTTCTTGATAGTTTGAGGGGTAAAATCTCAGACTGGTGCAAAGCAGTTTGAAAACAAGGGAGGGCTGTTAAACTGCCACATTTTCAAGTACCAAAGTATTACAGAAATGGTGATTTAATCTAAGATTTTTCACTGATTCTATCACTTATCTTTGTTTCTTGGCTCATCTACCTTAAGCGAATATTTTAAATCATGTTTCCAGTGCAAATTTGCATGGCAAGAAAGCTGAAATGAGTTTTCCACTTCCATTACTGCTTAGCTCTCATCAGGCTTAAATTCTGCTTCTGCAAGCTTTGATTGTTCAAAATTGCACCAGAAAATACCTCTAAAGGGTTTTCAATGCCTGACATTAATTTCCTTAAATATGTAAATATTAACCAAATATTTTTGTAGGGTTGTCTGTTTTGAGGCAGTAGGAGGTTGAATAAGTATTAAGCCCTCAGGTAAGATTCCTTGTCTAATGCAAAATAAAGCCACATGGGCCTACAGAAGGCATAATTTTTCAAAAAAAGAGAGGTTTATTATGCATTCCTTTTTATGTGAAGATTTCTAAAGTCAGCAAAGTTTATGTCCTTGGTAAAATACCCAGAATTGGAAGATCTGCTGAGAGCTGCAGAACTCATCTCAGAAATGCCGCTCTCTGTGTCCTATTGTCATTATCTGATTCAGAGTGCAAGATATATCCTGCATTGGAAGATACAATCTACATTTCCCAGTGTGTTAATAACTTGAACCCCTCCAAAGGTCCTGCTGTGTGTATTGAAGCTGTCTATTAATTCCCTTGTGGACTGCTGGTTTTGGTATTTAATCTCCAGGAAGAATTTAAGAAGGTCAAAGTCCCCTTCTTTGAGGAATGCCATACAAGTAATAAAACAAAGTACATTTGCCCCTCAAAGAGCTAGAAGTCTGAGAGCTGTGTTGACAAGAGACCTTTGGACTATTTATACTGCTATTACAAAGGGGGAAGGGCAGGGAGATAGTTACTGTAGTTTAATAAGTATGGGAAGATGGTTAATACACACGGAGTTTCAGCCCCACTGTGACATTTGATTTATGTTAAATATAGTGAAGGGGTCAAGATCTCTTTTCACACGACTGCAATTCTATGGACCCCCTTGGTCTGTGCATGGTGGCTAGAATTGGGATGGTGCTGGATTTCTTGGAGCAAAAAAGTTTAGGATATAATAAAAGCTCAGCAAAGTTCCCATAGAGGGATCTACTCACAGAGTTTCTGTGTAGGTAGGACATCAGCACAAAGCATCATTAAGCCCAAAGACCAAACAAAAAAAATCCCTAAAAGATGTAGTTGACAGCCACTGAGACTTTGGTTGGTTCAGTGGCTTGTGAATGAAAGAATCCTGGAGGCCAGGGAGAGCAGTAGTGTGCAGCCTAGTGGAAGCCCAGAAATATTCCTAAAAAAAGGTGTAATGAAATTTTCCAATAATCCGGGAAGAAATCAGCTTTTCAGCCCAGCTTTCACAGGGAGGTGAAAGTTAAGGCTGCGAACACAGATCCTCCACAGCAGCGGTGGGCGCCGCTGGCGCGGGCTGTGCTCCCTGGGGTGCAGGACCATGTCCCCCTGCAGCTCAGCAGGGCAGCATCCTCCCTCATCCTCCCTCATCCTCTGTGTTCCGTGCCTCAGACACGCTGGGCGCTGTCTCTGCTCGGCACCTTCGCAGCCCAGGTGTGGGCAGATAATGGCTCCGACTTCCCTTTTACTGCTGCTCTTATTTTATCTGCACGGAGATACCATCAGTGACCAGGCAAGTGTGGGGAGATTTCTTTGACAGTCCTCTCATGACATCTGATTACAAATGGCCTGGGCTTATCCAACGCCTCCCCTGGCCGATAACTTCAAAGGGACTGGCTCTCCCTTCTCTTGCTTCAGCTGCCCAAATAGCTCCTCTTCCAGGGCTCTGATTTTGGCCAGGCTTTTCATAAAATGCATCAGTGTCACTGTGTTCACAGGGCTGGATCTGAGGAGGAATCTGGGCTTCTGGCCTGACAAGTCTAAACTTGGATGGGAAAATCTGCTGAAAATTGAGGTTTTATGAACTTTTCAAATAATTTTTGTGTGTTCATGGGGTTCAAAAATTTGATTGAGGTCATGAACCTTTCCTCTCCTCCTCCTGTCATTTGAAACTAGGTTTTTTTCCAAGAGTGATTAGTTCCATTAAAAGAGTATTTTCCGAACTAAATGGGAGTTCTGTGCTACTGCATGTCCAGACAGGAGATGTGATGAATCACGAGATGGAAGAAAACTTTGGAATGAAAAGCCCATCAGCACGATTAGAAAATGTGGATAAAATCCTGGCCCAGTGAAGTTAGCAACAAAATATTATTGCCCTCTGTAAGACCAGGTTTTCATTAGCTACTTTTTTGTTTCATTGGAGTTTTTCTTCTCTCCTCCTCCTCTTGGGATTTTGTGTTTGTTTTCCTTCAGCCCACTCAATGGCTTTTTTTTTCCTCCTTATTTTCAAATAGCTTTCATATTTCTTTTATCCACAACTGTTTCGTAGACAGTTTCCCTTTGATAGAACTCATTCTCAGCCTTCCTAGAGTTCAACTAAGAAGTTTCAGGAGCCTAAGACAAAATAAATTTGCCTCTGGAAACTTCATTCTTTCCACAATTTTCTGTGGCTTTCACCACCATGCCAGCAAAACTAGAAGCCTTACATGTACTTTGAAAGGAGTTTGGTTTGCAGGGTAAGTTTCCCACTGCCAGAGCAAGCCAGGGTAGCTACAAAGCACAACGCACATGGATGGCAGGAAGCAGCATCAGGGATCTTTTTTTCCCACTAGGCTGGCTTTGCATGGCAGTGAGAAGTGATGACCACTGAAACCACCCAGAGCCAGTGTGGGCCAGAAAGTTGGCACCACTGGAACTGTCCCCAACACCTAAAATTCTGTCAGTGTCAGAGTTATGACAATTGTAAACCAAGCGTGGGATTTCTGCCTCCTCCCCATGATTCAGGAGCTGAATCTCTTCTTTTCTGTCTATTTATCTCTCAGTAGAACTGAGACCCCCTGGTGACAGTGCATAGCTGCACTACCAAGGCATACAAAGGCACAACCCTCGTCCTTGATAGTTTAACAGTTTAGCTGTTATTATCTTAGTTTAACTGCCGAAAATTAACTTTGCTGTCCTACCAGTTACATTTCCTACTGCCCACAGAGTATATTTATTGTTTGAGGTATAAGTTACGCCTTCTGAGATGAAGATCAGCCTTCAAAAGAGTTCACTGTAAAAAAAAAAATTTGCAAAAAGAGTAATTTTGCACATCAACTTTGCTTCCAAAACTTATTTTATGCAAATGGCTGCTGCCCATAATTCCTTGTGAGTATTCAAACTTTGGAAAGACAATATTTTTTAGCTGATAGCCTGAGAAATTCCTGGGGTGATAGTCAAAGAGCCTGAAATCCCCTGTGCATCATGCATTAAGAAAACAATCCCAGCACTTCTCCAAATCAAAAGGACGCCTCTAAATGTGTTCACCCTTTCATGTCTGCCTGAAGGTGGGGGGGCCTCCAGGTCCTGCATGCTGGCTTCTGCAGTAGAGAGGGATGTTCTGAGCAGCACAGCCCCACCAACCACTCTTGTCAGGTGATGGATGTGGTGTGCTCCAAGCTCCTCTCTGCTTGGGCCTGTTTCAAGTACCCAGGTTATCAGGGCGCTGCCATTATAAATGTAAACTGCAAATGGAACATCAAACAACAGCCCTGTCCTGCACAGCGTCACTGCCACGGCTTGGACAAGGAGGAGCTGCCTGATCATTTCCAGCTCTCAGACTGCAGGGGAAGGGCTGGGGAGTGACCGGGATAAAGAGCAGCATTCACAGCAGCCTCAAACGCCTCCTGCGGGAGGGCTAAGGTCACGCTTTACTCCTACACCCAGCTTCGTTATACTAAGTATAATTCTCTTTACTTTATGAAAACAGGTTAGGAAGAAGAACTCTAGATATTTGGATTAATGTACCAGAACAGGGGGATTAAGGGGCCCTGTCAATTAAGGTGATCCCTTTAAGGCTCTGCCCTTTCACCCCTGGAGCTTGGCTTTAAATCCTGCTCAGACTGACGTGACTAAACCCCTTCTAATCTGACAGCTGATAGAGGTCAGAAGTTAAATGTGTCCAGGCAGCAAAAGACACCATTCTCATGGTCTCTGTCCTCAGGAGTCACTCTGATATGGCAGTCCCAGAAACCCCTCACGGCAATGAGAGGAGATCTGCAGCTTTTTTGGTACCTTGTGGTGCTGACTCTCCAAATTAGGATCCTTGCAAATCTTATCCTTCATGGTTTTGTCCCCCCCTGCCCTTTATAATGCTCTGACTCCCTGAGGATGCTGCAGGGCAAGTAACATCCTCACCACAGGGCTTACCCTGGCCCCCAGGGTGATGTTTCAGTATTTTCCACAGATGGCTATGTGTTGTGGCAGGCATCACTTGTAAGCAGTGACCCTGGTCCAACTGCAGCACTTGTGGATGGAGAGGAACCAGGCTGTGCCATGCAAGCAGCCTTGGGGATCATCCCATGCTGTCCTGCTGTCAGAGGTATAGCTGCCATAGGTCCTGCTACAGAGTAGATGAGTAGATTGCTTCAGAGATTGTCCACCCACCTCATTTTGACACCTCTGTTGGAAGGGGGTGTGTGTGTAAGTGTCTGTCTCACATGCTGATGGTGAATGGGGCTGACATGGGGTTGCCTCAGTCCCCTTAACCAGCTGTTGACTGGCCCTGAGGCCAGTGAGATGGATCTGCTTCTTGTTACAGAGGCTTGCAAAACCTAAATCATGCTGTTATCTAGAAGTGAATGTCATATCCCAAGGAGGACGCTGAAGATGGTTTATGAGCTGTGAGATCTTCCAGCTTGCACAGTAAACCACCATCAAAATCCATGGCTTAGCATTACTGAGGTTAGTGATAACCTGGGATGAGCGTTGAGCAGACTAACTTGAAGAAATATCTTATCTCTTAGCTGTATGAACAAAGGAATTGTGACTCTCTGAGCCTGTGTTTTACCCTGCAAAAAATCCCTCTGGGCTAGGCTTAGGACCATGCCAGAATCTGTTTTCTCTCTAACATGTTACACTTGTTCCGGTTGAGAAGAGGACTTTGAAATCCAGCAAGACTGAGCAAGCAGCTCTTTCAGGCCAGGCATCACTGATAAAATTCACAATGCCTATCCTGAGGAAGCAGAAGAGCCTTGTTCCATCTCAGGTAGTTTAAAGGTATTTCTGGGTGAGAGCCATGCAATCATTTCTTTCTGCTTGTGACTGCTTTTCCCCTTCTTCTTCCTCTTTTCTGCCTCCTGGGTTCTCAGAGCCTTTGCAGTTACAACCAGACTTTTGTCCCATCCTTCCAGAGCCATGGAAGGTGTGTGCCTTCAACAAGCCCACCACACATGCTCCTTTTGCTGCAGCTGCAGGGCCCAAAGCCCTGCTTGCAGCCCTGTCTGGCAGGATTAATTTCAGCAATTTCATGCATCGAGGTGCTTTTCCAGAGCATCATCTACAGGAGCTGGATGACCCCGCACGTCTGGCCTGGATCAGGGGCAGTGCAGAGTTTGTCTTTCCCCACCTTGTACTATAAATGCTGCAGCTCCAGAGAGGACTCCTTGGGTACCCCTGCGTACAAAACTCAGCACATGTAGGAGGATTTGACCACAAAAAGAAAGCTTGGATCAGTGCTTCAATATTTAAAGAACAAGGAACATAGGAAGACAGATGGCATTTCTCAGCCACCCAGATGTGGAGAGTGAAGTCACAGCAGTCAGGGTGGGTTTGCCTTACTCTACCTCCATGCTCAGCAGCTCCTCTCAGCACATGGTCTAGATTAAGTCCCATTCTCTTTCAAGCCATTAAATCATCATGAGCTCTCCAGTCCCCCAGTGGGCTCATCTTGGAAAATCTTGCAATAGCTCCAATTTCTGCCAAATCATTCAGATCTTAGCTTTCAACTTGTCTTTCACCCCAGGGGTTTGGCTTCCCCATTGGTAGAAGGATAAAGGTCTTGCACAAAGACCTCGGGAGACATGTGCGTGGGCTCGCTGATGTTGATCTGAAGCAAAGATGGAGTTTGTGTGGGGGTGTAAAACTCAGAGCTTATGTAAAACTCAGAGCTCCAGTTCACCTCAGAGGCCACCCACAGACTCCAAATTTAATTATTTGCTCGTACATTTTCTCCACAGTAAGATTCATTTGCGGGGAGGGGAACATCGACTTTGGGGATGGTGAACTTTGCTGTTTGGACAGATATTTAGTTTGTACTTAAATCTGGTGCAAACCCACTTCTGAATGGTTTCACAGAGGTGAGCTGTTGATCCAGATGTGACCTGATCTCTTAGCTCATCTGTGCTGTATGGAGAAAGCGGGAGTGTGATATGGATTCCTGACCCTGTTATCAGTTTTATCTTTCTAGATTAAGGAAGTCTTGATCACTTTTCAGTCCTCCAGCAGACCAAGTGTCAGGATTGCAGTGTGGCTGTGGCCAGCTCGCTGAGGTACCTGTGATGAGCCTAGTGTCTGTCAGCCACCTTGGCAAGCAGCTCGTGGGAGCCAATTAGCACTGGGCTTGGTTTGTGTGTGTTCACACATACAGGGTGACAATTTTGTCACAGTAGAAGAGCTCAGGGAGCTAAAACATGCAAGTGGAGGACTTAACAGTGCATGCACAGCCATCCCTGCGCTGTCCAGGGGAAGCACTGGGATATACACCATAGCTGGGACCTCTAGAGCCAAGTAGCTGTGCTAGGGGTACTCCTTGTTAGGCCTTTTCTCATGGTGATCCATCAGTCTTACATATTCCCTGCAAGGCTTATTTTAGTGTCATGGAAGCGTTCTTAAATTCACTAGCAGATGTACCATATTTTTCAAACAGATCCTTTAAGACTAACTTCATTGTCCAGCAAGCTGTGGGTACAGCTTTCAAGCCTTTGCAAGCCTTTCAAGTCCACATTAAACAAACAGCTGCTGATCCAGACAGAAGCAAGTCAGAAATTAATAAAACCTTCCCTAAGTGGTGAAATGCTACATGTTGTGTATGTAATCTAATAAATTAACCTGTTGAATGAAGGGGTAAGCAAAGAGAAGAAGGGAAACGTTGCCTGAGACCTCCCTGGGGCTGGCTGCCAGTTGCTGTTTCAGCAGCACATGAGAGCTGTATTTGTGGGGAAGGGAAGTTTCAGGGAAGTTTCTGGGAAGTTTCACAGAAGGGAAGTTTCAGGGAAGGTTCAGGGAAGGAAAGTTGAAGGAAAGTTGCA
>VYXF01002452.1:837379-852350 GCA_013397295.1 Polioptila caerulea
CACTTTTTTTCTTCTTTTTTTTTTTTTTTTTTTTTTTTTTTTTTTTTAACCTTGTGTCTTTCCAAGCCCTCAAAAAATCTTTTCAGAATAACATAAAAAAATATAAAATTAAAGGGAGAAGACAGAAAACCTCAGACATTTTTCTTTGGATTGAACATCCCTTCATGCTCAAGATAAAATACTAAAAACTGATGATAAAAGAAAGTAAGACTTCCTGAGCTGAGAGAAAGAATGTCAGTATATTTAAGAGAAGCAAGGGGTTCTATAAACAGATTAAATGATGTGCACTTTGTTTGAGAGCTTTCAACACAGTATACAAATTAAATATTTCCAGAAATTCTGTTGGGCCTACATAACAGAGGAGTATTGTGGGCTCTTAAAATGACCTTTTGAATTTAAAAAAACACAAAGGTCTGTATACATAATGGAAAATGTGCCTTGATAAACATAAGGTACTTTGTTGACTGTGGCTGAAAACTGACCATAGAAGGAATCTTACAGGGATACAAAATGGGGCCTTGTTTTTCTTTTTTTTTTTACTTCTCTAGCAAGGTCATGGGTTTACAGACATGTCCTGTGGAAAATGGAAACTTGTACCTCATCACACGGGCAAGCGGACGCAGTGCAGCTCCCTGGCACACTCGCTGGCCAGCTCTGTCACAGAACTCATGGACACATCTGCAGAGGAATGAGCATTCTCTTCCAACGACTTCACTGGCAGTGTTACAGGGTTGTTGGATCCACCTCATGGACACTCTGCAGAAAAGATGCAGCCCACTCACCTTCAGCTCTTGCCACCCTTGGGCAGCCCAGTCCATCAGCCTACCTAGTTCAAACCCAAGCATCCATCCCAGATAGGCTAAAGAAATGCTCAGATATTTC
Source organism: Polioptila caerulea (assembly GCA_013397295.1). NCBI lineage: Eukaryota > Metazoa > Chordata > Aves > Passeriformes > Certhiidae > Polioptila > Polioptila caerulea. The sequence continues at coordinate 838,262 of VYXF01002452.1, forward strand.
CAGTGTCCCAGCTTCTCCTGGTAGAGGCACAGACAGATTTCTGTATGCACAAAACCCCCACTCCAGGGGACAAGTCTGGCCCTTCATCACTTGAAAGCAGAATAATTCAGAAGACCCCTTCAAACAAGATGGACACCTTGTGTGACACCCCCAGTGCTGACCCATCCCCACTCTTTGAGACCCTTTTCATTTAGTCCTCAGCCTAGAAAGTAAAGGTTTCTCTTTCTTCACACAATTTAGGGATGCTTCCTGATGTTTTGCAAAATGCACTACATTTGAACTCATATATTTTTCCTTTTCTACAGCACCTTTCCCTCTTCCTCTATGGCCTCATTGTGTTGATACCGCTTTCATGAAAGAAGTGTAAGCACAGCTCCATCACCTTGTTCTGCTGTAACTTCACAATCCTGGCTCTGACTCACTGTCACACTCAGGTAATGTCTTCTCCCAAACCACAGGAGAAACTCTCTTGGTCCCCATTGCCTTGCAGTGCAGGACTTTGCATAAGGAAACACAAAGAATGCTTTATGAATAGTTTGCCTTGCTGCGTCTTCATGTCACTCTTTGAATGACTACTTTCATTAAACATATTGGTGTCTGCCCATGAAAAACATTGCAGGTAAGGGAGGAAGAATCACTGTCAACTTTCCTGCAGTTGTGGGAGGAGTAAGGAGCTGTCTGTGGGTTTATGTTGGAAGGCAGGGGTTGGTTTCCCTCTGTGGCAGTAAAAATGCATATTCGTCAAGATCAACTGTCCAACTCATGGTTTTATTATTAAATTACAGACCCTGAAGTACTCAAAATAAAAACTGATTAGATCAAAAACTACTTGCTTTTTACATCACCATGGCAATTCCACTTTCTCCATCTAGTTATTTATGATGATGATGGCCTCTGCAATAAGTCTTGAAATAGATACAAAGATACAACCGAGTCAAAATAAATTACAGAAAATGAGTATCTTTACTGACAGCAAGTCCATCATCCTCTGCCCCAAAATACCATCTAGGTTCCAAGAAGATAAAAGGTATGGCCTCAAGAACTAGCACATAAGCAGAATTCAAATGCATTCATAAATGCAATCTGCAAAATCCCCAGCCACTTGCTGTATGAATACCTAAGGATTTTTTTGCTTTAAAGTTGTCCAGATACCCAGAGTCCACCCTGAACCATCAATATTGGGAGTGAAAAAGTCCCCAGAATCTGATGCCAGAAGTGTTGAGAAGCAATGTTACTCTAGGTAGTCTCTGCTCCATGAGCAGCTGTTACACGTGCACCTTTCTTCACAGAATTGTCCTTGGTGACAACACCACAGCTCCAGATCACATTGAGTGGCAAGGTTTCCCAACCCAGGTCTCTCCTTGATTCTCAACCCCTGGCCAAGAGCAGCAGCCAGCCAAACAGGGATCCTAACCTGCCTGACAAAACACAAGCATGCTGGAAGGCAGCCTCCTCCTCCTCTTTCAGCTCAGTGGGGAGCAGGACTGTTATCATTGTTTCAGGTGAACTCCAATGATAAATGTCTCTCTATCTCTCCTTTTTCAAATGACTTTAAGTGTTGGCATCACAGCTTTACTCAGGGATGTAGGTGGTAGGAAAGACCCACCCCGACATCCTTGTGTGTGCAAAAAAGAAGCAGGTAGAACAAAGCCTTGAATTTTAGAACAAGTGATGTTATTTGGCACTGTAAACATGAGAATAAATAAACATCCAGAATATATATGGTAGGTTTTATGCCCTGAAACACTTCTTCCACACACTGTGCTCCATCACATTCACAGAACTTGCCCAAAGCCCACATTTCTGTGCATTTGCACGGATGTACTCAGTTCTGGGCAGGGTTGCTCTCAGGACACATGCCCACATAGGCAGGCAAACAAGGATCTTCACAATCAAAGAAAAGCATTCACAATTCGTCTGCCTTTATTTTACTGTTTATAAATACCCAGTTAGGAATTAGGGGAAGACCACTGTGTGGTTTAAGTAGCCAGTCTGCTACCACAAAAGATGAATAGTGAATAGCTGAAGTGAATGATTTCCAGAAAACTCATAGTCTGAAAATGGCTTGCCTGTGTTATTCAGCAAATACTTACGAATAATGAACAAGTAAGGACATGACCAGAGGGCAGATTAAACTATCAGGGTTTTTTTTTTTCACGTTTAAGTATTTATCATATACTAAATATATACTAAAATATATATGCATATTAGGGGAAATTTACACACTTCACACTCTTGTGCAAGCATGCACAAGGCAGAGCACTGACACCAGTGTATCATCTATCAGATGGTCATGAGCAAGGGATGGAAGTGCAGGAAATGACTGTCCGTGGGTGCTGGGGTGCAACACTCCTATGTCAACTACATTTTATTTTCTTGTTTCATCTGTCCCTTATGTTATAAGCAGGTAATGAGCATGGCCAGTACTCATATCCAAAACCTGATGGCTGTGCATCAGCAAGGCACATGGGTGTGAAAATGGGCAACACCTGACAAACTTCTTCACAGTGTACCTTGTGATACTGATAATACCAGAATGGTATCAGGTGAGAGCTTAGACAGTCATTTTATGAGCTCTGCCACTGAAATTTTGTGGCCAGAGACTGTCAGAGATGTTATCTACAAGGAATTCTGCCTCTCATCTTACAGATATTCTCCTCCTTCTGCAGTGATTTATCAGCCCTCAAAGCTAGTCTGGCAGGCATGGTCACCTGCATAACATATGACAACAAATTGTCATAACAATTTCTTCAGAGATATCATGCATATTTTACAAGACTCCAGTTTGCAAACCCTTTATGATAGCCCGTGGTGAGAAGCCACCACAGGGTCAACCACAAATAATACAAAAATATTTATTTTCCTATTAAGATATGCTTACTAGGTCACCAAACTCTGACAAACTCTGGCATAATTGGGTGAAAACTAGCCTTTTTCCAACTGCCAACCAGAAAGTAGAATTTGGGGCTGATTTTTTTTTTTTTTTAATTTTTAAATATAGATTGGTTTCAAAACAAAAATATATCAACATGCTTTCCAAATATTCCCACCACTTTTCACTAACTTATCAAGTTTTACCTAAATTGATTCAATTACTCTAAAACTACTGTGAATTCACATATTAACCAAAAATATTTTCTGCTCAGCTCCATCCAAAACATGTATAACACTTGTAAGAACTGGTGGGGGAAACTGTGACTAGGATACAGAAATATTTGAACATCCAATGCAAATAAAGTGTAGATGTAATGGACTCACTATTACAGAAATATCTTGGCATGTTTCCACCTGGAGCCAACAAGATGATTAACTGGCCACATGCATTAATTACTTGAGGTTGATGTTTGCATCAGTACTGTGTAAATTGGATGCTGTCTGCTTACAAAAAAACCCCAACCAACCCACTCAGATGAAGCCAGGAGACTGGAGCTTCTGTGCCTGATGAAGCTTGAGATAGGAACAACAACAAGAGCCTCTGGGATTTCCAAGCACAGGTTTGGGCAAGCCTGAGGTAGCCAACAGCTCAGTGAGGGAAAGCCCTTGCTGTGCTGGCTCCAGCAGCACCCAGGGAGCTTTTCCAGAGCAGGAGTCACTTGCACACAGACTTCCACCATTTCTGTTCCACTGGAAATGCCTCTAACAACCTTCTCACCAAATTCTGCTCCGAGTCTGTGTGGCTAATGCATCTACTAAGGCAAGCTTAAAGACCTCCAACACTTGGCATTGTGACATGATCTAACCTTTGGTTAGAGCCCTGTGCCATGAGCAGTGCTGCTAAGAAAACAAGGACATAGTTTTCTCCTACATATTCATTTCTATGTATGTCTTCAGACAAAATATGAATTTTAATCTCTCCCTCAGATTAGAAAAAAACACGTTTGTTCTTTGACCATTCTTGGAGCATTCTGAGCAGGATCAGGGCTGAGGTTTTGCTGAAAGGTTCTTTTTGGCCTGGTTCTTCCATATATACTGAGAAAAAATGATGTCAAAGGTTAGTTGAAAGTTCATTTGTCTCCAGCACAACCTATAAACCCACTTCCAGCTACAGGAGCACATGGATGCTCTAGGTACTCTTGCTGCTCACTGCATCATTTCATTCATTCCTGTCAGCTGTGGCCAAGCCTCATATGTTCTCTATTTATGATTCGTGCATTTTAAAACAAAGGGAAAAACAACCACCAAGAAAATCCTGACACTTAATTTTTGAGTATGACAGCCATGTTATAAATAATAGAAAATTAGTGGTTTTTTTCATTGTTTTAGTTTGGGTTTGGGGGTTTGGAGGATTGTGTGGAGGTTTGGGGAGGGGGTGGTGGTGTTTGTTTTTTATGTAAATTTAGATCTGGCTTTCCCGTGTTTTTCAGACAGCAAAATCAGATCAGTAGCAGCTTTGTCAAACATTTTTTTTCCTTACAAAATATTCACTTTCTTTCAGAGTCTGTCAAGTTCCCATGAAGGGCTGAGATCTTCTGGTGGTCCTCAGCAGCCCTGTGCCTGCAAGGAGGTTCGTGTGTCGGTGCATCACTTTGCGAAACGATGCCGGTGAGGAATGAATGGGGGGAAAGCGCAGGGATCAAACGCAGACTTTCACAGCTGTTTGCTTAAACCTGCCACGAGGGGAAAGCACTCTGCTGACTGGCCTTGGGGCCTGGCTGCCCACGAGATGGTGCTAGAAAGCTGCGGATGCGCCCGGAGCGCCCCTCTGCGCTCCGGTGCGAGCGGGATTCGCGGGGGAAGGCGCCCAGCAGGTTGGGGACATCAAGCACTGTAATCCTCTCTCTAATATTTTAACAAAACCACTTCAGTTTCATTTCCACTTGAAATGTTTGATCATTGTAAAGGCATGCACTTAATGCAAAACAATTCTAACTTAAGTGTAGTTAAAATATAGGGCACTGCTTTCTCGTGGGTACAAAAGGAGATATGACCTCCCATCTCTAAATATTACTTACTTAATTCCAGCTTTCTTTTTTAGAATGTTTTTCCCTTGCACCGTTTTCAGTTGGTTGCAGAAATAATCACTCTTGCTAGTGGACATAACAAGCTGGATTCAGATCTAGACTATAACCCAGAATTACCCTTTCTATTGAAAAAGAGCTTCCCTGATACTCCATGATTGACAGTGAGATCAAATTTTGTCCCTGTTTGTTTGTTTCACAGTCACAGGAAAATGACAGACAAGACAAGCTATAAGTGAGGAATCTGGCTCCTAAATCTGCAATCTTGCATAGCCTGGAAAAGCTTTCTGGGTAGAGAGCAGGGCCACAGGTCAGACCAATTTCTGTAGCTGTCACACAATGGCCAGCTGAGGTCAGGTCATCTGTAATAAGCAGATATTTCCATGCTGGAGCACTGGGTCCTGACATAGCTCTGTTCCAAACACACGGCCAATATTTGCTATTACAGATCATTTATTAAAGCTTGGCCAATCATAATAGGAAACTTTATGCATGTGAAGATCTCTATGTTTTGCCAAAAGCAGTTCATGCATGAAAAATATTACATAAACTTTCTGAACATATATCAAAATAAATATTACAAACTACATGAAATATGCTAATATGACTCCCATTAAAGTTTCAGGATTTGTTTAGGATTACTCTGATGGTTATAAAAGTGTCTCCTCTCATATCCTTCATCTGAAGAAACAGCTTTGCCTTGGTCATTTTCTCCCCTTAAAAGCATGCCAGATATTCTTATATCCAGCAGAACTCCTAAAGGCACAGCACAAAGTCTAGACACCTGCACATGTCCAGACCAAGTGCTGGATCCCCCCCAGGTCAGAAAAACCTTCTGAGCCAGTTTTCCAGTGCTGATTGATGCTGCTCCTGCATAGCTATGCATAACTGGCCTTCCAGCCACCATCTGCAGTGGTCACCATGGGTCTGCAAGTCTGCCAGCCCTTTAAAAGCAGGTGTCAACACTCTTCACTGAGCATGACGACAGCAGGGCTTGAACTTCCACTGTATGTGGCAAACAGGGATGAAGTCACATATTTGCTTCACTTGATGTCTGTCAAGCTGCCCTTGCTGTGTTTCTGTCTGTGCTCTTTTCACAGCACGATAGTGGCTGCGGTGTCATGACATGTTTACAGATTTTATGGTCCTTTAATCTGTGTTTTATGCTGCAGCATGGACATATCAGGGCTTCACCTCACTGACTAAGACACCTACATTCATCTGTGAACTGAATTGAACCCACAGAACCTGACAGAATGTTCTTTGACTTCAAGGAGTTTGGAATTTTGTCCCAAGACTGATGAAAATGTCATGGTATCCACATACAAAATCATCATCTACTACGAAAGAGTCATGGTTCACTCAAAGTCAACAAGAAAGTGTTTGAAAATATTCTGTGTCTTAAGTCCACCCTGACAAAAAACTTTGAACAATTCCATTAATCTTTCACAAGAAGTGATACAGAGATAGTGAGAGCTGAAAGATCGGAAATGAAAATGATGACAGAGTTAAAAAAAAAGAGCAATGGGAAACGCTGGAACAGGGAAACTCAATGAAACAGAGAAGTTACACCTTTAAGAATTTTGTTAAAATGAACAAAAGGGCTTTTGTAACACATTAGCTCCCCCATTTAATGCCTCATTATTGCATTGAAGCCCAGCATATATCAGGTTTCCAAGAGGGCTTAGATATGGATAAACAAGATCCATATGAAGGCACAGATCCCTAGAATGTGGGGGGAGGAAATACCTTTATTTTTTTTAAAAATAAATTCTCACATGATTCAAAATATTCTGTAACTGTGTGTTGTTGGACTTCCTGTACTTTCCATAAATAACTAATTATTTGGCATGGAAACCCTTTCCTGTTGCCCCCATGGTCATTTTCTTGGAAAGAAAGAGTGCAGGAGAAGTAAGGAGTGAAGAAGCCTGCCTCCAAGTGATGCAGAACTGGTCAAGCTGACTTTGTGGGATCCATCCCAGTGAGATCCTATGGAAAATAGCCTTGAGGAATCCCAGCTCAACACAGGCAAAAGCTCAGCTAGAACTGGCTACTGCTGTGAAAGATAATGGAAATGTTTTTATAAATACATCAACACCAAAATGAGGACCAAGGAAAATCTCCATCCTTTATTGGAGTGATGGGGAACATTGTCACCAAGGCTGAGGCACTTAATGCCTCCTTTCCCTCAGTCTTTAACAGAACCACTGTTTATTCTCAGGGCAACGAGCCCCTGGAGCTGGTGGACAGAGACAGGGAGCAGAACAGATCCCCTGCAATCCAGGAGGAAACAGTGACCTGTTGAGTCACTTAGACCCTCACGAGTCTGAGGCTGGATGGGATTCCCCTGAAGGTGCTGAAAGGACTGGTTGAAGAGCAGAAGAGCTTGCCAAGGCATTCTCCATATTTATGATCAGTCCTGCTTAACTGTGGAGGTTCCAAACAACTGGAGGTTAGCCAGCACGATGTTCATGTGGCAGAAGGGCTGGAAGGAGGATCTGGGGAATTACAGGCCTGTCAGCCTGATCTCGCTGCCAGGCAAGCTTATGGAACATTTTATCTTGAGTGCCATCACACAGCACATACAGGATAACCAGAGTTAGGAAAGGCAGATCCTGCTTGTCTATCCTGATCTCCTTTTATGACCAGGTGATGGGGTCATAAAAGGGTTAGTGGACAAGGCTGTGGTTGCATTTACCTGGACTTTAGTAAAGCTTTTGATACTGCCTCCTACAGCATTCCCCTGGAGAAGCTGGCAGACCGTGGCTTGGGCAGTGCACTCTTTGCTGGATTAAAAACTGTCTGGGTGGCCAGGGCCAGGGAGTGTTGGTGAATAGTGTCACATGCAGTTGGCAGCAGATCACCAGTGGTGTTCCCCAGGGCTTGGTACTGGGACCAGTCCTGCTTAATCAATGATCTGGACAAGGAGATCAAGTGCACCCTCAGTGTGTGAATGATACCTAGCTGGGTGGGAGTGTTGATCTGCTGGAGTGCAGGAAGGCTCAGCAGAGGGACCTGGACAGGCTGGATCTGTGGGCTGGGGCCAGTGGTGTGAGGCTCAACAAGGTCAGGTGCCTGCCCCTGGGTCACAGCAACCCCTGCAGTGCTACAGGCTGGGCAAAGAGTGGCTGAGAAGTGCCCCAGTGGAAAAAGACCTGAGGGTGCTGGTTGACAGATGGCTGAACACAAGCTGCCAGTGTGTCCAGGTGGACAAATGGCATCCTGGCTTGTGTTAGAAATACAGCATGGCCAGCAGGCCTAGGGAAGTGATTGCCCCTCTGTGCTTGGCATGGGTGAGATGCCCAGGTGCTGTGTCCAGCTCAGGCCTCTCAGTTCAGGTAGGACATGGAGGTGCTGGAGTGTGTCCAGAGAAGGGCAGTGAAGCTGGGGAAAGGCCTGGAGAGTGACTCCTATGAGGAGGGGCTGAGGGAGCTGGGGGGGCTCAGCCTGGGGAAAAGGAGGCCAGGGGAGATTTTTTTCACTCTCCACAACTGCATGAAAGGATGTTGTAGCCAGGTGGGGATCGGTCTCTTCTCGCAGGCAACCAGTGGCAGGGTGAGAGGATATAGCCTTAAGATGGGTCAAGGCAGGTTTAAATTGGGCATTAGGGGGAAGTTTTTCCCTGAAAAGCTTGTTGAGCATTGGCACAGGCTATCCATAGAGGCAGTGCAGTCACTGTTCCTGGAGGTGTTCAAAAAACAGCTAGATGTGACACGGTCTGTTTGACAAGGTGGTGCTCAACCAAAGGTTGAACCCAAGGATATTGGAGGCCTTTTCCAACATTAACGATTCCATGACTCTATGATCCCACTACCTGAAGTCTTTCATGGGTGCTGCCAACCCAGGAGCCAGGCCTGCCTGCCTCCAGTGCCTGACACCAGCTCAGAGAACACCATGGCTCCTAACCAGGCAGGGGATAACGGGGTGGTTTTCCAGCCTTTCACTGCCTAAGGCACACAAACTTCACAGTGGTCCCGTCTCACAGCCATCCGGACTAAACTATTTTTAAATAAAAGGAAAATTTTCATAAATATTTGCTGACTCCAACAGTTAGGGAGTGTAAAAACCCAAGCTGTTGCAGAATTTGGGGTAATTTGCAAGCTTTATTGTTGCACAAACAGAAATAGAGAAGTGCTGTTATTTAAAGAGGAAGGAAAGTTGTATAAAGTATTTTAGAGGATGGTTTAAAAATATTTAAATATAACAACTAATTTCCCTGTCTGAGGATTTTCACTTTAGAGTCACACCAGACAGAAAGTCTTTTTGCTGGTATGTATTAGATTATCAGACATTAAGGTTTCTTTTAGGTCCCAAATAAATTAATTCATGTTGGAGATTTGTAAACTTTCTAAGATTTTAATTTTTTATGGAAGCATTATCACTGTTTAGTCTATATAGAAGAGACACACAAGCATCCTTGCAATACCAGTTCCCAAACCCAGATTCTCTGGCTGGTGAGCTCACCTATGCAGAAAATGTCAATATGGTATTCCCACAAGATCCAGCATGAAAACTACTAGAGAGTATCCCAACCTCCCAGGGCCAGCTCTTCCCCACTTCAATCTCAAACAAAAATCCTAATGGTAAATGTATTATTTTCATTTAGTTTCCAATAGAAATATCAATTTGTGCTCAAATGATGAAAAAAATCTGACCACTTTCCCCCATATCACAGGAAATGACAGGATAAAAGGTTCATCAAGGTGAAGTTCATGAAAACTTCCATGGATTTAAGACCTGCTTCTAAAATCAACTGCTAATGACAGGTTTAGAGGCCCCTAAACCAACATAATTACATAAAATATTAATAGTGAAAAAAAATCAGAAATCTGCGTGTGTCTGTGGACTCTTTTTGGTGGAAACCACTGCAAGCTAAATCTTTGCTAAGGTGCCAGTGATAAGTGGTTTGTGTACAAGTTTTATCAAGATACATGTTCCAGGCTTGTAGAAGACAGGACCAATGGTTTGCACCTTAAGGAAATGACGTTGCACACTGAGGATTATTTTTATATGTCTTGTTGCTATTGAAACGTGAAAGCAGTTATCTTTATGTAGTTTCCTCTATCTGTATCAACTAGCTGTAAACTCTGTTTGATTTTCCAGATCCTTTAACTGTCAAAAGTTGTTTTAAAAGGACTGTAGTATATAGAGAGCAGAGCAGCCAAAGGGCAATTTTAAATTTGCAGGCTGAAGGAAGCTGTATCATAGTCAGGCAGGGAGGAACTTACTGGCAAGATTTTATAAACTAATAAAAATTTTGAGAGAAGGTAGCTGATCTTCTTCTTGCTGTATTATTTCTATTCACCTGAAACAGAATCTTTTGCCAAAAACAAAGCAAAGCTGTTTGCAGAAAACAGCTGTGCTTGGCCATCCTGATCCTGTCTGCAGAAGAAGGAGGGAGGCAGCAGGATATGTTGCACATATGTTTAAGTCCTTGTGTTGTTGTCAAGGAAGTGATATGAACTTCTGGGAAATCCATAGTTCCTCTTTAATATGTCAACAGGTTAACAGTGTTGTGCAGGCTGTATCTGGCTGTGCAAGCAAGGTGATGTTTATATGGTTGGATGGTGATAACAATACCTGGATAAGTTCTGATTCCTTCTGGAAATATCATCTTTGCATATGAGTGTAAGCACAGGTGTTGATTTAATCTATCCTCACTGGCATGCTCTTGTTACAGGATACCAATTCATTCAGCAAATCAAACCTGTAAGTGTGGAATGTCTTCATCTTTGTCTTCATCTTTGCTCAAAACCCACTTTTGTACAGTATTTTTCCTGCATAACACATTTTGAGCTTGAGAACAAGAGCTCTTTTTAAAATCCTGTCCTCAACAAATGCTAGAGAAGTCTTTGAAAGCTCAGAAGCCCAAAATGTTGCAACATTTTTTCTCCTGTTCTCTGAGTGGGAAGGGCCACTTGGCTGCAGCAGGGTTTTGAGGTGAGCCTCCAGAAAGTGTCCCTGGGTGCTGCCCTCCCTCCCAGCACCCACACATGGAGTGAGTGGCCCACGGTGAATGTCAAGGACCTGCTACAGGGCAGGTGCACGTCAGGGACTGTGTGGGCCACTAGTGAGGGAGGTGACAATAACTTCCTGTGCTGGTTTTTGTCCTCTGGGTCCTCTCCTAGGGCATATGCTCTAAAAACCCATTATATCACAGCACAAGGAAGTGCTGCCACCCTGTGAGATGCCAGCACAGCTCAGACCTTCTGCAAGCAGAAGGAATAATTAGATTATTTTTCACTGCCGTGTGAGGAAGACCCAGTGGTCTTACCAACAAGAATTGGATCAATACTCAAGAAGGACTTTAAACATTATTTTGTCTGATCACAAAGTCTTCAGAAACAGCTGGAATTGGCAAGGGAAAGGTATTTTCTCATACCTTGAGGTTATTTGCCAAATGTTGAAGGAGGGGTCCTGTATAATATTCAGTCTGTAGGTTTTCTCCTGTGCCTTTTAGAACGAACACACCATATCCAAGTTTTTATCACTTTGGGGAAAACAGCAATAATCGACATTTGTGTTTTGAGAGATTTCAGTGAAAAATGGGTTGGGGTTTGGGGGTCGAAGCTACCTTTTTACATTCCTCTGGCACTGCTGGCTTGGAATTCACTGGAAAATCTCTGTACTTTTTGGGCATTTTTTGGCCATGAACACACTTCCTAAATACTACTTTGAAGTGATGACACAAGCTAAGAATTATCCCAAAGGCTTTGTTTTACAGTTTTGATTAAGATTAAAGCATAAAATAAACCCATCACTGGGAACAGAGAATGAACTTTTCCTACAATTCTGTATCTCTCTGTAGCCCTTATTTTCAAAAGCCACTTCCTTCAGTTTATTTATTCTTATGCCAGCTTTTCTGGCTTTGTCCCTTGCACTCCACCCTGAGTGATCTCACTAGAAATTCCAGGTATGTCTCAACATAAAATTTGCGAATTCTCCAAGAAACTTTCTCCCTGCCCTACTTCCCCAATTACTTTCCATTTGGTTATAAAATGTGGTTTTGTCAGTGTTCTTTCCAGCGTTGATCCCAGGCACCAGAAACATGCTGTGGCCAGTCTGACCTCAGCCTACAAGAGCAAGTATCTGCTTCCTCCTGTGCTGCGCAGAGAGAACCAACTGGGGCTGAATCACGCCTGGTGAAACTCTGGGCGGTGTTATTATAGGGGAAAAGTCATTTGGAGGAAGGTGAGACCAAAAACACAAGGGAGAAGTAGAAATGCTGCATATCAGCAGAGGTGGAGAGAGTAGAAAGTGCCAGCTGGGTTTGCACAGCAGTGTGGTGAAGCAGCATCAGGGGAGTGCCTGGAAACCTCTCAGTGCTACCCAGCCACCAGCACCAGTGAGAACTCAGAGATGCACTGGAGTACCTCAGGGGGGAGAAGATGAAGGAAGAGACTGGAATGGAAGAAGAGACGATTCAAAAGAAAATGGAACTGGGCTTTAAATGGGATGGAAAGCAAGCCACAGTTTTCAGGGTGTCTATTCACAGCACATCGAGCCTGCAGGGCTGGGATTGGAAGCCCAATGCTGCAGGAAGCTCTCCTGTTCACTGTCCTTGCCTGTTCACTCTCATATTCATTCAATTTTATTGTGATGGCTTTTTAAAATCAGATGTAGTCCCGGGCAGGAGGGAGACACACTCTGCATGGGGGGTGGGAGCAGGTGTCAGGAGCAGGGCCAGGAGCTCCTTGTTCAAGCTTCGTAGCAGGGCTGTGCTCACACCACTCCACCTGTGAAGCACCAGGTGAGGTAGCACGGAAGGACATAACAATGACGCTTTTATTGAAGTTGTCGTGTATTTATTTTTTTCATCTCGTGAATCTAGATCCTCCTGCTCCGACAACACAAATATCTTGGGTCATCTCTTAGGAGTTTTCTGTTTAATAAAGTTCAGTTGTAGTGGATTAAATTTACATCACTGGTGAGTTGAGAAGTGTTTGCCGTTTTCTGATTAACAGTAAAGTGTTTATTTTTGTATAGAGGATATTTATGTGCTTTGAGGCTCATCTTTTTTCTTTGAGTCACATTAATTCTTGCATCTGTAGTTTTTTCTATATTTTGCCGCAGTAATGCACACAAAATGCTCGTAACACCAAACTGCCAGGATATTTATATTCCTGATTTAATCCACGAAACACAAAGGGGACCATGCTGCGCTTGAGGTTTAAACCAGGCACTCGACCCCCTTGGCAGGGGAGGGAGCTCTGACTCGCTCTCCCTCGGCGGCCGCAGCCGCAGCTCAGCCGCCGGCTGCCAGCGGAGCAGAGCAGGACCCAAGTCAGCTACAGCTGCCCGCTGGCAGCGCGTACCCCTGTGCCTTCCCCCTGTGCCTTCCCCCCGTGCGGGCTCAGACACGGCCTGGAGCCGCAGCATTCCCGGGGGAAAGCCGGGAGCTGGCGCAGCGCGGAGCCGCGGCCGCCCCGCTCCCGAGCAGGGGGACCTCGCAAGAACATCGCTAGATGGCGGTGGAAGTTTTCAAACCTCGCAAGAACATCGCTAGATGGCGGTGGAAGTTTTCAAACCTCGCAAGAACATCGCTAGATGGCGGTGGAAGTTTCCAAACCGGCTCCGAGCCCCCTGAGGGGGTGCGCAAGGCTGCGGTTCCAGCTCTAGCCCAACCCGAAAGGGGCCGGACCCGCAGCCTTGGGCTGCTGAGGGGTCTCTTCAGCTCTGGCCGTCACCCCTCTCCTTCCCAGGGAGCCCACACGCCACGTCGTGCTGTCCCTTTGCTCCAAGGCAGGAATCCAGCACGCTGGGCTGGACTCGCGGGGTGACGGAGGGCCTCCCGTGTGCCAGCGAGGCAATGCGAGGCAATAACATGGCAATTACAGCTACTGCTGCTCCTGAGCTTGGCTGGGTAACCTGAGCTTGGTCACAGGACCGGAATTATAACGCTGAGGCGCCCAGAGCGGCATTTGCCCCGTCAGTCGGGAATATCAGTGGCTGGGCTCGCTCCTAGGCTGTACCACGCTGCCTTCTCACCTGTCAGCCATGCCCACAGCGCCGGCCCACGGCATCCCCGTCCTGTGCTCAGGCCTAGGCTTAATTTAATTCCCTGCAAAAAGGGCGAGGAGAGGAGAAAACAAACAAACAAACAAACAAACAAACAAAAAAAAAAAAAAAAA
>VYXF01002452.1:856725-887592 GCA_013397295.1 Polioptila caerulea
AGAAAGAAAGAAAGAAAGAAAGAAAGAAAGAAAGAAAGAAAGAAAGAAAGAAAGAAAGAAAGAAAGAAAGAAAGAAAGAAAGAAAGAAAGAAAAGAAAGAAAGAAAAAGAAAGAAAGAAAGAAAGAAAGAATCATACATAAATGCAGTCAGCACAGGTAACAAAATGGAGGATTATCGTTCTCTTCCAGCAAAAGGCATGAGAGAGAGAGTACAGAGATAACAGCAGCAGAAATCTGACTTGTAATTGTAGGGTCAATATTGAGCAGGGAAGAAAATAGTACAGGGGAAAGGATGGAAAGATTTCCTCACCTTGGGAATGGGAAAGAGTTATTTTGATGCATGTAAATATCAATTTGTGGCCCTGGTCATAAAGAAGTTCTAGCAGGGCAGTGTTAGGAATCAGTCATAAATTTATTGAAGTTAAATTTGCTTTGAGATAGTACTCTCCTGAGAAGGGGCAACAAAAACAGTTTTGGAGACCAGCGGGTTTTTTTTCCCCCTTGTGTACTGGATGTGCCAAGGTGCAGGGCCAGTGTGTGACATCCATCCCTGCTGTAGAACCAGACATGTCCCTGCCACATTTCATCCCTTCTTCTGAGGGGAAGCTGCTGTATGCCCAAGAAGTGTCTCTTTGGTTTCATGGCAGCTGCTCACAGATCATGTAGGAGAGTGAAAACACAGAGCCCTTGGCAGCCAGAGCAGCAGAAAATGGGCTGGGGGCTGGCAGGACAGTTCCCTATCCAGGTGTAAGTGTTGACAAGCTTGCAGACTATACACTATCCAAACCTCCAGCAAGCAGAACACACAGAAGCTGTTCAGAGAAGCACCTCTTGAGAGAAATAAGAAGGTGTGGAAAGATTCCAACCCTAATGGGATGAGTTGGTAGCAGAGTGAGAGTTTCAGATGTAAGCAGGAACCTACAGGGGCAAGGAAAAGACTCTGGGCAGATGAGTTCATGTCTTGGGCACCTCACAGTGCAAAGGGAAAGTGAGAGTGGTCATGTGGCATGTAAGATCAGTCAAAGGATGTTAAAACAAACAGCAAAGTATGAGTTAAGTGAAGTGGAGAAAGAACTCCTGGGTGGGAACTCTTCCTCTTTTGTGCAAGGGCTGCTGCGTGATGCAGCAGTGCTGGGGGTGTTGCACAAAACCAGCACTACTGCACAGATATTTTCCCTGACAGTATTTTTACTACATCCTCTTAGTTCCTCTGTAGTTCCAAATTTCCTCCAGTTTCTAGGGAAGTCTGGGCATAAAAAAAAAATTAGACAGCCTTTAGACATGATCAAGGGCTGGCATCAGCTAATCAGGTGCTGGACATCAGTTCCTATGTCCTTTTTAGGATCTGGCTGCAGAGTCCTTCCTCCTTTGAGCTCTCAGGAAATCCCCAGGCTATAAGGCTTGAAAATAAAACTAGCCTAGACTTACCAGAGTACAGAAAGGCATTTGAAAATATAACAGGAAAAAAACCCAAACCTTTTCTCTGCATTCAGCTAAACCTGAAAGTGGTTTTTAAAGCAAACTTTCTTCACTGCCACCTCCTTTCTGCATTCATCTCATGCATAATGAAACATCAGCCTGAAAGAGACTTTTCCAAGAAAATTGTCAAGAAGGTGCAGAACGGAAGCAGCCCCTTGCTGAGGCGTCACCTCCCTTTCTTCCTTCATGTGGGCTCACATTGTCCAAGAAACACTGGTCGTCAGGGTGGGCAAGTCACAGGGAAGGTGGGCAGGGAGTACCAACACTTTGGAACCACGAGTGCTCACTCCAGCTGCTGCAAGTACACCAAAACCATTGGGGCATCAAGCAGCATCCTGGGAGAGAAGGTAAAGCCTGGGTCTCATTGCTCCATGCAGGAGAAGGATGAGAGCAGATGGGATCTGGGACTCTAAAACTGTGGAGACATGAGGCAGATGAAGGCACAGACAGGGATGTGGCTCCTGGAGCGGCCAGCACCATGCTGGGAGCATGGAGTGGACCTGAGATAGGCAACTCCTGAGTCCTTCTGACACAGCACTTCCCACTGCCCATCAGCAGAGGCAGGAGAGGACCCTGTGCTGCTCCTGCCCCAGCCCAGGGGTGCCCACAGTGCCCACATTGCCCAGCCCTGCTCATGTGCACTCCTGTGTCTCAGCAGAAATCCACGTGGCTCATGTCTGTGAGGGCAGTTTTTACAGCTGGGATCCCTCAGCCATGGAATTTGGGACTTCTTGTATTTCTGAAGTACTTCACCCACTGCTCTCCATCCCTCCTGTTCCGGGGGCAGGGCAGAGGAGTTGAAGGAGTTTCTGCAAGGAGTCCTTTAGCTTGTCTTATGCAACAGGTTAGAAAAAATTATAATTATTCCTTTCATCTTTTAGGGTTCTAAATAATTTCTTGTCTCTATCTCACACATCTACTCCATTCATTTTGCGCCACACTAGAGCTTTCTCTTCTGTCCAAGCTGCAGCAAGGCCTGACCCCCAGGACATCTCCACCAGCCCTCAGGGACTCCCCAAGACCTCGCTGTGGAAAGCACCTCAGAGGCTGGGGAACCACATTGGGGCGAGGCACTTGACAGGGAATATGTCATTGCTGAAATACCCAGCCCAGACTGGGGAGAGCTACATTCCCTCTGCATTTCTGAAGGCCAGAGCTTTCCTCCCAGTGAGGGAGACCTTTACTAACCAGGACAAACACAGAAAGATCTCCTGTTCCTGGCAGCAGGCCTGTGCAGTCAGTGATGAGACCCAGGGAGTCAGCGACGCATCAGGAGTGAGCCCGTGGGAGCTGAGGAGGTTGTGAATAATCCTGCATGCACACCCTGGGGATGGAAAGCTGTGTGAAGCTCATCACTAGCAGCAGCATACCTCCTGAAGTGTATGTGGCTGCCTGTTGACCCAGCAGACGTGGACCAGGTGGGCTCTGTGTGGGGTGTCCGAGGTGCGTGAGGAGGAGACAAGGGAAGGGCACTGCTGTGAGGGGGTCACTCAGGGCTCCAGTGGCTGAGTGACAGCAGGCAGCTCAGCTGCCATGGCTGGGCTGGGGCAGGAGCAGGCTCACTGAAAGCAGGCAGCTTTGCTGCTTTTAGTTTTGCTGCCTAGATAGCTCCACACAGACTGGTGGGATGTGGGCAGGTGTAAGGCAAGGGATGTGAAAGAGTCACCCCAACAAATGAATGTGTCTTAGGGTACCTAAGGGCAGGGTAGTACAAACTGCACTGTTCCTTTCCTTAAAGAAGATGAAGACTTTAAAGCAAGAAACACCAGCCTGCTCAGCATGGCACAGAGAGAGACCTGCTAGCTAGTGTCCTGAAAAGTGGGCAGTGCTAATTAAAGGTCTTATTTCAAATAAAAAAGAAACTTATGTGGATATTATGAGTAAATGCACCAGGCAAATAAACAGACTCAGACTACATCCTGTGTCTCTGGTCAGCTTCTGCAACCCCATTTCCTTTTGGTGCATGCATCACCCGATGGCTTTGACTCATACATTGGCACTGGAACAGCTTTGGATGTACTGCCTCGTGTCCTGAGAGGAAATGAGGCGGGGACACTGACATTGCTTGGAAAGAGGAAAGAATCTTTAATCATTCTGCTGTGTATTACAGCTTTGTGCTGGTGCCCCCACAGGAGACATGCTGGGAGCCACACTCAGCACCAGCTGGTGGGTAGCACTGCACCTGATCCTAAAACCTTTGGCTTCCTAAAGTACCTGACACCCACTTCCAGCCCAGCACTGTCAGGGCAGCTGTCCTAGGGCAAGCACAGGGCACAGGTCACTTCTGATGTTCAGCACATTTTGGTACACGGTGCATCTGTGCCAAGTATTGTACCTCTGCCAAAGGCTTGTATCCTTCCAGCCTTTCTGCCTGCCTCCTCTCCCAGGAAAACTCTGCAGGGGCTGGCAGGAGAGAGGGGAGAGGCTTTCATAGCACAGAGCTATGATGTGGGCTTCAGTACTCAGCAATGCACTGAGGTCCTGGCTGTGCCTCTCCCAGTGACTTTGGGGGCAGAGGGTACAGAAGGTGACAGAGTCAGGCAGAGGAAAGAATGAGGGGACAATGCCCCACAGCATGTCTAAATTTTCCTGAACGGGGGAAACAAGTGTCCTGCCATAGCTTCATCCAGGCACGAGGAAAAACCTGGGAGAATTGCAGGGACAGAGAATAAAAAACACTTTGTATTGAGGAGGTGAAATTTATAAAATCCATTCCTGAGATCTTGCAAGATTGGGTAGGAAGTTGAGGTGATCAAGCACAGAAGAGGAAGAGTCCCAATGCCCTGGGACATCAGACAGAGGCAAGGTGGCAGGCAAATGCTGAAGGACAGTATGGTTTGCCTTTTTGTGCCTGCTTTCTTTGTGTGTCAGCCTCTACTCTGTTTCCAAAACATGGGTCAGTGGGCAACAGGGTGCAGGGTGGCCCAGCTTTCTTCTGCTCCCTCTCAGGGTTCAGGCCCACAGGGATCAGGAAGTATCTCTAGTCCAAGCCCTGCTCCACATGGGGCAGACTGCAAGGTCACACTCAGTTATTTGGGCTATTCCATTCAAGCTTTGAAAATATATCCCCATGTTTGTCAAAATAAAGATTTCCAAACTTAAAACAACCTTATAAATTAGGCTTGAATTTGTGTCTGCAATCTTATGTACCCAGTTGTTTGTTTGCATTTTCAAAACTCTGGTGTGAAACTGTTATATCACTGTCAGTGCATGACTTCAGCTGAATAATCCCTCAAGGGACTTGGGAGAGGAACAACCAGGAATGTTGAAGAGACAAGTCATCCTCAGCAGGCCCATATTTAATAGCTGGATATGTTCCCCTGGTGTCTAACCTCTGCCTCACTTCTTAATCTTTCAGGGGCAGAGGTGTTCGTGCTGGGACAACATTTACAAATACAGCACCAAGAGTGTAATTTTGGAGAAGATGATCTATCTTCATGGCTTCTGGTACTAATTACTCCTATGAGAAGCTTGATTCTGACATGATGACTTTTCTTATAGCAGCCCTATCCAGTTCAGTAACACACTTCCTAAATATGAATAAGAGCCTTTCTGATCAGAAAGGCACAATGAAGCCCTGTAACCAGCACTATTGCAAAATCTAGAATAGTATCTACTGACATAAAAAGGCTGGGCATGCAAAACGTTAAAGTCTAAGGGAAGGCAAAATTCCAGCATAAAACAGCTGGAGTTAGCTGAAGGAGCTAAAGTTTGGATGGAGCACTGCACTTCCTTGCATAAATACAGAATTTTCCTCCTTTTTCCAGGCAGCTAAATGATGAAAGGTCTCTATTGCTGCCCATCTCCAGCAGCCTTCCTAGCATGCTGGTTTGGATTCCCATGTGTCCTAACAAGTGGTCTGGAGGAAAAAAATTAAAAGTGGCTCTTGCCCAAAATCTGTCTATGGAGGGGTTTGCTGGGTGGTCCCTCCTGTCCTCTGGTCTGCCAGAACAAGGGGTGTGCAGGGACAGGGACGTGCACTAATTCTGACTTCAGGAGTCTGAGTGTGCAATGCTGCCCCAGCAACCACCCAACAAATTAGCTTTGGAAGTCATTCCCCCTTCACCATGGAAGAGGGAATGCTTCTAGCCCCACTGACAAATTTCATGGGTGCAGAAAAAATTACTACCTCTCTTTTTGAGATGTATGTGTGCGCAGAGACACCTTGAGGCCTCCTCCTCCCAGGTAATTTCTGATTTATTATCAAATCTGCACTTTCCATCACATACTACAGAGAAGGCCAAGAGAAGATGCCTCAGTTAAAACTAAAGTCTTGCTGCAAGGCTGGAAAGTACAACCTAACTGGGGTACAGCTTGTATAAAACAGTGCAGAAAGGGAGACAGATCTTCCCAAACATTTTTTATATTACTTGGCTTATTCCCCTTCCTGGAAATGTCACTCTTTTGGCAAAATGAGTTGCTGATATGTTGTAGCCAAAGATGTTTTCATATTTCTAAGGAAGAATCAACTCAACTTCAAAGAACCAACCCCAAAACCTCAAATTTTATTGCTTTAAAATATCCTTTCTTATGCAGAAAATGGTCTGATTTTCCCTGAAGACAACACAGTGTCTTTTTGGAAATGCCTTGGTGTTTGCCCAGCTCTGCCTGAGGCAGCGATATCTGGTCTTCTGTTCTTTCAAAACCACTGACACTCAAACCCACAAGGATTCAGCACATGTGTTCTCCTCAGAGGGTCTGCAGGGTGGGCAGGGAGCCAGTTAGACCAGTCATCCCATGGGGTCTTTAGACCACTTTTCAAATACATCCCTTAGTGGGAGCCTCTGCTGGCTTCTTGCCATCTCTGTATGCTGGTAATACAGCCAGGGTCCTCACAGTACCCAACCCCAGTGTCCCAGTGCTCCCAGGGGCCCAGATTGTCCTTGGGCCACCAGCATCTGGGGGATGGCAGCACAGTGTCACTGGGCCCCTGTCATCCTTGGGGATGGCCATGCTTCTGGCTCTGCTCAGGACCTACAGCTGGAATCTGCCACCCCCAGGCACTGCGGCAGGAGCTCAGTGGGAGAAGGAGCCAGGGGTCCCCAAACACCTCCACCTGTGCCACTTCTGGCAGATGCCATCTGAAGGGCTGGTGGCCCAGTGCAGAGGCAGATCCATGTGCCAGCCTCCCACAGGTCCCTCTGCATCTGTGCCAGAGGGCCACCAGGCTGTCTGGCACTGCAGGATGTGCAGTGCAGACAGTGACTCGTGGGAACCACACAGAGCTGCAGAGGGAGAGCAAGCACTGTGAGATGGGAGGGAAGCTGCATGGGTGATGGGGACACCAGGTCAGGCCTGGAAACTATCATTATGAGCAAAACAAAGGAAAAACAGTTGATTTGTTGGAGGGAATCTTTGTCCCACTGATGAATAAAAGCTCCTGAAGGAGCATCTGCAGCCCAGGGTCAGCACTGCCATGAGCTTACCTGTATCAAGACCATACACAGCAGCTCCTGTCCACCTGCAATTTGAACATGCAAGAGAGGAGTTGACAAAGGGAAAAGACCTACACTGGAAATTCACACAGATTTGGTAGACTTCCTCTTTGGGCTAACTGTGTTTACTTTTCTCATTTTCTTTTTATTTGAAGGGGGGAGGTGTTCTTATTTCAGCTGGAATAGAATTATTTTTCTTCTTAGTAGCTGGTACTACTAAGCTCTTCTTAGCACTGGTGTTTTGGATTTGAAATGAAACTCGTGCTGATAACACACTGATGTTTTGGTTGTTGCTAAGTGGTGCTTACACAAAGTCAAGGATTTTCCAGTGTCTCATGCTCTGCCAGTGAGGAGGAACACAAAAAGCTGGGAGGGAGCACAGCCAGGAGAGCTGACCTGAACTGGGCCAAAGGATGTTCCACACCACAGAAAATCATGCTTAGTATATAAACTGGGAGGAACTGGTCAGAAGGTGTCAATTGCTGCTCAGAGATGGGCTGGGCATCGGCCAGTGTGTGGTGAGCACTTGAATTGTACATCACTTATTTTTTCCTTCATTTTATATTTTATTTTTTAAAAATTACAATTTTACTATCACACTTTACTTTGTTTCAATTATTAAACTGTTCTTTTCTCAACCCACAAGTTTTGTTTTCTCTTCCTTTGTGTTTTCTGAGTCCCTTGTGTTCTTTCTTCTCCTCCAGGGATGTGGAGGGGTTGAGCAAGCAGCTGCACAATACTTGGGTGTCAGCTGTGGTTAAACAATTAGGGAAGGAGGAGAAAAGTTGGCCTTGGCTTACTGTGAGAGTTAGAGAAGAAGGTGACCCTTTACACTGTCAGCCTTGACAAGCCCCTGGGCTGAGCACTGACTCTGAGGCACTTCAAGCTGGAGGTTTGATGGACACCTTCCTGCCACCCTGTCCTCCTGGGCTGCACACACCTCGTGGAGTCCCTCCCTGCCTTCTCCCATTTCCACCTCTTGCCCTGCTTTGGATGTATGACACTCCAACATGTGACTGGCTCTGAGCACCAGGAAGGATTTAAACTTTGCAAACATGACTAATTATTTGACTTTTTCATACTGACAAAGCTATGCTTCATGCCATAGCCTGCAAGTGGGGCATGGTCTCGGTGCATGGGCATCATGGCAGCATCCCTTCTCTGGCAATGGGTCCTATAGGAACAGGGTTCACACTTGAGATCAGATTTGTGGGTGAGCATGGGGCTATTGCACATAGCTTTGATGAGGATCAGATACAGCCATTTTCTCTTGCATACCTCATTCTGGGAGCATCCTCTCTCTCACTCACAGCCTCTCTCTGGACCAACCCACCTGCCCCTGGACACACTCAGGCTGCCCCTGTGGCCGTGCTACCTCCCTGCTCAGGTGCCACGTGCTGCTGCCTTGCCAGGAGGTGTGGGTGCAGGTGAGCAAAGGTGTCACAGCAGCTCTCCTCCTTCCTGGTGAGTCACCACACCCCAGTATCTGCCAGTGTGCCTGGGTCTGGTGACCAGCCCAAAGCACCACACGTGCACTATAACGAGCCACTCCCAAAGTCTGGCTGGATTTTTTTGGGGGGCGTTGCTGAGTTCAGTCAGCACACAATTTATAAAGACTTGTTTTTACCTTGCCCGAATTGTTAGCTTTGGATGGTAACAGTTTTAGAAGTGGACCTTGCTGGGCATTTCCTGTGAGAAAAGAAAAAGCTGCTTGGGTTCCAAACAGTGATTTGGTGCTCTTGTGTTGGGAATTTGCAAAGTCCCTGGGCACGGGTTGCAAAGCAAACCATAGGAGGCAAAGAAAGCCTCCAAGGTGTCTGAGCCTGCCTTGGAAGCAGCTAGTACAGCTCAAGGGAAGCTGTTCCCAGCCATGCAAATGTTCCCAGTTTTGGCCATGCACAGCACCAGACATCTTCCTACGTCCCAGCCCTTCCCAGACAACCAACCTGGCCTTCCCAGCTGTGGAAGGATCACATCTCTAATGACTCTTCCCCAGCTGCTTCTTTGCTTCTGCCAATTAGCCAGAGCAACACACTGTTTTCCCCAAGGTCCCAACAAAGAGACTAATGCTGGGCCCTGTGCTTCCTTTGCCATTCTCATCAGGTCTGCACATTTGGCTCCCTAAGTTCATCCGTGTTGTGATTTACCCTCAGCAGGCAACTAAACCCTGCACAGCCACTTGCTCATTCCCTTCTGGTGGGATGAAGGAGAGGACTGAAATGTACAAGTGAGAAAACTCATGGATTGAGATAAACACAGTCTAAAGGGTCAAAAAAAAATGCTGTGCACATGAGCAACAAGACAAAACAAGGAATTAATTTACTACTTTCCATGGGCTGAAAGATGTTCAGCCATCTCCAGGACAACAGAGTTCCACTGTGTATGTAAGAGTGACTTGGGAAGACAAACACCATCACTCAGAGTGTTCCCCCTTCTTCCCCCAGCTTTACACTGGGCATGACATCGTATGGCCTGGAATATCCCTTGGGTCAGGAGGGGTCAGCTGTCCCAGCTCCTGGTGCACCCCCAGCCTCCTCCCTGGTGAGACACTGAGAGAAGCAAAAAAGGCCTTGACACTGTGTAAGCCCCACTCAGCAATAACAGAAACATCCCTTGTTATCAACACTGTTCTCAGCACAAAGCTGAAACACAGCCCTGGACTGGCTACTGTGCAGAAAATTATCTCTACCCCAGCCAAAACCAGCACAATCAGTTATTGTGAGCAGTGGGTTTCCCCATGCACTTGTGTTTTCCTTTGCAGTTTAGCATGAGTCTCACTATTCCTTCAAGAGAAAATGAAACTACACACCAGAAATCAACACAAAAAGAGGCAGAC
Source organism: Polioptila caerulea (assembly GCA_013397295.1). Taxonomy (NCBI): domain Eukaryota; kingdom Metazoa; phylum Chordata; class Aves; order Passeriformes; family Certhiidae; genus Polioptila; species Polioptila caerulea. Next base: position 866,476 of record VYXF01002452.1, read on the forward strand.
CATTTGCAAAATCCCGTGGCTTAGCACTGACCAGTTAAACCCTTGGGCTTGTGCACAGGGTTTTCCCTCCATCCATTTTCATTCCCTCCCCCTCAATTCCACCCTTGGTTGTTCTGACTACACAGCTGCTCAGGCAACCAGATCAGAGGATTAATCTTCTCCCTCCCAGGATATTTCTAACCCAGTTGATTTCCCTGACCTCATTCCTCAGGTGCTGGTATAAACAAGTGAACCTACACAATGCAGGGATCACTAGTGTGGGATATGCTTGAGGGATGTGGGATGTGATGTGTTGCTCCAGAGAGAAATTCCTGCTATGCTGCAGCCTAAGGCTCATCTGAGAAATAGTCTGCAGCTATCAGAAAGCTGACAGAGCTGGAAGCAATACTTGGTGTTCAGCATACCTGAACAGCTGCTTGTTGATTGTGTACCAGCGCTCTGAAGTGATAATTACCCTGAACTCCTCATACTGTTTAGACATGTGGATGTGTCTATAAAGAGCTATTGGTTCACTCAGCCAAACCTTATTACCAATGTCTGGCAATACAAACACTGTAATTATTTTGGATAACCTGGTAACTTACTACTTTCTTAGTATAAAGATATTTAACAGCCATAACTAAACCCAAATGTGAAACAGTGAGCATATATTAAGTATTGTTTCCACATGCAGATTTCCATGCTAAAATGCTTAACTGGGTGGGGCACAGGAGAATGGAATTACAGGAAAAAAAATAGAAGAAAAGTCAGTGTAGCACTTTTAAAGCAAAGGTAAAAGACCCCTAGCAGCCTGCAATTTTGACATGGATCTCATTGTTGAATTATACAGGCACTTGATAAGCATTTGCATAACCCCTAGCCTTCGTCTGGTGAGAATAAACACCTTAACTTTATAGAAGGCCAACTGGGGGAAAAATTATAAACCCACCTCCAGTTACCTGAAAAGCTGCTTCCTACTAATTCTATGAATCTCCTTAAAGATCAAAAGCTATCAGCAAAAGATAACAAAATTGAACACAGGTCTCTGAAACCAAAGGTGACCATCCAAACCATTAGGTCATGCTTTCTCTAAGTCAGAAACACAAAGTCTGATCCCTGAATATTCTGATCACTACAGTAAGTATAAATACTAAGAGGGCTCCCTCACACATCTCTCCTCCAAGCAACTGGTTATTAGAGATTTTGCACAAAGCACTAGAGCAAGTGGGTTATTCCTAACAGCATTTTTTGTAGCAATTAACATCACGACTGAAGTGCTCCATGTTGGACACAACTGCTGTGCAGCATCCAGGCAGTCCATAAGGAACGCTGGGGTGTGAGAAGGAGATTTTGCCAGAAATACTTACCATCTATTACCAGAGTTCAAAATCCATAACAATTGCCTTCACCCTACTTCCCAATAAGTGGAATGATGCCTGTAGTGTACTTGGGCCATGGTAGGGGGTGTTGGCCCAAATGCAGTTGCAGCCCCACACTGTTTTTGAAGATGAGAGAAGAATGACCACATCTCAAGGCACTGAGCTGGATTTATTCATTTGACCACATCAGTATCAAACTAGAAATCATCTGTTTAAGATCATGTGTTAGAGAGGAACAGCATTAAATAACAGACATGAAAAAGAGACTGTGCTTCAGAAAAGATTCAGTGTACAACGTACACAGTATGCCATTTAACACAAATGCTTATAAAGAGTCATCCTAAGCATCAGAAAGTTTTATAAAAGTTTACGTTCTCATCCCATGGGATGTACAGAACTATGCAGTTTACATAGTTTTACTATCATCCAAAACATCATGTTTCAAATGTATGAGGCACAGCAAGAACAATATAATTCCATTTCCATAGGAACATAAACACCGCTTGTCACTAATGACAGGCTTTCCAAACCATAGCACTCAGAGCAATTATACATGTACAATTTTAAAGTATTAACAAGCAAGAGTTTGGAGCCTGCCCACTGTTACCAATAGAGAATAATGTTTGATCTACCCTTGAAAACTATCATAGATACTCTTGCAGTAGTTGTGACATAGGAAGGAGCAGGAGTCACTGTCATACTTTGTCAGAGCCAACTTGCTGTGCAAATCCCAAAGCTAACTGATACTGCCAGTGCAAGATTCCCTTGACCCACAGAGAGGGGGACAGCCTCCTGCTTAGCTGCCACTGCCCAGAGAAATTGCAAAGTTAAAACACATCTGTAAACAGGTGATATCTGACTCCACAGACAGCTGACAGCAATTAGCTCAGCCTCTAGGAGGCCCTGATTTTCATTAAGAATGACGAGAGACTGACCAAATCTTAAAGACCAAGAATGATCAAGTCTTAAAGACAGAACAAGACTGAACCAGTCTTTCTTTGACTGGTTAAATCAATTACTTCTTCTTTTCTTTTTTTTTGGGGGGGGCAGGGGGTGACAGGAAGGATTTTTTTCTTAGGACAGCTCAGAGAGACTGACAGCCCACATGCTAAATTATATTATATTTTTTCCTGACATTATTTGCAAGCATATATTTTCAGTTTTACAAAAGTGCAAGGCCCAGCATAGGAAGATCTACTGGATTAAGACATTCCCAGAAGCAGTGCTCTTTTCACCATCTTCTTTTTGGTCAACCAGCAGACACACAAACATCACTGCTTGGGATCAGCTTATCAGAACCCTGAAGGGTTTAGCTTAATCATCTGTGCAATTAAACACTATTCACATTTGACAGCCTATAATGGCAATAGTTTTTTGTAGAAATTCAAAAATCAAGTCTTAAAATCAAATTTTAAGAGGTAGAGGTCCATTTCTGACCCGTCAACATAAAATGTTCCTGAGTCAGTCATATTCTAAGGCTGGTGGTCCCCTGACAATGTTGAAGTAACCAGCTAGAGCTCCAAGGTCTATGTAGAGTGATCTTTGTCTCTTTAGCAGCTCTGACTCTTCCATGCTCCCGTTACACAATGAGGAATCTAAAAAGAAAATAGAGAAACCATGTCATTACTGCACAAATAGTGGTATCAGTAATTTTCAGTGTAGGTATTACTGGAATATTTGGCCTATCATTTGATCTTATTAATCTGTGGTTTAGAAAATTTTTAAGCATAACAAAAGTCAAACCTCAAATAAAATAAAAGCTAACAAACCAACCCACAACTCTAGGACAAAGAGAGGGAAACAGTTTGCAACTGAAAACCGCAAGGGTGTTCAACTACTTTAAAAAAAGTCTCCATCAGCTGGGACAGGTAGGCAGATCTTTTTCATCCTCTCAGCTATAGAGCTAAAGGAGAGTTTGGTGCAAGAAAAAAACCTGCTAACTTTCTGCCATCTGACACTTCTGCTTTCCCATAGGGAAATTTTCATCTAAACATATCATCTTTGTCTGGGTGTGACAATAGAGAATGAATACAGGACCATCAGTTTAAGATTTTTACTCCTTTTATATCAAGGTCTGAAAGACAGATCGGGTTTGCTATGGCAGAATTCCCCTGAATACTTGTATAATGAGTGTCTTGGAATCTCAACCTATAATAAAGTCCAAGTTTAATGGTCAAATATTCTTTTCATTTACAAAACAATTGATTCAGATGGTCTGAGCCGGCCAAGGGATTATGCACCCCCTAAGCAAATCCAGAAGGTACAATGCCATCCATTCTAGATTCAAAAACTGCGACTGATTTTTTTTTGTGTATTTGTTGCAACAGTTACGCATTACAGCGCCCAAGACTTTGCACAGATACCTTTCGAAACATTTACCCCAATTAAATAAACCACTTGTCTGGGAAGAGTCTTTCAATGCCTTTTGTCAGAATCCTCCCAATTTATCTGGTAAGTAGAAGAAAAGCATTTTGAAGCCTGCTGGCAGGTTGTTGGCACTAAATCTCGCTTGGGTTTGAAAGGGCTGTTTCCTATCTAGTGTGTGTATTATCCTTCATCAAGCACTTACTAATGCACAAGGGGAACAGCATTTTATCCCACAGTCAATTTTAGTTTTAAAACAAAGGGCTTGTAATGCTGACACTCAGAAACATTAGTTATGGTTTTGTGTGTGTGTTTTTCCTTAAAAAGGCAAAAAGTGTTGGATTTGCTGGTGGTTGTTGGACTTTGTTGTTGTTTGCCAGTCAAGAGTGTCTATAAAACATCTCTGGTACAGTGGCAAATTGAGTCCATTTAGGACAACAACCTATACTTGATGAAGTCCCCTGAATGATTGCCACGGCTTTTCCAAGAGCCAGTCATTCCGGAGCCCCGCAGAATTCAGGCTAATCCCTCCCCATTGAAGTCAATGGGCGTTTTACAGAGCACTTAATGACCTTGGGGTCTGACCTCATCTGATTGGGATTTTCACCCCTCACTTTCCAGATGTGTTTTGAGTTTCGCTGGTTCCTTACCACTCACTCAGATCAAGTTTTGACACAAAGTAAAGTCTACAAAGTACAAGGCAAGTGAGCCTGATGCCATCACCTGTAATATTTTCTGGCAGCTGCAGATCCTTCCTTGCTAGCAGTCTCTTCCTTTCAAACAACGCCGAGTCCAGACTCTGGCACCGCGGCTGCTCCTCTGGAGGGGGGTGTAAGGCCTCGTGTTTCAGTAAGTCTGCTGCAGACAGCCTGTGATTAGGATTCCTGTCCAGAGCTGCTTCTAGTAATCCTCTCATGGAAGTGCTGCAGTCCTCAGCAATATCCTCTAAGGGGGGAGCTTGCTTGTGTATCTGTTGGAATGAAAAAAGACCATGGAAACAGTTATTTCAAAAACAGTGGAAGAGGAAGTCATGGATATGAATGGTCTGGGAATTCCCCAGTTAGGACTCATCACCTCCCTAAGTAGGGCTGATCAACTAGAGCAGAACATGCTACTGCACAAAATCCACTTTTTAAAAACCAGATTTTATAAAAAATTTTAAAACTCAAAGAAACTTCAAGTAAGCCTAAAATCCAGTGCAATGCAAATCCCCCGGATTTCTGTACCACACTGGATGAATCAGAGAATCAAATCTGCCAGGCTCCAGTTTTTATCTGCAACTTTTAAGGAAAACAGACAAGTAGAAGACAGACGGGCTTGTTGCAATCAAGTCTCACACTGTGAGATCTAACCCTGTCCTTCCAGTAAATCCAAGGCCTGTAAACTGAAACACAAATCACAGAGACAACTCTAGCTCTGTCTGTCTTACCCTAAATTATCAAAACCCACTACTTCACTCCCTCCCCTGAAGCAAAAAGGATGATATCATCTCTCTGACAAATATTTTGATAGTTTTTATATGGCTGGAGCTTTCCCAGCAAGAGTACAGGAAACCCTTCAAGTGATACTGAGCGGGCTCTGCTAAGGACACTTACAATATAGAGGTAGGATGGATATGCAGAACGAGGGTATCTGTTCACCCAGGGTGGGATGCCTGTTTGCATATGAATGATAGTAGCTCCCATGCTGTAGATATCTGCTTTTGTTGTGTGGCCTCTGCAAAGGATAACTTCAGGGCTCATGTATATCTGTGAAAAATAGTTAAAAAAAAATAATATTATTCAACGGGGAAAACAACAACCAAAGATTACTTAATGACATTTTGTGATCCTGGAAACCTCCCCCTGAAGGGATGCATCCCACTAAAAACCTGCAAGTACCATTTGGGAAATAAGATTGTTCTGTTCTGCATATGAGTACAGCCAAAGAGACAGTGCCTGGACAAACTCATATTCCAGGCTTGCCCTCCTCAGACAGGCTACAGGTCAGTGGCTATGAGCCTTAGCTGAGCTATGAGAGGCTGAGGTTCAAGCCATGGCTCTGCCTTGTTCAGATGAGCAGAAGAAGCCTCACCTCTCCACAGCAAAAGGAGGTGCCTGAATTGCCAGTTTGTTTTGTGGGGCACTGCTGGGACTGCTCCATTCTGCTTGAACAATGGCTGGCCATGAGCTAGAGAGAGAGGGTGAACTGTACTGACAGCCACCCAGATGGGAGTAGGAGTCCTCTCCTCAGATTCTGTTACACAGAATACTACACAACCCTTCTGAGCAGAAGTAACAGATGTGTATCTTCCTGTTTTCTTTACTCTTCTTACCTCCTCCTTCTTATCCAGTAACCTGCAGGTTGGAGCATTATCCTGAGAAATGGGGTGATAGGAACAAGCCAGGTCTAGGCAATGCATAAATTAACAGTTAGGTGCCCTTTCCACCAGATTACCCCCAGAACAGCTATGAAGACAAGAATCCCTCTTCTAACCTTTTTCCAAACAAAAAATTCTAATCTTTCTTGATAGAAACCAAAATAGTTTCCATCCAAACATTTCACTGAAACATTTGAATTTGCCAAGAGTCTGAAGAAGGATCTTGGCAGCTCCTGCCAGCAATAGGGAGCTCAGAGTGCAGCTGGAGCAGAACCAGACAGGCAGGATGCAGGAGGCACACCCTGCACAGCTCTGCCACTGCCACGGGCCTGGGGAGCAGGGTTCAACACCACGTGGGCACAGCACACCAGCTTAGCAAGCTGCCATATTTGCTTCTGGTTTCTACTTTTCCCTCATTAATTTCCCTCCAAAGGATTCAAACAAACTTTAATGAGTTCAAGTCATCCTGACACAAAGAATCACATTAAAAGCCATTAACTGACACAAGAACAGGAAGTTAAGTCATCAGCACATGGTTTGACTGCTTATTACCACAGACTGAGAACGGCTGGAGGGCTCACGCAAATTCCAAGGAATATTTCCCAGTAAATTACATTCCATATCTGCAAATAGAACTTGTGATTGGAAGTGTGTGCAAAGGTTCAGCAGGTGTCTGCAGCTGCTACTGGCTTATCCACTGCTTTCCTCAGGGCTAAGAGAGAATCAGTGCATCTGTACCCTTCACCTTTTAGTCTCATAAGGAGAAAAGAATAGAAGTTCTAATTTTGTAAAAAGAAATCTTTGGCAAATACAGTGCAACTTGAGTGAAATTTTCATAAGCAAAAAGCAGCTGCCTTCAAAAAAGAGTGCTGGCACAAGATCCTGTCTGCAGTTAAGGTGAGAAATGGTCAAGATGCATTTTGATTGCACAGGGACAAAAATCAAAAATGAGCTCCAAAGCTCTGATTTCAGACTGGTCTAAGAGTCTGTTGTCACCAAAGTAGACAGCTCAAGTCATAGATAACTTCCCATTCTCATTCCTTCTGACTGGTGGGCTGGCACTTACCTGCCAGTCAGTCCAGTGTCACAGCCCAGCTAGAAACCAGCCCTTTCTTCATGCTGCACTAGTTTTAGTTTAGCATTCCTGAAAATGAATCATACCTTCCACACTCAATAAACTTCAGCAGACAGCTTTTTACCCTCAAATGGTTGTAACTGAAGCTTACATATTTGAACGAAGTGACAGAAGCATAACAGAAAATGTAGCAACTGCCTAGAAAAAGTATTTCCTGCAGAGCAGTTTCATAACAACCACAGTTTAATGTTCTGCATGACTTGAACACAAAAGCAGGAACACCAGTTTCTTTCACACTACACCACCTAAACAAAATTTAACTATCTTTCAGTCCTGTTGCCCAGAATTGTAACTACTCATTTTTATAAACACAAAGATTCACAACATTCAGACTTTCTGTGCTATAGAAGTGAATGAAAATCCTAACTCCCAGAGAACATGCACAGGACAAAGGTTACTCCACCTGCCACTTCCCTCAAGGATACAAGTCCCTGCCAATACCAGATGTAAGAGAAACCAGCCAGCTCACAGGCACAACGCTGCATGGCAGTGACAGAGCCCCAGCCAGGGGTTGCACAATTAGTGACATGCAGGAATAGCAGGACAACTGCACCACTTCTTAAGGCTGCATAATTCAGGGTGCAAAACTCAAGAGGACTTTGGAGAGTTAAGATCTTACTTTGAAAAAAAAAAATCAAGAAAGACAGACTACAGAGGGCATTTGTGGGTGACAGGCACTGTGGAGAGGAAGATGCCTAGAATGAAGACTGAGAGCAGAACCTACAGAAGCATCAGGAACATTAACCTGTAAGTCTTTCACTGCTATCTGAAAATGTCCTTTCCCAGTGCCATCTCTCCAGCCTCACTTCTGGCTGCAATGCTGCCACAGGATTGCTGCTCCCCTGAGACAGCAAACACCAAATGCCCATATTTCAGGATTGGGGGGACTATCAGGTTTCTGAGAACAGGATTGCAAAAAGTGTGTGGAATCATTTTCCTCCTATTAAAGGAAGAACTAAGTGTTTGTCACTTGGCAAAGTTAAATGAACACTGCAACGTTTTCACTTTTCACTTGTTCTTACTATCATAACCTCAGCCTGTCCTCCATGACCCAGAAGTGGATCCTCACCAGCCTGCTCCACAATCATGGAAATTTCCTGTTTACACACATCTCCATCATTGGGAAATACCCTACCAACTCATACCCACCACTGTCTTATTCTCATCAACAGCACACAAAACCCCCTTGAACAAACAAAAAATCCCAAACCAAAGTAAAAACCCCACAAAGCTCATATATGAAGTGCCAGAAAGCATGCTGCTTCCAGTTCAGCAAGCATTTTAAGCTCTTAACTCCTCTGACTAGAAAGACATTAAAAACAAATATTCAAGTGTTTTCTCAATCATCTTGGAAAAAATAAACAAACTAACCTGACCTTCTGTGAAATCTTGGTTTATCCTACCCTTCTATAAAATGAAATCTTTTTTGTCAGTTACACAAGGATTTCCTCTTTACACATGTGGAAGACTATTAAAAGGGTAAGTGCCAACATTTCAGCTAAAGCATTTCCTGTAAACAATCTGCTTCAGCAACAGAGAGCACAAATGCCACATCTGCAGCAGCTATCCAAGCCAATTGTTGCTGCCTAGTTGTTTGCTAAAACTCCAGCCCTGGAAACACCTCGGCAGGAATGCAGGCCAAGTGATGTGCAGAATCTCAAAGTCATCGAGAATATTTAAAGGATCCCACCTCCATCACTGTAATGTCTAAGCAATTTTACCAGACAATCATGAACAATGCCATGTACAACCTCTGAAGAACCAAAGGGTTACATGTAGATGGGGAACAGAGCTTAGAAGGGCCAAGGGATGAAACCCAGACATCAGTAATTTCTGTGGTTTTGAAGGAGGAATCATAGCACAGTGTTGAGCAGGTCACCCCAGTCCACAGCGAGTATCTCAGAAGGAGTCTTTGCTAGAGCAAAGAACAAATTCCTGTTTGAAGTGTCTCTGAACCAGCAGCTGAAACACTACAAACAACCCTCCTCAGAGTACTGTTTGACTTCAGTAAATAATTGCTAACAAATGGGACTGCAGAGAAAGTGACATGGCTTTCAAAGCATTCCATTCAGCAAGTTGAAAATAAAATTATAATTGAGACTCTATTAATGTTTGTAACTTTTTATAGGTTTTATAGTAACTATTTTACCCATGCTTCTAACCCTCCAGCTTCAAATTAGAGCCTAAACACCACAACCACAGGACTAATCCAACATAAGAGCTTTTGTCCCTTCAGTTTCTTACCTCTGTTCCTCTAAGGTCTTTGGGATAGTAAATGTCTTCAGTCATTTGAACACTTAGGCCAAAATCCACCAATACAGCCTTAGTTGACATAAAGACAATGTTGCTTGCTAAAAGAAAAACAAAAATTACATCATTTAAGTGTCTGGCACGTTTGGTATTTATTTTACAACACTCCTGTTTCATTTAGATGCTAGCCTGAAAAGGGAAAGAGATTAACACAATCACTTTCTACAGCCAATATCCTTCTAGCCAAAATAGGTCTGGTAATGATTTGGTTCAATTTTAAATCACATCTTAAAAATCAAACTGGACTGGTTTATGTAAAAGAATCAATGTTTGGTCATTTTCTTAGCTTAAAATTTAAAAAAAAATACAAGGAGAGAGAGAAAAAGGCTGAGGGTAGAGGAGGAAGGTAGAAGACTGGTAGGAACCACAGTACAGTGTTCTGAAGAAGTTTAATGGTCTCCAAGGTGGAGATCATGCTGAGAGCAGCTCTGGCTATAAACATCACAACTTGTTCACCAAGAGGTTTTTCTAGAGTAACTATTAAAGTGAAGACAGAAACAGAGAGCAACCAGGGCCCCTCCACAGCAGCCACACCAGTCACTTGCACTGGTCCATGAAGGCAGCTCAGCATGACAACAGAGGACAGACAATGGCTGTAAAAGTAATAGGAGACAGCATTCCAAACTCCCTCTGAACTGCAGCAGTATCTAGGAGCTTAATTTACTTTCCTTCATAAAACTCTGCCTAAGGCACAACTTTATACTCAGAGGCTTTCTTTGCAGCTGTATTTCTGATCAAATATTTAAGAATGTAGTGCTCGGTGTGAGCCTTGAGAAATTCTTGTTTGCTATTTCAGAAGATGTGGTAAAATGAAGTCTCCAAGCCACACAACAGAAACACATTTCTCTTACAGGAAACTGTGGGCCATTTTCCATCTTGATAGTTCCTACCATGACCACCCAGTGGGAGGACAGACTTGATTTCAGCAGTACTAATTCCTGAAGCAATGCTTCACACAGCTGCCTCTTTACCTGCCCTATAGACGGCGTAAATCTGTAATTTTAGGGATAACTTTGAAGATATGGATTTTAAACACTCCATAATTGATGGTGCAAAGGGCCACACTGCCACAGGGCAGCAAGATCTGCTTCCTGCCTGGGACCATATCCAGCCCCAGCTGCAGCTAATTTTGGACTGAAGTTCCCCGGACCAAACAGCCTGATGGTTTAACTGCTCTCTAGCCAAGGGTTAAAATGAGTGGGAGCACTGAACCCCTCCCAAGAACCAGAATGTCTTCCTCCCCTTCCTGGCTCAGGGCATTTTTTCCTCTCAATAAAATCCTCATCTTCTGTATCAGCAGAACAGATTCAATTGCAGCTCAAAAGCAGCAGATAGAGTGAGGAAGAAATCAGATGTTTTGGGAAATAGCCTTTTCTATTGATTCCATCTGGGGAGGGAAAAAACACACTGCTCCCTGCATGGAAGCTGCCTTGCCAGGCAGCGGGCATGGCTCCAGCTCAGGCCTGGAGCCCTCAGCTCACCCCTGGAACCAAACAGTCAGGAGCGTGGTCAGGGCTCACCCCGGGCACCTCTGGGCAACCACATCTGCCCCAGGCACCCTCTGCCTCATCATCTGCCCTGCATCCCCCAACACAGGAAAAGGCTGGAAAAAGTGAAACACACTCATATCCACCACATTCACAATGGGCTGGTTCTCCTATTCACTACCTAGATGTAGTAGGTTTTGGGCTGGTTTGGTATTTAGATTGTTTAATTAATGCCTTTGTTACTGCCAATTGAAATAAATCCATCGGCAAGACTCTTGCTACAAAGGAGAAAGAAAAATTAAGAGAAAATATAAGCAGTTTTGTAGCTGTCAGAAGTACCTAAAGTACTGAATAAACTAAATTAAAAAATCTCCAAAACTGCAAAACTGAGATAAAAATTTAGCAAATCCTAATAATCATCTTCTGTTAACTACTGTAATGCTTCAGTCTGAATATTTCTACTTTAAACCCTCAAGTTTAGCTAAATAAACTCACAGAGGTGCATCTCTCTGTGGGCTGAGGTGGTACTGGGAGAAACAGCATTTAATACTAATTAAAATGCAACACATAAAAATGGAATTTTAAAGCCATTTAATACTAGTGTATTTAATTTAGACTTAACATCAACATGTTTGATTATTTATACATGTTAATATCCAGAATTTTTTAAAAGCAAAAATACATTAAAATTTGCTGTACTTGTCGAAAGGAAAAAAACCAGCACAAATTATGTATTTACTTCCAAAGTGTCTCAAACTGAGGAACAGCTGTGTAGAAATGTAAAACCTAAAAGAAGGTGCAAGTTGAAGGTGAGCATGGAAACATTCAGGATGAATTTATATTGAAAGCAGGAAGCTTCTGGCCAAACACAGACTGATAAGTTCACTCTTTAGGTTTTTTATTTAAATTGAGTTGCTCGTGAATGGCATAGGATCTATGACTTTCTAACTACCCTCTCTGCTGCAGTGAATTAATAAATAGTGTAAGTAACTATTACCTCCTTGACCTTGCCATTTGTTAAGCATTATCCATCCCTTCCACTCAGAGGTGTAAGGCTACGTGCCCCAGCTCAGCCCCAGGAACTCCACCAGAGCCCCAGCCCAGCCAGGACCAGAGAGCAGCCCAAGGAATCACGCAGACGTACGTTTGATATCATGGTGGATAATCCTCTTCGAGTGGAGGAAGTCAAGTCCTTTCAGAATATGCTTTGTCACCCAAATTATTTCAAACTCTCTCATAGGACCACAGCTCTCCAGCTTTTCCATGACAGAACCACCCTCTCCAGCTTCCATGAAGAGATGGATCGTCTCATCCCACAAAATAGCGCCGTATAATTCAGCAATGTTTTCATGACGGAAACACGCCTGTATTTCAACATCTGATGGTTTGAACTGTTCCACTGGGACCTAGGACATTGGAACAAAACCACAGTCATCCATAACAAAAACAAGTTATCCATGTGGACACTAATTATCCTATAGAGTAACAGAAAAGAAGGAAGTATAGCACTTGTGTCCACTTGTTTAAAACACTGAGCTTTACTTTGTTCCTGTGACTTTTCTTCCTTTGAAGCTGAGAGACATCCTGTTAAAAGTTGAGAGATATATTGGAATCATGCCCAAATAAAAAGTGCAATCTTCCAGAAAAAGCAATGTAGCAAGAGTTATTCCCGTCAAAATCCAGTGATTACGCAAAAGCTTTATGCAAACTTCCTGGTGAAGGAGATAAAATTCCCACTGCTTTTTCCATTAGCTTTGTGCACTCATCTGCACTACCAGAACTACACACCTACCTGACAGGTGGATCAGTGCTCGCAGTGCACAGGCCCATTACTGACCTCAATTCAGTCCTTATCAGCACTGGTTTATGGCTTACAAGAAATGAAACCAGCTTTGAAGGGAGAGCCAGCAGCACGATATTTCTTTAAAAAGAAACTGACAGCAGATTGCTGAGACAATAAAAGCAGTGTTTGCTTACACACAGAAAAGCTACTACTGCTCTGTTTAGTTTTCTTCTCTTGGACTCATGTCTGTGAACCAAATAAGAGGCTCATTTATTTCAATAATAAATGAATTACTGAAATGAAAACCAGAAATACTGTTTGTATTTTCAGAAACATTAAGATACTTTAATTCTGCAGTGGGTTATGCAGGAGCAGCTAACAATCTGTCCCCATGTGGACACACTGGCAGCAGGAGAAGGACATAGAGCTTCCTGCCATGCACAGAATAAATACAGGTACTTATTCACGAGCTGAGGGTTATAGAGCAATGTCCCAACTGAGCTTTTACTGGCCCTGAATATTTACTGTTCAATTCAAAACATTATGTTAAAAGGCATAGCTGAAAGAAAATGTTAGCTTGCATAAAAGTAGGGCAGTGTTCAGCAGTTCTTTTGAGGCATCTCACAACCTTAACTCTGTCAGTGCCCAAAACACAGCAAGAGCTGCACATACTGAGTTCTCAGGGACTTTAAGGGCACTGGAGTAAAGAAAATTGAAGACTGAGCACCTCATTTAAAGGCTAAGAGCCTAAAACTTCTGCAGCAGCAGGGTTTTGCTACCATCTTCAGCAGGGGATGGGATCTCACACTGATATTTTACTATGGCAAATACAGTAGAACAAGTAGAAAATCCACCCTGCACCACAGCCCATGTGCCAGTTACACGGACTTCCAGATACTTTCAAAATGTTGAAACATTTGCAGCTTCAGAGCCAAAAAATTTACACAAGCTAACAGAAGTGTGCATTTCCCCCACCCTGTTTAAGCCAACAAAACTAAGATGATCATCAGCCAACAGTGGAATTTGATGCAGACACATTTGAAAATATACTGTAAGTAGTATGTTATACAATATTTGCTCAGAGATAAAACTTCTGAGTGAACATACCAGTTTGCATGCCATTCGTTTCTTGGTTTCTCTGTCTTGGGCTAAGTACACTTTCCCAAAAGCTCCCCGAGGAATAAAATCAGAACCAATATTCCTGTAAGTCAACTTCCATGGAAACAGGAGCACATCCGAGTCAATTTGATAGCGCCCATTCTTGGGTGTGATCTGTGAGTTAAATAAATAATAAAAAAACACAGTGAAGTTAAAACTACTTCAAATCTAATTAGTTTTATGCATATAGTGGAAAAAAATAAAAGATCTATCACTTATGTGTATGATGCACATGGTCTGCTTAGCAGTCTTTATTTAGTAACACCAAATGGGAACAGTATGTGAGGTGTGGCATTCATTCACAGCTCAGGCATCCACGTTTCTCTCCAGTGACTAACTTGTGAAGTGTAAGTTGCAATTAATTGTCTTCAAACAACAACAACAGCAGCTAGGTTAATGAAATTACCCACCTCTTGTTATTAGATTTACCTGCACGTTTGTCCTTCCTGTAATCTGTTAACTTGTTATGCCACATACCTGTTACTCACAGGTTATCTTATACAATGTGAGCAAGAGTTTCAGCATTTCCTAATATCACATGTACTGCTAGGAGTTTAATTTTCCACCTTGTATTAGAGTTTCTGCCGGTTAGCAAAAGGTCAAAGAAGTCTGCCTTGATTTTACCAGGCACTTTCCTCTAGTTTTACACCATAGTTTAAAAAAGAAGAGTGAGAGTAACATTGCCTCCTCGAGGTGGGTAATGTTGGGATCTCTGGTTCTTTGGTATCACCAGCTAGGCAAGGAAGGGATTCAGGGCAACTAAGCCAGTACCTTGCTCGAAAATTTTCTCCTGAGCAGCTCCCTCCCTCTGCACGTGACAGAGAGAAACCCAACACCTAACTGTGAGTACTGCCTGATCCCTGATGTTGCTTCTTGATTCTCTCAGCTACAAAATTAATAATATTTCTCGTGAATATGCTTCTAATTATTTCAGCCAGTATCTGGAATATCATTAATCTCCTTACTGCTACTTTATCAAGATTTTTGAAGAGATGTAAAATCACATCAAGGATATTTATCATTTCATGTCTATCACAGGGCCTCAAATACTCAGCTCTTCAGTTACCCTTTTTAAGATAACAGCATATCAGGAAGATTATTTTGTTTAGATTTCTATTTAAGGTGTATTTTCGATTTAAGATTTAAGATATAATCTTTCATTCTTAATCGACCTTTATGTTTTTTCAATTCACCTTACTGACTGCTAAAATTGTCATTTGTGATTTGTACCTACATTAAATAAATTAATTATTCTAAGTTCCTAAATCTGGGGAGGATAAGTTCTCAACCTTTGGCCAAGGGGGCATGGGGGGGAGCTGTCCTTCCATAAAAAGTACTCCTCTTAGAATAGAGAGAACAAGTGTTTTCTCTACTTATTAGAGCCAGGGTAAAGCTATCCATACATATCTAACAATCTGTACATCTTGCTTGCCTACTTCTGCATTTCAAAGGGTTGAGAGTATTCCATATGGGTTACACCTTATCCTGGAAAGGAAGAGACACTGAGCAGAGTTATTTGCAGAGCAAGACAGTGAGGATCACCACACTCTTCATGTTCCCAGGAGGCTTTTAGGACTAGTTCCTAGCCTGACCCTGTGAACATTTGTCTGTGGCTGGAATGCATCTTTCAGCTCAGTTTTAACTGAAAGAAATCCAGCTCCTGCACTTCAAGACCCTTTGTGATGCAAGCCATGGTGCAGCCTGTGAGGGTCACCAGGCAATCAGAAACACTCCTGACCCTGACCAAAATGCTGTAGGTATTTACAGAGCAATGCCCCTGCTGAAATGCATGCACAGGTAATGCCCTGCCTCCAACCCTCAGTTGTGTAATGGGATCACATGCACCTAATAGTACTTGGGTCATACCAGTTGTATGCATCTGCAGAAACGTATGCAAGCAAAACAACCATGAGTATGTAGAACACTGTCTACCCTAATATAGGAAACATTTAATATTACTAAGCGTCATTTCAATGTTACAGAGTTGAAAAGTGATTGTTTTGCAATACTGCAATGTTCCCTCCAAATCAGAATAAAGCAATACCCTGCGGTATTTTGCACCCGAGTAACCAGTAAGCCTCAAGCAACCATGTTCATGTATAAAAATATATTATATGCAGGTTATTTAAGATGATAGATGTAGAGCATCTTAAGAAAATGCAGCAGCAATACCAACATACACACATAGAATTCCATTGCAACACTGTTCCCAGAGCAACTGATCCTAAACAAAAGTTTAATGACATTAATATCCAGAGATGCTTCTAGAACACAAACAGTTTTATGGAAAAAATTAACATCTCAAAACAACACATATATACTTGAATTTAGCAGTGTGAGATATTACATAATATTGTAACCCTTAAAATCACACTTGATAGTAAGTGCTTTTTCTCCTTACTTTACAACTGTTGACATTTTGTGCAGATAGAGCAAATTTAGGAACTATATTGTTAGATCTAGATTGTATGAACATAAGGTACTAGAAGACTACTGTCTCCCAGACCTGTAAACCATCATAGTTCATAGAATCATGGAAGGGATCTTAAAGGTCACCTAGTTGCAATTCCCCTACTATGGGAAGGGATGTCACCCACTAGGACAGGTTGCTCAGGGCCTCATCCAGCCTGGCCTTGAACACTTCCAGGGATGGGGCATCCACAATTTCTCCATCTGTTCCAGAGCCTTACCCCGCTTCCAGTAAAGAAATCTCTACACTTTTAGTTTAAAATCATTCCTTCTTGTCCTATCACTACACGCCCTTCGAAAAAGTTGCACTCCCTCTTTTTTATACAAGTTGTGGATTTTATAAGTCCCACTTAAGTACTGAAAGGACAAAATGAGTTGTAGATTTTGCTTTTTGACTGCTTGTCTCAAGTTTGAATTCAATACTACGAAATGTTTTCTAACTTTCAGGGATACTAGGAGAGAACAGAGTGGATCCTTCTGAACAACAGACCTTTCTCCATACCTGCCTGAGACTGCAGGGGCTAGACTTCACAGGCTCAGAGACCCCTTCCATCCCCAGGGTTGAAAAGGAAACCACAGCCTGTTACTCCTGGAATTAATCTTTATTTAGAATAACTAAAAAACTTTTAATTCCTGAGGTCTACGAAATGACAAGTAAAAGGAAAAGAGATGTACATACCATATTCAAGAGGATTCCAGACTCCTGTTGTCTGCATCCTTTAAATTGTTTTGCAGTGTTAGACACCTGATTTGCAAAAGCAAGCAGGTCTTCCACAGTGCCGTATTTGACAGAGGACATCAAAGAGACCTCCCTTTCACAAAACAGTAATGATTCTGCACGTTCATCATTTTGATTTGCCTCTTCACACATTGTAATTAAGCTGCCTTCGTAGACTGCAATGTCTTCACTTGGATAATGGTTTTCCATGATGGCTATCACCTCAGACATATTGAGATCAGCCAGCAACAAGTCAATCTCCTCTTTGCTGTCACTACCCGTGCTCATATACTCCATTACTGTCCACTTTGCAAAACACTCCTGGAAAAAAAAGAAACAAACTTGAAAACACTTTTCACCTAAATTCATTCTAGCAAAGTAAGAATGAGAAGGAGTTATCAGAGTGATCAGCAGCTCACCACTATACAGTTAGATTTAAAACTAATAATTTGTATTACAAAGAAAATTGTAAATAGGATCCTGGATGAAGACAAAATGGAGAAATATTTGCTAGTGAAATTCATTTAGAAGTTATTAGTTAACCTCTCCTGTCATTCACTCTCAGAATTTATTATGATAAAGCTTTCCATTAGAGGAACAGGTACAGTAAGAATACACCACTGTGATAAATATGCAAAAATGAAGGAGCACCCTCAATACAAACAAAAGAATTGTTTGGAAAAGAATGACAAAGAGAAATACTAACATTATCAATTATTTTATGTCTAAGTTTGTACTGACAATTTATACGATGTATTCAGAAAGAAGGAAAGGTCTCAAAGCAAGGTCATTCCACTAGTAATAGGTATCTGTTAGTGTTGTACAAAGCACAAATGTCATCACCTGAGATAGAAAAACCATAAATTTTTTGCAAATTACTGGTCAGAACAAGACTTGACCTGAAATTTTCACCCTGACTTTCAGAAGAATGTCAGAAACTAAGCTATCATAAAAGCAATGAGCTTTTGAAGTGGTTTCCAGCAGTTTGTTCTGTTCCCATTAATCCTAACAATAACTTTTTAGGTTACTATTGCAACTATTTTACTGAAATAGATTTACAGCAAGCTGGGTTCAACTTGCCAAAAACTCCCTTTCTATTCCAGAGAGTTACATATTCAAGTTAAAAACGTATGCATGGTCAGTCAATAAAACACTGACACAAATACTTTCCAACACATAAATGTTTAGAGCACTTACCTTGTATTTAACCTGATTACATCACTCAAAACCATTTAAAAACGTCCCAGTAGAATCCCTGAAGTCATCACGTTTTTCTGAACCCGTATTTACCACTGGTGATAATTTCACAGTGTTCTGTGGCAGTCTATTAAAAAAAGCAAAACAAACAAAGCCATTGC
The DNA here is from genome assembly GCA_013397295.1 of Polioptila caerulea. Lineage (NCBI taxonomy): Eukaryota > Metazoa > Chordata > Aves > Passeriformes > Certhiidae > Polioptila > Polioptila caerulea. The sequence goes on from VYXF01002452.1 coordinate 884,975, forward strand.
ATACCAGCTCAAGCAGAAGGACTGGTTTGCACTCCTATAGATCATTTGCTTCATGGAAAGAAGAGCTAGTAATCACAAGGCTGGGATAAAAGGGGATTTTTCTGCAGAAAAATATGACAACTCAAGAAAGAAGATACTGCATCATCCAGATTTCCAAGTAGTAATGAAGAATAGTTTTTCCATGGTTAGGTCTCGAGTTTTATTCTCTCTGTCTCATGCTTGCTTAAGCAAAGAGTAGGACCTCCTTTTCCTTTAGCAGAACTGACTACAGCATGTGCTCTTTAGAGAGCTCTCATTTCCCTTTCTCATAATCCACTGCACCATCTATTTTGGGCAAAAGATAACAACTAGGCAAAAAGACATAAAAAAAAAAAATCAGCAAACAAAACCTTATCTCAAGGACAAGAAGCAGACTGGGTCCCCTGAGGCAATGCAGCAATGGGTTTACCCAGGTACAGTTTCTGGTTATGATCACTATCTCTTACCCTCACCACAAGGACGCAGAAGCTTTGTGGCACATATTTCTTATGGGTTAGAGTATTTACGTCAGTTCCAATGTGAAGAAAACCAAGTAAAATGACGTGTCTGAGTTGGCAAAGAAGTCAGACCACGTGCCAAAATTCAAAAGGCAGGACAGGACAGCAGATGCAGCATCAGAAAAGGCAAAGAGAGTGCCTGCTCCTTTGCAAACTCAGACTCAAACCCTGTGAGCAACGGTGGCAGAGCAGTACTGTGCCCCCCCCATTCCCCCAAGACAGGCACAGTAACTTTCCCCAGCACTCTACACCAGTTCATCCAGCCCAATCAACCCACACCCCCAGCATTAGGGCAGCCAGGTTGGAAACTTTGTGGTCACTAGCACTAGTTGACTGGAGAGGCCCCAGGCTTTGTATCCTGGGTGCTCAGAGAGACAACAAAAAGGAAAAGATGCTGTGGGTGTTTTCTAGCGCCTATCACCTCAACTTGCTCCATGTTGAAAAGCCTGAACATGGGTAATTTCTAATAGAAATGAAATTTCTATTTTTCCCCAGAGCAGGACTTGTATTAATTGCTTTTTTCTTTTTTTATGCTGCATTAGTAGAGTTCAAAAGAAAAGAAACAGTGCTGCATAAAAGGAACCAAGAGACCTCATGTGTAAAGTCAGGTGAAGTTACAAACTGGTCCTGAGAGACTTTCTGAAGAAAAACATGAGCCTCTAGATGCTCTGGTCTTTTGTGGATAAAGACAAATATGTACCACCATTAAACTACCTTACTCTCTGAGAGCATTTTCACCCACAAAGAATCTGTACAGACTAGACCAAACGTAGCTTTTTGGAAGTGCCAGCTCTGCTCTGTTCCTCAAAATGTTCCCAAACTAGAGCACAATACTAATAATACTCTTGGCAGCTTCACTAGTACCCCAAAAGCTCTGAAAACCACGAAGAAGTTACTATAACCTGCATATTCTCAGTTCTGTGCTTTTAGTGCTTGAGAAAGGTTGCAAACCCTTCACCTTTGCAACTAAAGGAAGACGTAGTGAGGTGGGAGCTGATCTCTTATCTCAAACAACAAGTGATGGGACAAGGGGAAGTTGAGCCAGGAGAGGCTGGATATTAGGAAAAAATTCTTCACTGAAAGAGTTGTCAAACAGTGGAACAGGCTGCCCAGGGAAGTGGTGGAATCACCATCCTGGGGGTATTTTAAAGACATACATTTTGATGTGACATGGTTTAGTGGTAGGCTTGATAGTACTGGGTTGGACTTGATAATTTTACACATCTTTTCCATCCTAAATGATTTTATTTTTCCCTATATCTAACAAATTCTAAGCACTAAATGTTTACACAATAAAAGGAGAGTCTAGACTATAAAACCTGATTTTTTAAATTATGCAGCAGTTTAGTATTATATTTTCCCTACAGGCAAAAAAAAAAAAGTCAATTTTCCAGTGGGGAATTCACTCTTCCTATTTATCCTTAAAATCATGTACTAGTATCAGTGGTGGGCACTCATGTAGTGTTCTAAATCATCCTATATAATCTAGGTTCATGAAGAAATGACATCACTAAGCACACTTTACTTAGATTCTCAGCTAAAAAACTGGGTTTACCTGCAGTGGAAAAATAAAACTGCATGCAAACACTCAAGTCACTTGCTAAGCCACAAAACTCTTTCTCCAGTTTTGCCAATATTTCAACATCATCATATGAGTAATTTGTAAGCCAAAGGTTTATTTCTCTATTCTCTGTGTAGCTTTTCAACCCCTTTTGCCTAAGAAGTGTGCTGCCAGAGGCCATCCTTATATCCATCATATTAAATAAGAGTAACTGGATACCAGACTTCTGAGCTCCTGTGGGACTTTTTGGGTGTCAAGGCTCAACAATGGAAAAAATTGAACAAAATCTACAATAAAAATAAAATTTAAAAACCAAAAACACACAGACAAAAAACCTCAACCTCCCCCCCCCCCCCCCCCAAAAAAAAAGCTAGCCACAAACTGCATAGACCAGCTCAACACAATCAAACACCCATAATAAAAATCTCTTGTACTGCTTTTAGAGAATAATTTTCTGGTCTAAGTGACAAGTGACTGCACACTGGAAATGAAAAAAAAGTCCTTATTTACTTTTAAGAAAA
>VYXF01002452.1:891355-913865 GCA_013397295.1 Polioptila caerulea
GGCGCCGCCGCGCAGCCGGCTGCCGAGGAGCCGGGGGAAGGTAGGGACGGGTCGCCGAGCCGCGCTGCGTTCGCCGCGGGCCTCGGTGCCGCACAGCCGGCTGTGCCGGGGGCGCGGGAAGGGGAGCGGCCGCCTGTCCCGCTCGGCCCCAGCGGAGGCGCCGGGGCAGTGCCTGCGTCCTGGGCATGAGGAGCCCCGCGGCGCCCGGGCAGCCCGGCCGGACTGTGGGGTCGGCCCGTGTCCTCTCGGGCTGCGGCCCAGGAGGCCAGAGTCCGCTGTCAGTGCCCGGGACTCGCTTTGTTAAACGTAGATACCAGCTCGAGGTGAATCAAGTGACCTTTTGTCCCCAGAGACCCCCTCAAAAAGGCATAGGAAACATGTGACTGACGCTGTGTCTTTAGTACAAGCCGAGAACTAGTGACGAGTGTCTGTTGCTGTTGTGCATCAGTACCATGCTCAGACTGTGCAAAAGAGCAGAGCCAGAAGCTGTGAGATCACATCTCTGTGGTGGCTAAGCATGTACAGGTAGTAAATCAAGCAAAAATCACAGCCATTCTGGCCTCATGCAGAGACCTTCTGGTCATGTCACCATCCATGGGACTTGTCTTTTTTCTATCTTGGTCACTTCATCCTCTGTTTCTATGGAAACTATGATATTTATCATCTTCATAAAGTGCTTCCTTAATTTTCTGATGAAAAATGCTGTATAAAGCTAGGCTGTTGAAAGAGCTACTGTGGTTATTTACAAGCCTCTCTGAGAGCTCAGTAAACTTATAAAATGAAAGATTTTTTAAAAACATAAATACTATCAAATAATAACAACTATCATGTAATGATACTTAAAGATCTTGAGGCCACAATACTCCATGGTTTCTTCAAAACCAACAACATAGAATAAAGAGCTGTCTTTATTCTATGTTATAAATAATGCTGTGGCAGATGGTAGCTGCTGGGAAATGCTCCCCAGCTTCCAAATCCGAATGACAAAAGGGAAGTATTAACAGGCAGCAGCTTCACAGGCTCTGCTGATGTGATGTGGTCAGTGGATTGGTTTGAAAGCTATGCAGGGAAGTGATCATGATTTCAGATTTGAAAGATGGCCCCTTTGCCTTTATGCAAAGAAGAAAAGAGTTCCATGTTTCTGGATGTTCAGCATGTGAATTCTGGAGGCTGTCAGCAGCAGTACAGATTGCCCGTAGTGTGATGAGATATGACTGGTCTGTGGGTTTGTTGTACTGGAGTAGATGAAAGTGTATTATTAAGTGAAAATTTTGAGTAGGAGTTTACCGTAAAGGAAGGTGCTGAGTTGTAAAAATAGCAAATGTAGAGTTGTTCCGAAGTGCTGGTTTTGTGGTAGTGTGGAGAGACTGTCATTTCAGTTAAGCTTGCCAAAGGTCTAGACCTGCCTCACAGCCTAGCTTATGTGTGTGCTAAGTTTTTTGATGGTGAACAGCAAATTAAAGAACAAAGATTCCTTGTATTATGAAGCTTCCTGTGCACCAAAGGAAGTCGGTATTGCTTTCTTCCTACCTTTCCTAGTCCTTGTTATTACAAAAGTATGCATTTGTGAGAGAAATACACTGATAATTCTTTCTTTCATTCATTCTTCGTTGTCCTTCATTCGTTCTTAATTCTTTTAATTTTTGCTGTCATGATCTTGGAGAGCCAGTACAAACCTTTTTTCAATTGTTCAATCCAGAGGAAGAGATTAGGTGTACTAAAACCAGCCATACATCTTTCTGTTTACATAAAAAAGCCTTGATGCTTGTTTCTTCTCACAGATGCTGAAGTCAGTACCAGAAAGAGGACATTTGCTGAAGTCCAAACAGAACGACTGGATCAAGCTGAACGGACTGTTTTAATTAAGTGCCCATCAAAACTTAATGAAAAAAAATTATTGCAGTACTTATCCAGCCATGGGAATGTTAAGAGTCATTTCTTTTTTGAAAATCGTGTAAGTAATCAATGATGTAAAGTAAAATCTAGACTTAGATGAAAAGAAATACCAGAAAGAAAATTTGGTTAAGCAAATTATATACACTTAGTGTTTTAAATCAGTTTTTATCTGTGATAATGTTCACAAGTTCCTGAGCTGTTGATTTTAATTCGTAAATCAGCTAAGCAACTCCTCTAAAGAATAGCCAGCAACCTGTTTTGCACGAAATCTTTGAAACTTTCACATAGCACCATTCATTGTTCTAACAATAGAGATAGCTCTTTTTTATGTGTTTCTTGATTATTTCAGTTGTGAAGATGAATATAGTTTTATACAGCTTTTATGTTTAGTGCTTGCTGGCAAGAATAGCACGTCTTAAATACGTTTAACCTCTTGTGAAAAAGCATCTAAAATGTTTTGATATATGAAACCTAGCATTTAGCTTCAGGGCTGTCCTATTAATCTGTCTCAGGAGCCTCAGGAACATCTTGAGTAAAATCAATACAATGAGTTCAAGCATTGTATGCANTTTAGCTTCGGGCTGTCCTATTAATCTGTCTCAGTAGCCTCAGGAACATCTTGAGTGAAATCACTCATACAATGAGTTCAAGCATTGTATGCATTTATCTCACCCTCTGTTTCCTTTCTTAATGTTTTAGGGCATCAGTGCTTTAATAGAGTTTTCAGAAAAGAGCAGTATAGCCTCGTTGCAGGATGCTGTTGGGATCCCAAGTGCTTCAGAGCATCATGTTGTCCCATTTAAATCAAGACTTTTTACTTTCACGCTGAAGAACCCAGTGAGTCAACACGTTGAAGAGACACCACTTCGTCTGTCTCCTCAGTGTCACATTCCAGTGAAAGACCTTATTGAAAAGCTTTGTCTTGCAGACAGTGTAAGTAGAGGTTTCTAGATCTCTCTTAATTAAACATGAGACATGTTCATTTCAGATTTGCAAGTGGTCATGTGAAACTTATAAAGGCATTTGTTTTTATTAAAAAGGCAACATATTAGCATTTTATGTGAATGATTCTCCTACACTGAAATAAATGCATGAAATTATTAATTTTAATGATGAAAATAATTTCTCTGGATGAAAGAAACCTTTTTGAAATTTTGAAAAATAACCTAATTGCGTTGATATTTAATAGATGAAAACATATGTTAATAGAAGATGGGTCATTGTATTTTTACATGGTTTATTTTCTGAACTAGATAAGCAGTCAGATGTACATTCTACTGAATGAGTATCAGCTGACAGAAGAAAACATCAGGCTGCGATTTCTGGCCTGTTCTTTGGTTCGGGACTTTGCACGTGCCTATTTCCCAGACAGCACAGTAAAGCCGTTTGGCTCCTCAGTCAACTCCTTTGGCAAATTGGGATCTGATGTGGACATGTTTTTGGACTTCCGGGATACAGGAAAGCATGCTACAAAAATGGTAAGACTATGCTGTGCATCTTCAGTTTCTTGGATTTCTTCAACAGAGCAGCTCATTTGCTGTTTCACACACAGGAATCAGTTTATTTTATTTAGGTTTTAAATGGGTTCAAGTTTGTTTGAAAGTTTGGATCTGAAGACTTTCAAAAACTGAATGTGACATGGAAGAGATCTTCTTTGCAATAGGAAGAAAATGATTTGGTGTTTACATAAATTTTACACTATTAGGGTGAATTTCACTATGAAGAAAACTCTCATCCTCCAAAATTGTTTCAGCAGAGTCAGACCTTCCCATTCTGTCATATTTTGTTCTCTCTAGCTTCTGTGCTTCAGCCATGCTCTGTTAAAGCTTGCTTTTTAGGGTCCTCCATGTCCTAAAGCAAAGTAGGTTTGTGCAGATGTGCACATCTGCATTTTGGCAGGATTGTCAGGTTCTTTTCCTTACCTTAAAGAGATAACTTTGTGCTCCAGAAAAGTTACTGGATTGTGTACCTGGGTGTATGTATATTTGTAGGCACATATTGAGTGTGTGGAGGTGTGAGAGCTCAGGATGTGGGATAGTCATGGTGAGCACTTACAGGTCACGAATTCTGAATGAATAATCAAGTAAGTGATTCTCGTGTTGTGACAACTTTTCTTTTTATTTGTGGGGTGACAGATAGTTTGTGAAAAACTAGCACTGTTTTCCTTAAAATACAAGGAGCTTAAGCTTTTGGAGATTGAAAATTCTCTCAGCTTTTCTGTACAATTAGTATATTACTGTGTAAGTTACTTTTAAAGAAATAATCCTTCAAATGTATACAGTCCTTAGTATGTCACTGCAGTGACAATCACAATGAAAGCAAATATGTCAGCTGAAGAGAAGGATCATCATGTGTGTGTGAAGTGTTAAAATCTTTATGTTTAAATAGTGAAGTTGCCTCTTAAATTTTGAAGGAATACCTTTCAAGTATAAAATGTCTATTTTCAAACCGTGTTGGTAACTAGCTGTTTTCTTTAATATGTATCCTTTTTGGAAAGAAAAGTTCTGTTGTGAAATGTAGAGTATTTGATGATAAGTGAGTTTACTAGCAGCTATGATTACCTGTGTATGGCTGAGAGACTTACTACTCTGGGGAGACAAAGAGGAGGTAGCTTCAGCTACAAGGTGAGCAGCAGCAGTGGAAAAGGTGTGTTCTGATTTCTTCACTTCTGTAGCCTTTCAGGAGGTGCCAGCAATGAGGAGGATCAGACATTCCAGCACCTATTTACATGAAATAATTGTCTTTGAGCCTTATGGCAAACTGATTACTAATTGTAATTTAGGAAAAGGGGTAGAAGTGGGAAATTCTTTACCAAGAGTGGATGCTGGACCAGAGATAGGGCATTTTTAACCCCTGGGCAGTTTGGGAGATTAGTGAATGACTTAAAATAGGGCTCTGTGATATTTTAGAGTAGCAGTTTTTGTTAAAAGGGTTGTGCTTAGGTTACTGTATCAGCTTATCCAAAAGTAACAGTTTACTTTTAATAATAGTAATAGTTTCATATTTGCTGTTTCCCTCTGCATGACAAGAACACGGGAAGAACCACAGTATCAGTACTTCATACCCCCTAGCTAGTGCCAAAGCTGGATATGAAGGTTCTTTTAATTTCTAAGAATACCTACTTTATCATTATAAAACAGCCTTCATTCAGTTTTTGAGAAATGTTGAGGTGCTGTCTGGAAAGGCCCATAGTAGTTTTTGTCACAAGTATAAATATCAACACCAGCCCACCTACAGGTCAGCTGAGTCCCCATCTTTATCTTCCCTGTTTACTGCCTCGCTTCACTTGGAGCCAGCCCTACTGGGGGCTGCAGCTACACAGCCAGATGGGATTAGGGACCTCTGTCCTGCCATGTTCCACCACACGTGGTGCTGACTGGAGAGCCGCTGGCAGGAGGGGAGCAGGAGCAGTCACCTCCGTCATTGCCAGAGAGACTCAGACATTCAGCCCCTGAAGTGACCTTATGGGAAAGGTTGCAAGGTCCATAACTTCTGAATTGTTTCACCTGTCTGTGAGGTCACTAATTTGTGGATAACAAAAGTAACGTGCTCTGTATCTCAGTTACTGTTAGATCACTGTGATTTTATTTGTATAGTATGCATTCACCCATGACATGTTCCAAGGGGGAGGATAAGTCAGTGTCTAGTATTGGATTAGCAAACAAAATTAGCTGATGTCTTAAAAACACAAGACTATAAAAACCCCAAAGATTTCACTGGTATTTTATTGAGGTTAAAACTACTAATACAGCAAATCAAAATATGAAGACCTACAGAGAAGTTAATTTCTGATGTTAGAATATATCTTCACAATATTTTTATCTTTCAGGAAAACTATATGTGACATGAAGTGATTAAGTCTTACAGAATCATACGTTAATTTTGAAGGATTAAGTAATTTGCATGCTAATTTCTTTTTTTTTTAACGTTTTTAAATGAAAAAGGGTTTTCCTTACACTGCTAGTTGATTTGCTAATAATGCATTGTTCTTTGAGGATTTGACATGGAATTACCAATAGTTTGAAATTATTGGTAGTTTGGTGGTGTTGCCCCTCTGTAATTGTGTACTCCTCTTTGCAGCTGGAGCATTTATGCTCTCCTGGTAATTCCAGAATTATGTCTTTTAGGCAGTTATGATATCTAGTACTATTATACTTCTGTTTGAACATGTACCTTTATAGCAAGTTGATCACTATTAGCCTGGAAAAATTGAATCACCAGAAAAAAATGTAAAAGAGAGAGCAATGTGTTTTTACCTATTTGAAGTTTGGTGGACTGCTTTGAATAATTCTTGTCTTTCAGTTCTAGTTGTACAAACGCCTTTGCAAATTGCGGTGGTCTTTCAGAAGTATTTTTAAGTGTCTCTTTTGTTTGAGAGCTAACAGCTTGCTTTTTAAAATTCTGTGTTAGAAAAAAGGTCCCTTTGAAATGGAGTATCAGATGAAAAGATTACCATCGGAAAGATTAGCAACTCAGAGGATTCTTTCTGTGATTGGTGACTGCCTTGATAATTTTGGTCCTGGGTGTGTGAATGTACAGAAGATCCTCAATGCCCGCTGCCCTCTGGTAAAATTTTCCCATCAGCCAACAGGATTCCAGTGTGATCTGTCAGTGAGCAACAGGTGAGACCTGGTTTTAAAAAGTTTGCAGAGAATTCTAATGTATTTAAAGTGTTCTGAAAACCTGTAATATCAACTGTTTAGTCTTCTCTTTTCCGTGTTCTTAACAAATGTGAATGTTGGCTCTGAAAGTAAAAAGGATATTTTTTGACTTCTAGAGGTTACAGTTTGATGTCCTTAAGTTATCTTTCTCCAGCATAGGAAATACTTGCTAGCTGAAGCTGGAGACTCAAAAACCAGTCTATGGAGTAAGATTGGCTTAAAAACTGGGAAGAAGGCAGTCAGTGTTCATTAGTCATTACTTCACTTCGACGTAAGCACAGCTTTTCTTGATTGCTTCTCAGATTAAGCAGCTCCAGAATGTTAATTTGTAGGGATTTGGCTTCTAGTTGTTTTGGTGTCCTTTCCTTCTTCCTGAGAGCCTGCATACGCGTGTTTGCTGGGAAGATCCTTTGGGTGCCGAGTGATTCCCAGGTCGGGAAGGGGAGCCTGCGGAGTTCCCGCCGCTCGCGGCGCTGCCCGCTAGGGGGCGCCGGCTGCACAGAAATGCCCCTCAAGGCCCCGCGGTGACAGCCGAGCGCAGAAATGGCTGGGCCGTCCCTCTGGTGGCTGGGCCGACTCTTTGGTGGCTGAGCCGACCCTTTGGTGTCTGTGCCGTCCCTCTGGTGGCTGGGCCGACTCTTTGGTGGCTGAGCCGTCCCTTTGGTGTCTGAGCCGTCCCTCTGGTGGCTGTGCCGACCCTCTGGTGGCTGTGCCGACCCTCTGGTGGCTGTGCCTTCCCTCTGGTGGCTGTGCCGTCCCTCTGGTGGCTGTGCCATCCCTCTGGTGGCTGTGCCATCCCTTTGGTGGCTGTGCTGTCCCGTGTTTCAGTCAGAAGTAACCCCCTCACTCTGGTGAACAGCCCTGGCATAAGGGTGCACAGCCGAAAATGAGTTACTGACCCTTTTCGCTGTTTTGGGGAAGTATAAAAATATGAGTGGTTTCTTCAGGATACCAGTGACAAGACCCAAGGGGATGGCCTGAAGTTGTGTCTGGGGAGATCTAGGTTGGATATAAGCAGAAGGTTTTCCAGAGGGTGATTGAGCCCTCTAACAGGCTCTCCAGAGAAGTGGTCACAGCACCAAACCTGACAGTTCAAGAAGCTTTTCAACAATGCTCTCAGGACATGGTGTGACTCTTGGGGCAGTCATGTACAGGTCCAGGAGTTGGACTTTGATGATCTTTGTGGGTCCCTTCCAGCTCAGAATATTTTGTGATTCTGTGAAACAAGTTTTAGTGCAGTTTTGTGATTTGTCAGCATCAGATACATTCAGTTTTCTGAATTACGCAAAGTTTTGTTTCAGAATATGCAGGAGTTGTTAAGGCAATATTGAACAAGTTTCTTACAATGAAATTACTTCTCTATATGCAGCCACAGTGAAAGTCAGCATGTAATTCTGTACAAGCTTCCTTGTTACTCACTGCTGGTAGTTTGGCTGGTTGGGAGTGCACATCTTGTCATGTTATCATTTTTACTGGAAACAAATCTCTCCAGACACCCTAAAGCACCTTACAGCTGGAATTTAGCAAGCCCAGGTGTTACAAAATTTTGACATAGTAAACATCCCCAAAAGGCTATGCTGAATTTTTGGAACAACTTTTAGCACTTCAGGCTAAAATTGAACCAAAACAAGTATTGCTCTCATACTGTACTTCCATTTTTTTCCCTACTTTTTCTTGCCCTCCCATTTGTACAATACATGAATGGTTGTATGACAGCATGATAAAGGAGATAAAAAACTGATCCATCTGAAAACCTTTATCCTTCCAGATTAGTTGTTTTTTTCAGCTCGACTAAGAAATAATCATTTGAAAATTACTAAACTGGCTTGTTCTGTGGATTTCATTGTGTCTCTGCACTTAGATTATTTTTCAGTGCAGCATTTTATTACTTTGTAGATAAAAATGGCAAAAGAAGTTCTAGTTGTATTTTATTATATGTTAGGATAGAGATATTATCTAATGTACCTCAAAAGCAATTGTGGTTAAATTATGTCTTTTTCACCTCAGTTCTGCATAGTTTGACTTCACAGTACTTGATGGTGCTTTTTTTATTTTGGGGTTTTTTTCCTCCCGCTGTGATGTGGAACAAAGAAACAGGAAACAGTGCAAATGCATATTATTTACCCAGAACTGTATCATTGTTGCTATGGAAAACTACCAGGTATTTAATCCTGGACAATTCCAGTCATTCCAACCCAAACCATTCTACTATTCTATGATTGTCTTCCATTTTTTAAAATGTGTAAAAGTTAATTTTTTTTTTATGGGCACCCCCTTCTCTTATAATAAACACTTCATCTGATACTTCATAATTCTCTCATAATTTACATGTGTTGCCATTTCTTCTCCAGCATTGCCATAAGAAGTTCAGAACTCTTGTATATCTATGGCTGTCTCGATCCCCGTGTGCGGGCGCTGGTGTTCACCATACGCTGCTGGGCCCGAGTTCATGGACTCACAAACAGTGCTCCTGGTAACTGGATTACAAACTTCTCCCTGACCATGATGATCATGTTTTTTCTGCAGAGGAGATCACCACCTATCCTTCCAACACTAGACCAACTTAAAGAACTGGCAGGTAAGCACAGTTGTTTCTGTGGTTATTGCAGTTTATTTTTTATTGCACATTTCTTTTATCTAAAGTGCTAAATACACCCAAGCAATTTCTTTATGCTCTCAAGTAGTAATGAATATTATGTGTGTTTTAAGTTTGAGAGAATACACAAGTTTTACATATATTTTTTAGTGAAAATAGTGCAACTTTATAGGCAAACTAAATCCCTTTTCAATACAATACTAAATCTGTTTAGAGGAGTTAGACTTATTCTGTCCCTTAGATAATTAAATATAATTTACTTGTAATTTAATTATAATTTTTTTTGATCTTGTTTTTTAGAAGACTTGTAGGGTCTTGAACGTTTCTGGAGTTAAGGATTATGTGCCAACTGATATGATGTGTATTGTTTTATAGCTACCAAATGCTTAAAAGAAAGGCTGTGTTTTCTTCTCCCAGTTTGTAATATCTTGAGACTGTTCAGGCCCTTTGCAAATAATTCTTGTATCTCCACAAATAAGCTGTTCTGGCAGTTTCTTACACAGCATTCAGGGTGTGTTACCTTCAGTGAATCGTATGAAAACATAGAGAATGCCACCCCAAGTTCCTGATTCCTTACTCATGTCTTCTGCTTATTGACATGATTCCTTGGAAGCTTTGAGTGCTTGCAGCGGCAAAAAAGAGATGCAGATACCCTGTTTGTTACTTATAAGAAGTATTTTCAGAGATATGGAGATGTCATTTATCTTAGTCCTGTAAGATTTTTTTAAATGTGCCATTTGCTCATGCTGTTTTTCCTTTGCCCATCTATAGACTTTTTTCTTTCAAATCTTTCACCACTTAAGTTGAATCTCAACCTGAAAGTTCACTTGTGAATTCCTAATTTGTTTTGTGTAATGTGGTAGCATTGATTTCAGTTTGTTATCTGAATTTTATTTAATACAATGGCATTTTGCTGTTTATTACTTCAAAATATGCCCGCAATTTTCCTTTCAGATGAAAAAGACAAGCATATAATTGGAGGATATGATTGCTCATTTGTTAGTGATTTAAGGAAGATTAAACCTACAAAAAATACAGAAACACTTGGTAGGTAGATCTTCATCAATTTTCTTATTATTTTTATGAGCATATTGAAAACAAACTTTTCATTAATATCCTGATGGCTCTTGTTTTTCTTTCCCTTAGACATGTTGTTGAGTGAGTTTTTTGAATATTTTGGGAACTTTGATTTCAGAAAGAATTCCATAAATCTTCGAAAGGTAAATGGATTTTTTTAATTGCTCATCATTAACAATTGAATCTCTCTGTCTGCCTTTTGACAAACTGCATATGCTAAGTAACAATTTCTGTCATCTTTAATTATATATATATGAAAAGTACATTTTTTTGGAAACTGAGTCCTTTCTGTGAAGGAGGAATGTTTTCTTCTTGGAGCCCAGTAACTTACAATACCATTAAGAACATTTACAGTGTCATTACTTGGATGTGCTGGAAAGCAGAAGCTGATGCAAAGCTAGTGAGATTTTACTGAAAAGCCCTGTAATAGAAGTGACAGTTTTAGAAAGTTGAAGCTATTTTGCTTCTGTAGGAGGAAAACTTCTAAAATGTCATGATGTCTGTCATAGCAAAAGTCTGTGACAAACCCTGTGAGCTGACAAGATTTGCGTTAAAGCTGGGAGCCCAGGCCCAACCAGAGCCTACATTAAAACTTAGAGCTGAGTTCTGGGTATGCTTTTGGCACTGCAGTTTTCTACAGTTTGTATTGGCCTACAGTAACTGTACTGCAGCTCAGTAAGCATGCCAATATCATAGCATGATAATTCTGTGCTAGCACTTTGGTTTGCTTGAAGTCATCCTATTGATCTGTGTGTGCATGCAGGTGTAATAGAAGTACATGAAAATGTAACCTCCCTAACTCACACCTGTTCCAGCTGGGCTGCTTCCAGAATGGGGTTTCAGTGCCACATTGCTGTGTGGGCACTCGTTTGTTCTGTTTCCTGTTTGGGCATTGTGGATCACTGGCTAAAGGGCTCTTTCTGCAGATTGATCTTAGAAACTGATTTATTTAGGTGGAGAACTTCTGTTTGCTATTAAACCTGAAAAAGGCAAACAAAACCCATTTGGAGCCTGAGCTAGTCAGGGGAGGTATCTGTGCTGCTGGTGTTTTTCTGACAGTGCTCTTGGCCCTGGGGCAAGAAATATGAACATGTACATAGACACTTCCTAGGCCAGCAGGATCTGATGGATTCCTGCTAGAGCTTGTGGCAGAAAGGCTTGAAGAGGTTCTCCTGTACAGAACCAGTCAGCAAAGAAACACTGATAAGCACTGAGATGGATGTGCATTTAAATAACAAACTATGTAGTTGTCAGCTACTGGTGTTGTACTACACCAGGTGCCTAACAGTGGACCATGACCTGAATAGCTCTGTGCTTAAAAGACTGACCACAGTGGGAGGAATTTCAGCCAACAAAGCAGTCTTGTTCACTTACACCAGCACTGTGAGCTCTCTGAACAGTGTGGGAGGAATGGTTTGAACAGTTTAAGTGCATGCCATATTTTATCAAACTGGGCTATGCAGGTTATATGACACACTGATGCTGCCCATAAGCTAGTGGAGATTAAGAGAAGGAGGTTGCAGTAGGTGAGGTCTGAGGTTTGTTGAACAGTAAATGGGAGGATGGCCAAAAAGATAGGTTAAGCTGTAGCTGGGTGTTCTTTCCCTTGAAGGAAATCTAAGTTAAATGTGGCAAAGAAAACCACCACTGAGGAGATTCGGAGAACAGGAATCACACAGTCAGGTTGACAGGAAGATTAACTTGATTAATAATGACTGGGTGTTTTGTAAAATATTGTCTAATAGGTCAAAACACTTTTAATTCTTATGTAATAACTCAAATGATTTGTTATTTGCTCAGCCTATAATGTACATATGCAACTTTGGCTTTTTCTTTGTGCTGTCTGCAGGGAAAGGAAGTAAACAAGCCTGAGTCGTCTCCTCTTTATATCTGGAATCCCTTTGAACAAGACCTTAATATCAGCAAGAATGTTAATCAGCCACAGCTGGAGAAATTTATAGCTATGGCCAGAGAAAGTGCCTGGATCTTACAGAAGGAAGATAAAACTCAGCAAATTATCAATAAAGAACCTTGGGGACTGGCAGCTCTACTGATACCATTTGGAAAAAGTAATTCCAGCAAGATGAAGAATAGGATGAAAGGAATAGGAAGTGAAACAATCAAAAGCCTCTTGGACTCTTTAAAGTTAAATAATGCAAACAGTCAACAAAAAGCAGTGGGAAAATGACTTCAAGCACAGAAACACAGTAGCTAATATTCTGTTTTAGGAATTGAATGTGACGCGCAGTCCAAAGAACATTACTTTTAATATTTCTATTATGGAGAATAGAGAATCAAGCAATCTCTGTTTTTCATCGTGATGATTTTTGTACAGGTCTGCTTTATTCTGTACATTTTTCTCCTCCTTACTCCTCACTTTTCCATCTGTTTTATGAATGAAGAGTATTCAAGTGTGAGTTTTACAGATGCGTTTTGGAAGTAGCCTTCAGTTGGGCACTCTTCTGTAAAAAAGGCTGACAGGAGCAGTATGGGTAAAAGCCTTTGGGAATTCTCTTGGCTAGCATACAAATGATATGCTAATTGAAAGCTCAAGAAACAACCACCTTTCCATGAAACCACCATCTGAAAGAAGATAAATGTGTTGGAACCATTGTTTCCAATCCAGTCGTGTTTTGGAAGCCAGTAAAACCGAAGTGCATGTATCTATTTTTGCAATTGTTTTCCATTCATGTAGGTAGTGCCAAGACAAAATAAAGATAATGGAATTAGATAGACGGGTGTGTAGTTTCATAAAACATTGCACCACCACAGCTCTCCAAGGATAGTGCCACTGTTTTGTGTTGGAAAAGTGGGTTTGCTCTCGTGTTTACTGCCTGATTTCGAATGTCTTTAGTTAACTCTCCTTTGTTTTCTCTACCCACGACTGGTCTCCACCCACACTTGTTGCTTATTTTGCCTTCAACTTCACTTTAAACCTGTATTTCAGGTTCAGACAGAGGTTCTTGCATGCCCTTCTTGTTTCATCACTCTCCCCAAAGCTGCTGCCTACTAGGTGACATCAAAGCATTACTGCAGAGGGATCTGTCCTATGCAGAGATCCAGAGAATCATGTATTATGCTGGAGTCTGTTCCCAGTCTTGCCTTGGTTTTCAGATATTCAGCAGAACAGTCACTGTCCCCTTTTTAGATCAGTTGGGCCAGCACAGTCAATGCTTTTTATTGACTTAGAACATGGAGTGCTCTTTGCATCTGCCACTAAAAGAAGTCTTTTCAGAGTAAGGGGGAGACAGCAGGGAAGGAAGGAAATGGGAAATAGAGAGCAGGCAAATATCAAACTTTAAAAGTACACTTGTGAGTATTTCACCTGTCCAATTTGAGAGCCACTCATGCATTAGACTAAATGGTAGCACTGTTAGCAATTCCACAGAGTGTTTTCTTTATTCTTAACAGAAATTCTGTAAAGGAAGTTATTCAGAGATAATCATATAGATGAAACAGTAATCAATTTTATGATTACTGTTTCATTTTCAGTACTTTTAGACTCTGTAATGTTGCACTGATATATGATCTTGTGTAGACTTTTTTCTAATGGTGTGATCTGAACAATTTATAAGTGTGCTTTCTTGTTTCTCTGAATATATTATTCATTGGAAATAGTGTGGGCAATAAGGCATACTTCCAAGTACTTGTAAAAGCTGGGCAAGGAAAAGCATCTTCTAGTAGTTGGCAAACTAAAGGCTTAGACCTTCAGGTCGATTCCATAATAGTTTGTTTGGAGTTTAAAATAATACTCATATGTGTCCATTTCTGATTCATGAATGTTTTCTTAAATCATGACTCACGTAGTCATTATTTTGGTTGCTGAAATTAATTCTCATTAGCTTCTTCAAGACTGAGCCTTGATTTTGAAACTTAGTTTTCTACTTAAATCCTGGTATTAGAACTTGTTTTTGGAGGCTGATATGAAGTTTACTGTATCTTGCTATTGGTGCAAACACGAAGCCTTTGATAGGAAGCTTGACTCAGATTCTGTAAGGAGCCTGCTGCTACCTTAATCTTTACAGAACCTAGAGGTACATTGTCTGCAGTTTACCCAGAAATAGACTGTGTAGCTTTTGAAGATTAGGGCAGTATTTGAGTACTTCTGAATTTTCTTTTTTTTTAGATTAACCAAATGGTAATAGTGTAATAAGAAGAATATGGATTACCAGGGACGGAAGCATGACGCAGAACTGTGGCAGTGTGTGCCCAATTGCATTATATTCACAGTGATCCACTGACATAGGTAGGAAAGATTTATATGAATTTTGACACATAGGTACAGGACACTTGCAGACAAATAACAGTGAATTTTGCACTACATGGCTGAGCCATGCTGAAGCACAAGCTTCATTTGTAAATGGTTCTAGATGCTCAAACTGCTTAATATTCCTTAAAAGGCAGGGCAGAACATGGTTATTGTACATACAGCGCCTTTCAGCATCACCTCTCTGTTTAGACTGCCTGTCCCTTTTGGGAATAGTTCTGAACCCTTGTCATGGCTGCAGGCCAGTTTCTGAAAAGAGAAGGAAGAAGCCAAAAGCAGTGCTGTAGCAGTGGAATGCACAGGTTATTTTTTCAGATATCCACAAGTCAAGCAAGCTGGTGACCAGGGAGATGAAGCCTAGAGGCTGCAAGCATCAGCTCTCACTGGTGATGTAAATAAGCTCGCAGACAGCTTTCCTAGAAGAGGCTGTAGCTGGAGAAAGTTGAGGGCTGACCATGAGCTTCCCTAAAGTATGTCTGGGGAAGAGCTGAGTGAAACTGAAGCCACCTGTGGGAAGAGAACCAAGACTTGAGGGGGTGTATTTATGAAATCAAGAGAGATGGTATGATTATCATTCCCTGAGGGCAGCAGTCTTACATTGAAGATATTTAGAAACCATCAATATGGTTCTGTCACTGACAACAAGAGCTGGGTGTATGTCAGGAAAGGACTATGATGATTTAAATTTGAGAGCTCATTCATATGCTCCAGAAAAATGTAAACAGTGTCTCTGCAAGAGCAGGGCAGTAAGTTTTAGTTATTCTAAAACTTGGTGCCAATCTGCTGCATTGTATGGTGGGGCTGTCTGGGAGGTCTCAGGTAAGGAACTCCAGTGAATTAAACACAGTTTTGTCCTTCTGTCCCCTTTCCTCACTGGAAATACTTTTTGGTGCAAGTCTCGTTTTTCCTGGCTCTTGAATGATTAGGGAAACTGAAAACATTCAGAAGTTCCTTGTCATGAGAAAATACTCTTTGGGATATTAACTTCAAAGTTAACACTTGTTGCCAGGGATTTTTATTTTTATTTCCCTAGATGTTTGATGTTCAAGTGTTACAGGAATAGGTTCTGCTGCAACTGCCACTGTTCCTCATTCCTCTATAAATTCCTGGGAATCTGCAGCCTTGGCCTACAGTTGACTCCTGAGTGAGCATCCTAGTACCATGCTTGTGAAGATGCAGTCACAAAACAGACTTCTTGCCAGTTTCTGTCTCAGATTCTGTTCTTTAGACTTGGAATCATGGTATATTTCAGGTTGGGAGAAAACTGAATCTAGTCCAGTTGCCTTCTTAAGTAGTATCAGCTGTGAGATTAGTCCAGGACTTTTTATCTAGTCAGGCCTTGAAAATCTCCAAGGATGGAGACTGCACAGCCTGTTCTAATGCTTGTCTGTCCCCATCACCGTGGTGGGCTGGGCTGAAATATGCTGCCCCATCATTGTCACTCTTAGTGGCTTTTTTTCTGATCCTAAAACATGCTCTCAATCAAAATGCTGTCTACTACAACTGTTCAAGCTGCTCCTTCATGTAGAAAGTCCCAAGTCTTCCCTACTTTCCCTGTCTTTCCAGAGGAACTCGTATCTATCCATCACAGTGCTCCCATTACATGCAAGCCTCCCTACCACAGCTGTTGTTCCCACAGTGTTGTAGTAACAGCACAAGGAGCTCTAGCTCCTCCTGCTTGTTCCCCAGGTTGCCACACATTTGTATCTGTACATTTTGGGTGGGTACCTATTCATAAGGTTTTATTGTTCTTGTGGTCCTTTTTTTTCCTGTCACCCTGTATCCTTTCCTCTCAATCCATGTCCACAATTTGCCTTGTGGCATAACTGGGGGTTATGGCTGTCCATGTTATTGTTCTAGCTGATTGCTTTGATATGGCCACTGTGCATATCCAGCTTACAAAGTCCTCATGACACTCAAATCCTGACTAAAAATTAATTTCTAAAAGGCTCTGCAGGCAAATAAGTAGCAGACTGGTGTATTGCACTGACAGAAAAGCCCCAGAAAATATGGCACCATGTGGAGATACTGATGCAGGTGCAGAATCACCTAAGGGCACAGTGCTGTGTCTCTGGGACCTTGTTGCTTCCCCAGGTGCAGTGGGGTACAGGATGCTGCTGCCCAGCAGAGCTTGTCCCACTTGGATCTGACACATTTGTGGTGCTGAGTCCCTTCTAGGTCTAGAGCAGTCAGGCTCTCAGACACAACCTTGCTGTGCTTCATTCTTGTGCTGGGTATCTGGTCATTGAGGAATTGTGTTTTTAGAACAAGTCTTCCCTCATAGAAACAAATTTGCAACTTCAATTTTTTTATACTCTCCAGAGGTACAGGCTATGTTTTTGCTTAACAAAATTTTGTATATTTGGAAAAAGAAAAGGTAGACAAAGAACCTCTATTTAAATGATTTTGCAAACAAAATAGTTAAAGGTCTGAGCCATGTTTAACTGAAGAAAGTTTAAGGTTTCCAGCCTGGGATGCGTCAGAGATACAATGAATCAACAATTAGGAAGCTTTGCAAAGTAAAGTCCTGCTGTTCACTGGAAAGTTCTCTTTCAAATGCTTTCCCTTGCTTATCGTACCACCAAGGTTCTCTTCTAGTACTAAATTCTTCTAAACATCATGGGTAACATGGGGTCAGTTTGTTTAAAACAAGGGTTGGGATTTATTTGAGGCTAACCTGTGCCTGGAGATAAAATCTCCTTCTCCGTAAATCCTCTTAGTTGAAAGTCTTGATCCACTGCATTTGCAGACCTGTTTCTCATACTTTCTTTAAGCAGAGGATTGGTTTGCTTTCTTTTGCAGGACCTCCCTGCTTCTTTTCACCCTTCCCATTGTCTTTTCATCATATCTGACACATCTGTAAAAAAAATAGTATTTCACTAAACCTGGTATTTTGTAAAGCAATAATGAATACAGCTATATACAAGAAACAGGTAGTTTTCAAAAGGTGGTTCTCACATTACAATGTAATTTTTTTTACTGCTTTGTTTCTTGTGTAGACTGAATCTCCATACTGCATTTCCCATGGCTGGTAGAGAGATCAATTAGCTGGACTTGATAGGTCTCACCTTTATTGGACATGTATTTTTTGGAAGTTTCTTCACTAAAGAGACTTGTTTAATACCATCTGTTATATTAGAAAGCAGAAGTTCCCTGCAAATTTTTGTGAGGTGCTCTACCCTTGAGGATTCATTCTGTTTTCCCTTGTTGTTATGGGGAAAACCATGTCCGATTTGTTTCACAGAATTACTTCAGAGATAAGTTTTTGTTCCCTTGCTGATCTTTCTTGTGCATACAGATTTGTAGTCAATGTAAACAGTGCAGCCCTGTACAGGAATTTTGCATGGAACAACTCCCAGAATATGTCTTGTAGGTATTATGCTCACAGCCCAACACGGGAGGTAAAAGACCCAGAATTTACCAAGGCATGTTCTCTCATTTGTGGTGCCGAGTCCATGAGATGGAATAATTCCTTATTGCTTTTTCTCATGCTGGACAGAGGAAAGACATTGCTTTCCTGCAGAGAGAAGTTAAACATGCTAGAAGCTGGATTGTTGGGGTAAAGAGCTGTAGTACTTAGATTCTTTCTGAATATTTTTATCTGAAGTTTGGTTTTCTAAAGCCCTTCTCTAGGAGTGATTTCTAGAGATTTTCAGGATGAGAGAAAGAACTGGGAGACTACATGGAGGCTTCATAGTTCAGGCAATCAGATAAATGGTACTTACTACTAGAATAATTATCAAAAGTAATTACATAGGGGAGGATAACACATGTAACAATCTGGCAATATCAAGTATCACTGCCTTGTCTCTTTGAACCAGTTTTCCTGCCTTAATATTCTGTATTCCAGTGGTGCACTGCTTTTATAGAGGGATGGGATTTCAGAGAGCACACTGAATGGAAACCACAGTATCCAATTCATGGGAGGCTGAGTACTTAGCCATTGCAAAAAGAAGCGTTACTGACTCCATAATGAAATAAGATTCACATTTTTAAACTCCAAAATCAAAATATGTATAATTGTTCTGTGAATCTTTAGGTGATTCATAGTTCTTCCTTTTGAAAATTATCTTTGGACACCAATCAAAGGAGGGTTTGCTATAATTGCTTGATGTCTGAGCTTGCAAAGTAAGGTCTCATTTGACCATGATCTGTTTTGTTGAGACATTAAAGACCTTAGTGGTAATAGTTCTGCTCTAAACCCCATGTTTAAGAGGGTTTGCATTGCTGTTGTCTTGTCAGTCTGGAATATTATCATTTTCAGTTATCCTAAGAATGCAAATGCTTACAGTTAGCATTTGCATTGTCCTTTGATTGCCAATGGACCTTAACACTTCTGCCACTTAGGTTGTTATGATTTTAGTCCTCCTTTTTACTGTAGGCAATATTTTCAATCTTTGAACTGTGTTGCAGCACTTAATTTTATATTTCTTCTATGAAATAAATAATAAAGTAAAACATGTCCTCTGTATTCTTCAGTAAGTTACTGTTCCATTGTGCTGTTGAAATCTTTGATAAGATAAAGAATAACATATCTGGTGCTTTCTTTCCTCAGATGCAGGCAGAGATTACAGAAATGAGGATGCATTTCAAAGACCAATGGTTTTGAAGGGTTGGTCTCTAAATGCCCCAGCCTACAGAGCTCACCAAAGAAGTAAGAAAACAAACTCCTGAAAAAGCCAACCTCATTGTCAGCCACTTTCAGCTCACCCGACAAACATTTTTATCTTTGGGGATTTTCCAAACAGAACAAAGGTCAAACCAACTGCTGTCAAGTCATGGTTGGAGATGGAGCGCTTCTTGCCTTCCAGAATCACTTTATGATTAATAATTTGTTTAAATAAATTGTGGTCTGTGAAGAGTATGTCTCTGTCACTTACAAAACATGGTTTCTAATGAAGAGAGCAGAAATACCACTTTGGATGTCTGACAAACTCTGTGAGATATCTCTTAATGGCAACAGAATAATTTTTTTCTAGCTAGATATCTAAAGTTCCTGAACCCTGTCCTGGCAAAAAACTTGCTTTTTATCCTTATGAATTATAAAGGGGGAATACAGGCATCTCTGTTTGTCTTGATTTAATTTTATCCCACATGTATAGGGTTACAAGTATGTGGCAGTTAGGCATAAGTGATAGAATTTTATGCTCCAAATGCTGGTAAGAGAGAAGCTTCAGATCACATAGGTTAATGCAGGCTTGATTCAAAGACACCTAGTCCAAGTCTCCTACACTTTTTAGATCCTACCCACCATTGCAGCAGAAGACCATAAATATTAACAACTGCCAGCTGCTCTCTCCTGGTAGGGACGACTTCCTCGGGCTTATTCTTTCTAAGTCAATAGTGACCTTTAATTGCCAAGCTGACTTAGGGACTTCTGAAGCCCGAGAAGGCAAAGAGTGGTTTGCCATCTTCATACCCCATTCCTAGCAAGACCTACTTCCTTCTGAGTCTAGTAACAGCAGGACACATCCCTAATTATTTTATCAGATGCAGAGAGTGAACAATGATGCTATAGCATTGCCATTTCTATTCCCCAGATTTGTGTGCTGTATGGGTTTGTGTGTGCACATTTTTATCTAGCATCTTTATTCTGTTTTTCAAAAAAGATTATGGAATTTTTTGGTTGTTTTTGTTGTCTCTGGAGTTTAATAAGCTAGAGCTTTCAGAGCTGTGCTTCACTTGTTCCCATGTTTTTCCTGGCAAAGAGTAAAACTCAAAGCTGAGCCTTTTTCTGGTGGATGTTTTTCTTTTCTGTGATAAACACAAAGTATGCAGTTGGTGTCATGAGAGCAGTAGGTGCAGGATTCAGCTGACACTTTCCAGCAGAAAAGTCTCCATCTTGCCAGGCCTTTGAGAAGACATGACAATGATTCATTTTGGTGATAACACAGCAGGAACACAAGTCCAATTGTTTGCTATGTAGGTCAGAATGGGATATGCTGGCATCTCTGTTTGCAGACTTTACAAAGATGTCTGGGAATGGGAAGCATGACAGCAAAAAACCTATTCTGATATAACTTAAATTGTTCTGCTGATGGAAGTAGGCTATGAACAGTTTGTTGTCTAGATGGCAGAGCTGGATGTTTATATATGAGGAGGTTTAATTTTTCACATTTAACAGCTCATTTACTCTTTACCCAAGCTCTGCAATTAAAATCTGTCTCTGTGCCAAGGAGAAGGCCCTTAGAAATACTCAATCTTGCTGTTCCAGTATGAGTTCCTTACAATAGCTGATGTTCATGTACATGATGTACTTAAAAGTCAGAGGAAATTGACAGTTGGTTAGCTCAGAACCTTTCTTTCAGCCTTCTGCCTTTTAATGTCTGTGCTTCAGAAACTTGTTCAGCAGTCAGTTTGAGTTTTGCTTGTTCAGTCAAAACTGGCTTTGGGAATGTAATTTTTTTGTAACACATTAAACCATTTTGCTGCACACCCCATTGCACATCATGCATGAAAATGACATGTCTTTTTATGGGAGTCTACCAGCTCTCCCCTGATGTCCCTGATGTCTGTTCCTTCCAGGAAGCTTCTGGTTGTTGAAGGTGAAGAATAAAGCTTTTCTCTCTTTCCCTATGTGAGTGCTCCAATGGAGGGCCCTGGGACTGCTTTTGTTTGATATGTTTGGATGATGAATCTCCTTTCAATTAACTGTCAGCTTCTTCTCCTAACAGTGGGAGAAATGTGAAGTACCTTACAGCATTGCTCAAATATATGTTGTGACAAACATTACAACCAAAACCATAATTTTTATTAGGTTCCACACCACACACATTGAAGGAAAAATATTCTCTCTTTGTCATATGTTTTGGGAGCTGAATAGATTTTTGAAGCAGTTGAAGGCAGTGTTCCAAGATCAAAGATCAGACCATGTACCTTTTTTTTTATTCTTGAAAGAAGGAAATAAATCCTGATGGCTGGACATAATGTTGTCTGTGATCATACTTTGTCTTGGCATGTTTATTAGCACAATGTGAACTTCTATGAAACTGTTCTCCTCCCTCTGTCAGTCCTAAGCATTTATAACAATTACTTTCTCTGGGGTTCTGTTGGTTATCTTATGAAAATCTGTCTCATATGGGAAGGATACCCAGTCAGGTGATACTAAGTTTGAAATAACAATATGAGCAACTATTTGAGGTTGCAACACAGTTCAGAAGGGAAGTGGATGGTAACTGATATTTTTATTTCAGCCTCATCCAAAGAATTAAATTAAATCTATTTTTTTTTTTTTTTTTTTTTTTGGTGAGGCTTTTTTTAAAAAAAAAAAACAACCCAAAAAACCCCATAACAAGGAAGTTTTGTGTACCTGCCCAAAAGTGAGATTTCTCTTCCAGGAGGGCTAAAGCCCTAGACAGAGTTGGTGGAAGTATCTGTCTCTTAATGCCTTTCCACAGTAGTCCCTAGCTGAGGATCTTGATTGTTCTTGATTATGAAGAAAGACATAAAGAATAACTATGGGAGGGGGTCTTGATTTCTGCTGCTGCACTCTTACATGAAATGCATGCCAACACAGAGCAGAGCAGCACATGCTGATACAGAGAAGCATGTGTATGTAAATGAACTTGAGTTTTCAAAGGGCTCCAGTGTTGAGCCCCAAATCTTTTCAGCAACTTTGAAAATTCACCAAAAAATCAATTACAGACTAGTTTATGCTGGGAAGAGGAAAGGGAGCATGTCCTCTTCTGAAGCACCACGCTGTGATGAATGGCCAGCAGGTCTGGTGAGCCAGTTGTCTGTTCCAGTTTGGTCTTTGTTCCTGTAAATGAGCCAGTGTAAATCTGGAAGAACGGGAAGTTGTCTGGAAACTTGATCCAACAGATCCAACAAATAGCTCAGTTGTTGCTGTGATAAAAGCATAGGATGACTATTTCAAATGTTTAAATAATGGTGATATTTTAAATTAAATAAGTTATTATAGCCTTCTTTAACACTGCCATTGCTGTTTGTTGCTGAAATAAGTAAAAAAAAAAAAAAAAAAAAAAAAAAAAAAAAAAAAAAAAAGAGGAAAAA